>JACYXH010000249.1:5820148-6120148 GCA_026745465.1 Lota lota
GATGATGAAATATCCACCTTTATTTTGTAAGCTCTTCTGGGAGTTTGACATAGCAGGGAAACACGTTGACTCAAAAATAAAATTGCACACACACAACCATCCAGTAATCTCTACGCTTTAGGCTGTGCGATAAACTTTCTGGGGATGGTGAAGTAAAGTGATACCAAATAAGCGAGGGAATGAAACCAGTGGAAAATAAACCGTATCTTTAATAAAGGATTCATGTGAGAAACCTAGATGCTGTTCTGCTTTGCTCTGGCACTCTTGTAATATGAAAGGAGATTATACCGTATAGCCGACGGTCTCGTCATTGTTATTACGACTTACTACTATTCAGAAAATCATATATCAAGTGTTGATATAAAAAAAACAAGGGCAATGATTACACACTTTCTCATCTTTCCAGTCACTTCAGGGAGAACTCCAGTTTTACTGCTGGAACTCAACTAAGTGCCCTGATTTCACTTCCACACACACACACACACACACACACACACACACACACACACACACACACACGCACACACACCCTGTATCACACAAACGCATTGGGACCAAGGAGAACACTGCACCCTACTATTGTATTAATTCACTGTATTTTGGTGTATATCTTTTGCCCCTGTCACGTTTCATCTCAGTGGTTATGTTCATGGTGCCCGGCACAACACACACTCATGGAAGGTAATATGCTGGGGCTTGTTTTACGTAACAACAAGTCAGGGGGATTCTTGCATTGTGTAATGTCCCCCCAGTCTATTTTTAAATACACACACTCGCTTGCACACACACACACACACACACACACACACACACACACACACACACACACACACACACACACACACACACACATATATAAGCATATGCACACACACACACATAAGCATGTGCACACACACAGAAGATTAGGATCATGTTTTTCCTATGATCAAATTAAAGAGAAGTTATTGCTGAGAGAATACCATGACCATGACCAAAATAAGCTGCAATACTTACTATTCAAGTGACATTTTGACAACTTTATATTGTTTCCAATTGCAAATTGTTTTAATCAGCATCGTTTGCATATTGTCTATGCCGAACACCCATCAACTCCCCAATGGAAACCATAAATATATTTGCTTGTGATGAGAAAAGCCTGTTTTGCATAATATAGTGGCAGTGTTGTGGTGTGGATACTTCTGGAGTTACATTTCAATAGAGCCATTATGATGTTCAGTATGGGGGAAATAAAATCCAGACAGATCACTAGGAAACAACCTCTTATCCAACAACCAGGCTGAGATAAAATAAGAATAAAACGGCTGAAGAAGCAACCTCACGTCTAACGTGAGAGTAATATGATCGCATTTGACGAGGGGAAAGAGAGAATTAACAAAACAAAACAAAATGGGGGTCAGACAACTAACAAACAAAACACACACAAGGTTCGGAAACAAAGAAATGCCTAGTTGCGTTAACGCTCGAACTCCGACAGAATAACTGAGAGGGGGGGAGAGGGGAGGGGCTACACAGGTGAACCTAGATCGCTTAACGAGGAGCACGAGCAAAGAAGCAGCTCTAAATAGTAATAAAGAAAAAAAATGGAAATGGAAAGAAAACATGTTATTAAACCATAAACATGTAAAGAAAAATAAATACGGAAAAGTCCCTGAACCTTCCATCTCTCATATTTTAGGTGGATAACATGGAGACGGTCTCCAGTGACTCAACCCTCTACGTCCTAGAAGGACCCGACAGCCAGACTTGACACTGGTCATGTTATCTCTTCTCCTACACATTAGCATTCAAGCACCCCAACAAAGAGTAGAGAGGTTGAGAACCATCACTCACAAAACACATCAACATGTTGTTTTGCTTTTTTACAGATTACCGCCAAATGGAAAACCAAAATGCCAAATGATCTGGGAACACAAACCCTTTTACAAGGGAAGGGCTTCTCAGTCTTAGAAATCAAAGCAGCAAGTTGTCTCTCATGAATAAGTCTGTTGCTCACTTAAGCCATATGCTCAGAGAGCAAAAGCATCACAGAATCGATTTGTTTTACGAGGTAAAATGTATCATTATCATGACAAATTGACTCTGGGATTCATGTAGTGATAATGAATCCAGAGGATATTCTTCTGAGCGAGACTTTGTGTGCGTGTGTGCGTGTGTGTGTGTGTGTGTGTGTGTGTGTGTGTGTGTGTGCGTGTGTGTGTGTGTGTGTGTGTGTGCGTGTGTGTGTGTGTGTGTGTGTGAGAGAGGGCAAATATATGGTATAAACATGTTATTTACAAAAGCTCAAAAGGTTCAACCTAATGCATTTTGTATTCTTGTTTCCCACAATACATTCCCTCCCATCACAGCATACAATGGGAAGAAGCTTTTCAAATAGCTGCCAGATGGGGTAATAGATGGATGTAAACATGTGGCATTATAGAGAATTACAGTCAAACTCTGTCAAATGGATATGAGAAATTGGCTGTTTTGGTAAAGCCACAGTATACACAACAGAGCATAAAATAAAACACTGGCAGTTTTGCTATCATCTTTTCTGTGATTATTTGAGAGTTTTCTTTCTTTGGGTCATCTGACCATTTCGGGGATTTAATTCATTGAAGAAGGTTCCAGAGTTAGGATGATGAGGACCTGTTCCAAGACCAATAAGGTTTAATGTAGGCTCACTCTATATGGAAATACACAGACATTTCAAGGAGCAAGATACAAGGGCTTATTATTCAGAATTGTAATATCGTAAAAACAAGAAGAAGGCTGGCGACATTGCGCATTATGAATCTGCGGTCTGGTGATTGTGTGTGTGTGTGTGTGTGTGTGTGTGTGGGGAAGACACAAATGCTCTTTCTGTCACAGATACTGCAGCGTTTCTTTCAAAAGATTGCATCAATATGTATTCCTTCATAAATAAACTAAAACATTCAGTGTAATCATTTTCTGGAGATCTATTGAAAAACGACTACTTGTTAGTTGTTTTTGATTTTGTATGTTGTTCCCTAGGCTCAGGAAGTACTTGGTAAGTACTCTGCGATAGATCATAGCTGTGTGATGTTATGTACACAGGAGTAAACACTGTGCCCACTGCTCAGTGTACTGGGCAGTATACAGTGTGGATGGGGTTTGCGAGGAGGTCAATGGAACAGCAGGGTTCTGGTGCTGTCATCAATACTTAATAGAGTGATAAGCTAATCACATTGTAGATGGATGTCTACCAGGCTTACAATTATGGGCCGCTGTTATGGACACCAGGTTAGCTTAGTGTACAAATAGTAGTGAACATGTGATAGGGTTTCAGAGGCAGGTCAGGCCCAGTATAAGGAGCCAGCGGTCATCATATGGTCATCGCTGTGTGTGTGTGTGTGTGTGTGTGTGTGTGTGTGTGTGTGTGTGTGTGTGTGTGTGTGTGTGTGTGTGTGTGTGTGTGTGGTGCAGGTAGGTGATGGGTGAGGATGAGGGTGATACATATATAAACAGGGTGTTAGGGGGAGGTAATAGGCCTAAACCATGTTCCACATGTCCATTATAAGCCCTGACACAAGAGGATGTGATATGGTATCATGCCATACATCATACAATATACAATGGTATATGATATAACATGATCTGATATGATATACAATTATATTTATGCTATAAAGTTGTATGATATAAAATGATATGACATATGACATGATATACAATATGATGTAAAATAAAAAGATATACAACTTGGCATAATATTATACATTTAAGATATATGATGATGTACAATATGATATAAAAGGATATGATAACATATGGTTTAACATTATGTGATTATGATATATGGAGTGCTATAGTATATATTATATTATAATATAATATAATATAATATAATATGAAATACAATGATATGATATAAGGAGAATGGTTTATATCATATAAATATGATTTAAGCTGAAGGTTATATAAATCAGTAATTGTCAACTTGTGGGCTTTGCCTATTGAGTGGGTGGCACATTATATGCCTAACCATAATCTTTAGAAAGAAGCCCATTAACTAATGTTTCAATGTTAATTCATGTTTCAATGGCTTACTATTTTATTGAGTTGAGCCACAATTGTTGCAGCTTTTTGTTTGCTGAATGTTTTTAACGGTATGTGAATGCATTGTTGATGACATGATATTGGTAAATCATTCTTTTATTTTTGGGTGGTGACTTAATGACTAATGACACGTGGGTCCTGAGGCTACACCAGTTGAGAACCACTGCTATATACAATGGTATATTATATATAATGATTTGATACGATGTAAAATGATATATATGATATAAAGTGATATGATTTACAATGTGTTAAACATTATATAATTATGGAATAAGCATTAACTAACAGTGAAGTAACAGTTAGCTAATGGTCTAGTAATTATTTACCAATGGTGTTCATGTTTCCTAATGGTGTTAATGTTAAATAAGGTATTAATGTATACATTATTTAATAGGGTTAGGTTTAACCCTAATCCTAACCCTAACACTAACCCTAACCCCTATACTGATAGTATATAATAATGCTTATTACTGCATCAACTAATGTTAATTGATGGTTAATTAATGTAGCCTTATTGTAAAGTGTTTATTTTACTATATAAGATAATGTACAATGATATGATGTAAAGGGAATCATATATATGCTATAAATATTATACAAGGTGAAGGTTATATAAATTGATAAATTGGTGATGCATATGATCCCGTGACCCGAGGCAAAGAAGATGAACACTTGGATTAATTCTGCATGCAGTGCTGCAGTGTAAAACGTCTGCAGACATCAACGTAGTAGTGTGAGGGGAAGTTACAGAATTGAATGGACCTGGTAATACTATGTCCGGTTTGTGCAAGCAATACTTGTAACATTCCCTTTACAATGTTGACAGACACCAGTTGCCTAATCCCAAACCGTGAACACAGACGAGCATACGATCAATGTTATACATGTTACACATTAATGCAAGGCAAACAACTCTAACGGGACGTTAATACGCACCAGCTTTACCTGTAGGCAAAGGCTGTTTTACTGAATGAGTTTTCGCGAAAAGTAATCTTTTATTCAAACCATCCCTGAAACGAATGGCATCGTTGTGTTAGGCATGACAATTCATGCATGCAAATCTAATCAGGGTTTAACTGGGGTTTAATTCAAGCTGTCAAATCGATTAACTTTTATAACGTCATCGATTCACATTTGGCTTTTTTTTACGCAGGGGGAGGTTAAGCAATCCTGTTTAGAAAAGAAAGTTGGAACAAATGCACGTACCTATAGTTGTGATAACCGTAATAGCGAAGTAAAAAGACCCAGCGAATTTCCACTGCACCCCGGCTTTGTGCGGCTTCAGTTGCAGCACCACCCTTTCGAGATCATCGAAGTCATCTTTCGACAGGTTATATGTTTGCAGAAGTTCACTTTTCCTCTTGTCCAGTTCTGTTCTCGTGCTGGTTTCCTTTTCAGATTCCAACACATCGAAAATCGCCGCGCCGACTATCAGGTATGTGAACGTGCATATAATCAGGGCAAGGGTCCTCACGTTTTGCCTCTTCATGGTCAGAAAGAGTTTGTGGTGGTCTGCGTGAGTTTCAGCGTGGATCTTGAGGATGGGGAACTTGGCTGGCTCATGGCTGATCTGTTTTCACAAAGTAGGACGACGCTCCATGCGCTCGGAGCACTGAGAGGATACTATGTTGGCCGAGTTGCGCGTTTTTCTATTGGAGCTGTTCATTCAGCACCACCCCGCCCACTGGCGAGCGGAATACCCCACCCTTCCCGTGTGTGTGTGTGTGTGTGTGTGTGTGTGTGTGTGTGTGTGTGTGTGTGTGTGTGTGTGTGTGTGTGTGTGTGTGTGTGTGTGTGTGTGTCTCTCTCTCTCTCTCTCTCTCTCTCTCTCTCTCTCTCGCTCCCTTCCTTTCTCTGTAAATAGCCGAATGTTCTGTTTATTTGCCCTGAGTGATTTTCTGTAAATTGTTCAATGAAGGACATTTGAAATCTAATCTTTCTCTCCTCTCTCTCATAATTAACACTTATGTTTGTTATAAAACGTCTTAGTCATCTGTCTAAGGCAATTAGGACTATAATGTCCTCAAAGAAGCCCATGTCCTTTTATTAATGTTGTTGTTTGGTTCATTCAATGTTAACAAATGTAATGTTTACTGTGTTATTATGTAATGTCATGTCTACTCCTGGCGGTGCTCAGTGTAATCTGTACTCTTTACCTAACCACACTAAACTCAGTCCCCCTTTGCCCAGCTGCCCCTGGCTGCCAGTGACTCTTGTATTCAGCCCTGCCCCCTGTCTGTGCTGTGATGTAGTGTAGTTTGACTAGTTTGATGAAGTATAGTTGTTTTTTTGCACACATACTGTATCTTAGTTTTTTTGTGCTTTTGTTTGTGTATGTGTTATTGTTAGTTCCTTTAGTTGCTATTTCTGTTATGCTATTTAATTATGCTAAGTGGAATCTTTCATGCTCTTGTGAGCCTGTCTGAAGTTGATTTCATTATTATTCTATTATGTAATTTTTTACTAGTTAGGTATATCTTATTAAATATTAATATATAGTAGGAGCCCCTCTTTTATTGATGGCACTAGGTGAAATCGTCAAGGTGGTTATAATGAACTTAGATTAGATGCTGTACTTCAATAAATAGCTATTCTATTCTGCTTACAATCACCTCTCAGTCCCTTTATAGACAAAAAAAGAAACTATCTAAACGATCTAAACTATTAACATATCAACTTATATCATCAAATATCATATCTATGCTAGATTCTATACTTTTAATAACCTTTTGTTCAAACCTCATTTAAAAAGTCTGAGCCAGCCAAGTGCCAAGTTGATTCACACACACACACACACACACACACACACACACACACACACACACACACACACACACACACACACACACACACACACACACACATTTGCACATGTAAACAATCTCATACACACACATGCACACATATATGCACACATATACGTTAGACACAGGTGAACATCTGGCGTGTCTGAAACACCTCGCCACGTTGACAGATATCCATCATCACATCATCTATGGAATTGCTGAGAGGCAGAGGAGGAAATCGGCATAATCCTCTGCCAGTCACTGAGCCATGGCCTGGTGCAACACTAACGGCAACTATCCAGGGCCAGGCTAAAAATAGCTCCAGCTTCAATAAACACGTTAGTCAAGTGAGCTGTTGGTTGCCGCTACAGCTGAAATGCCTCGTTTGAGGGAGTCACGGGCCCCACATGGATCAATAAGTCGATAGATCACAGATCGCTTAATCAATAAATGACACTTTGATTAAACAGGGAGGGTCTTCTTTTAGAAAGAATAATAAATAATATTTATTTATTTATTTTATTATATATTATACTTATTATACTTATACTGCCTAATAGATGAAGCTGGACATTGTACAGTAGGCCTAATACACAATTTTGTGGAATGAAAGATACAGTTCATGCTCTTGTAACCCTAGTGTGGATGTGTTTTGGTGTCTATCACCGCTAACGAGTTTGTATTGTGAGGTAGTACACTTCAACCCAAACTTTAAAGTTCAAATTTAGAGAGGGGTTCTGTAATAAACAATCCCCCATGCAGGTGTCTAAATACCATCACCAGTGACCAATAAGACAAGCTTTGGTTTCTGGATTCTGGTTCTGGTCTCTAGAGACACTCTACTTTACCTTGATTTTGGGTTGAGACTGTGGATTTTAAATAAGCCGGACATCATCAAAAAACACATGCCCAAAAGCACAATTTCTGCTTATATTTATAGCGTTTGACCTCCACTGCCCTCCATTGCTCCTTAGAAAACTGCCACAGCTCTCCCAAGGGAACCTTTTTCTGGTGATGGGTGATGGGTGAATATTGATCCAATCAAAGACTGCTTCCCGAGGCCAAAAGTAACACTCTAATCCCTGATTGTATCGATATCTGTGATTGTGGTCGTAAATCAAGCAACACTGGATGTGTTGCAGATCCTCTGTACAAATACAACAGAGCGAGACGGCTCTCCAAGGATTGAAAGCCATTCCCGAAGGCAAAAGCAACACTAAGTGAGTTTCTAAGTGTATTAAACACACTGTTGGAATATACCTACACACTGGAAACCTGTTAAGTGCCATATAGGTGTAAAGCCAATAGGGTTTGACATCTCAATTGGACACTGGATATTGGATATTGGATATTGATTGCATTTCACATATATATTGTGGAAACAAATTATGCGTGTCAGAGTTTGTATGTGCATCTGTTAACTGGCGGTGTAGCTGTGATTCACCCCCTCTTACGAGCCCGCCTCGGGTCTAATGGTGCATGGTTTCTGAATCTGTCCTCCGGGGTGTCTCCTCTGAGATCTCTGAGATGCACTGGGCCGGAATGTCTTTGGAACCAATGCTAAGACAACGCTACAAACCACCCCAACCTTTCTGCCTTTACTGCCATTCAAACTGCGGCATTGTTGTGATGTGAACTATGTCCTCACAGCAATCACGGTCAACAAACCATACCCGTGATGTGTTTGCCTATACAGTGCCTGGCATGGTGAGATGTCGAGATCTGTTCTAGTAATCTATTCTTATATCCGTCATTAACAAGGTTTTTATGTTGGATGGACCCACTGAAAAGGTCAATTTGCAGGCTTCAAGAATCTAGACAGACTCTGTAATAAAACAAGAAATAGCCTGTGTGGAGTATTTGCAGAAGTTCTGGAGCTACACAATTAGCACATCCAGATAGCTCTGGCAGTCACTTTACATTTCCTACTTTATCTTCTGTCTACTTTATCTATCTGTTATCTTATCTGTAGTCACCTACAGTTTTTTGTATTTTTGTATCCTGTGGTCTGAGGTCTTGATTCACAGCCCTCTGCATCCATAACTCATAACTCAATACATAATTAATGTAACTCATATGATGTGGTAAAACTGTAACTGTAGCTTTTATTTAGAGCTCTAATGTGCCCTGCATTGCAATATATTAAGGATCACACACTTTACATGAATTGAGAAAGACAATTTATGACAAGAAGCCATCGAGTGAATGTTGTAATTTCATCCACATCTGTAACATGCTAAATGCACACCTTGAGATGACTGTAAAATGCACATTTAGGCACTGGCTGTGCTTTAGCTATGGCCAGTTAGTTGTGTCCTCGTATTATCACGGTTCTATTCACAGGTTTACAGTTCACAGTATGTGGCATATTGACATCGTGAAAATCCCTCTGTAGGTTTAAAAATCCATATCTGCTGAAACTGCATACTGCACTTTCAGCCTTTCAGGCAAACATAATCTCAAACTCTTGCTGTCGATACAGCCGGTCCTCATATGCAGGGGCACGCAATGGCTTCTCACACATATGTACACACACACACACCCACAGGCACGCACAACATTCACACTTGCGCACGCATACACACACAGGTACGCACAACATTTACACTTGCTCACACACACACACAACATTCACACTTGCTCACGCATACACACAGTGGCACCCCAGACAGGACAGTTAGTAACCAGCACGGAAACTGCTGTGGTTAAAACCCGTTCAGGGCATCTTTTGTATTTTTAATTTAACTACTACAAAAGTAAGAAAAAGGGGTTGGGGATAAACAAGGGCAACCAAGGTTCTTCCCGGACCGGGGTATCCTCTATCACGGGGATCAGTCTTTGGACAGGGCTGTTCTTACTGAGTTCCCAGCTCCCACACTTCCCCGCAAGGTAGTCACTGGCAGGCTTAAGTAGGCCAGGAGTTGATTGTTACTCCCAGGCCTGCAGCAGCTGTGAGTGATAATAGTGATTAGCAATCACCTTTCCCAATTGCGTTCTACCTTCAGGTCTGTACTGTCCGTTCTCAGCCCTTTGGGGGCGCTGAGGTTCTCCTGGACCTCCACAACACACACAGGCACGCACAACATTCACACATGGTCACACACCACTCACACACACACACACACACACACACACACACACACACACACACACACACACACACACACACACACACACACTAGGGGTACAGGGCTGACTTACTATTACTTGAGAGAACACATTACATAATGGAGTGACACAGGGACATCATTAGGGCCGAGTCGAATAGACAGCAGCCGTCAGCGGCCCTGTCCATCACCACCATCACCCTACGCTACTAATGGTGGCCTTCATATGGGGGCAGTCCCCCCACCCCCCAGCTGGCATTAAATTAAAAGCCTTTCATTTGCCCATCATCATCTCTACATCTCAGCAGTGAGCGTCCTTCCCTCCACAGTCGATATAATAATACTTCAGCACTCCACAAGCAAGACGGGGCATTGACACACGCATGCACGCACACTCCAACACAAACACATACACCTCTACTCGTGTGGCTTCTTATTAATAAGCCACAGGAGGGGGGGGGGGGGGGGGGGGGGGGATCTCACCTTTCGACCAAAAATCCTTTTGTCATTTTGCTCCGGTTGAGTGCCACTTGTTTGATCATGTGACTCGGGAGCAAAATGATCATTGGATAATTTTGCATGAAATGATTTGGGTTGAATTTTGAAATGATGACAGCATGCTGCTCTTCCATGAAATGTGCTTTTGAGGACTCTTAGGCAGAAGTGTGTGGAGCAATTGTTACCTTTCATTATTTCAAGGACCCACTCTTAAACATAGGCTGTTGAACTTAAAAGATACTTGATATTTATACTGACATTATACTCAATACTTGATATTCATATTATTGTTTTTTTAACACTGTGAGTGATGCTTGTTGCTTGTGTCCACGTGCTAGCCTGTTAGCTCTGCGTGATACAGGATATACTTTTTATAAAACTGCAACAATTCAACATAACATAAAACAACATAGCCAAAAATACAATGTCAAACTTACTTTCTAATTCAGCATTGCTTTTGTCTCTTCTGATGTTACATAATGTTTGTCTTTCTGTATTTAGTATAGATATATTTATAGTTGTTGTTTCATAAAGAGCTACAATTAATATTGACAGCATAGGCTTGATATAATCCAAACTGCATAAGGTCACCCAACGGTTCATGCTTATTGATTATCTGCCAAGAACATCCAGCACCGATCTGCCTTTTTAAAGATCGATTTGAATGACTGATGAATATGTAAACACAAGTAACAAAGGTGTATATGCTGAAGGTAGCAATTATATTATTTAGCAAAGATCCCTATCGATTTGGCAATGTCATTATGTTGTGCAGAGTATGTTCTATCTATACAGTTACCCATGTCAAAGGAAGGGGCCCTGCGTGTCAGCTTTCTCCAGGGGCCCCACTGAGATACGTGTCTGACAGCACATAATGAGGCTATTCACAGATCCTCTCGGCCCCCAGCTGGGCTTCCCTGGACATGATCTGCACTCCTCCTTTGTTAGCACTGACTTACATAAATGTAATGCATGCACACACTTACACACACACCTAATGCATGCACACACACTTAATGCATCTACACACTTACACACTCACTTAATGCATGTACACACACACTTACACACAGTTAATGCATGTACACACACTTAATGCACAACCAAACACACTGACAGACACTTAATGCATGCGTGCACTCACACACACGGGTGCACACACGCGAACAGAGTAATAATACACGCACACACACACACACACACACACACACACACACACACACACACACACAACCACACACAAACACATACACTTAATGCATTCACATACATGCACAAATACTCATACTTAATGTGTGTGCACATGCGCGCATACATTCACCATTCCATTCCGTTTGAACATTTTGGCGACAAAATCAAACACCCTTCAGGCATTCCCAGAGACACTTTGATTCTACTGATGGGACGCAAAAATATGACCATAAACTGTCTTCTGCAGGTTCTAATAACACAGGAGCGAGAGACTACATACAGATAGATACATTTCAGCTGGTAGAAACACTAAAGTGCCCTAAGGGGGAGGAGAGTGACGGTCACAGTGCCAATATGAGGTTGAATCCAATTGGCATCACCACCCCAAAGGCCAGGGAAAGGTTATTGTGTTGCCACGGGTTACCATCACTTCTGCTTCAAAAGGGTCAAGGTTGTCAGTGACTTCAACGTTGTGCATTTTTCATGAGGAGCCTGTCAACAGACAGCTCTTACCGTATGCTACTAGGCGACTGAGACATGTCGACACCATTATCATCATCATCGTCTAAAGTATTTGTACAGTAAAAGTTAATGAAACCGAGTGACAAGCAGTCGTCATTTCTGAAGTTCAGTTACAGCTGGCTTGGGCCCACACAAAACATATTGAAAGGAAAACAATGTGTTACAAAATATATACTTATATATACACATTCGTTTATAAACATAATGTATAATATAATATTATATTTTAATGTTTAAGAATATTAAAAAACATGTAAATTATATAAATATAAAATGAATAATACAGAAAAGTCAGCATGGTTCTCCTAGGAGCATGTCTGCAGTGCTGGAGTGAGACAGTGCATTGTGCATGTTGTTACGTCAGAATGAGAGGTCATCTTCCATGGCCAGCTGGGTGGTGGTGTTGGTGGGGAGGGGGGAGGGGGGAGGGGACAGCTGTAGGGTCTCTGCTGTGCTGAGACACTCTGTTCAGAGAGAACTGCATCACTGAACATGAGATCCATGCGGCACACATGCACGCATGCACCACAAATACACTTGCATACCAAATACGTTGCACACACACACACACACACACACACACACACAAACACACATGGACTCTCACTACAAACACACTTGGATATCAAATATGCATCACATGTACACACACACCCTTTTCACATTTCCCTCTGCTACCGTCTGGCAGGTGATACCGGAGCATCCGGTCTCGCACGGGCAGACTGAAGGACAGTTTCTATCCTTGGGCCATCAGGCTTCTCAAATATCTGGGATTTCTTACATTCACGTGGCACTTTATAACCTTATTAACCTACCATATTTAATAATCTACCTCACAATAGCATCGAATTTTGTCTTTTGCACATAACTGGATCTGAACATTATTGGATTTTGGATATAATTGGATTTAGTTTATTTTGTTGTTATTATTACCCTTTCATATACTTTCCAGTATATTTCTCAATATATATATATTTTTTTTAAGTAATAGTTTCAGATGACTTGTCATATACATTTTAGTGCCCAGTTGGATTCTGTGTTCTGTGCATTTGACAATAAAAGACATTGAACACACACACACACACACACACACACACACACACACACACACACACACACACACACACACACACACACACACACACACACTGACACACACACACAAACACACACATACACACAGCAGGGTACATAAATGAACTTGAGCAGTGAGAACAGTCAAAGGTCAGAGGTTAGGATCAGTGTAGAAACAGCATGCATGTGAGTTGCTGCTAGTGGCAGGGGAGACCTCACCAGTTGCACTATATGTGTAATTGTGAATGGGGTTGATCAGTGATAAGTGAGGACATATTGTATGAAAAGTACTGTACATTTATTCTTTCTGAAATTTGGATTTGTCGCCTAGCCGTGTATGGCAACATCACCATAATTTGGCTGTGTGTTTTATGACAATAACAATGTATTGTGTTTCATGTAGTGGGCATTTTGCAACCTCTAAAATGATTATCTGACTTAACAAGGTTAAATATTTCGGCAGAGTCAAAATAGCAGAGTTCATAATACTTAAAAAGCTGTCCAGTCAGTCCAGCGGCCTGAAATGCAAAACATATTACATGTAGTAACCATAGGGTGGCGGAAGCGTCTCATAACTGTTAAAGAAAATGATTTTTTTTCTTTCTTCTCTGAGCATCTGTCGCATATTTACATTGGACTAACTTCCTATCTTCGTAATTTATGTTATATTTTTTTGTCATTGTAGCCCTATCGTGTGTAGGTCAATAATGGCGGTACCCATAGAGTGAAAAGATAACGGCGATGTGTTTCGCCAGATTTAGAATAAACGCGAAAGGTCTGCGATTCGGCTTGGAGTCGGAACTCGTTTAACGACTCCCTTATCAATTTACGCACGCTGCTTCTTAAATGCACATTTGGATAGGCCTGCGTCAAGAAGGCGGTCCTACTCCAAAATAAAGTTCTTTACTTGCAAGAGGCGACTCAGTATCAGGGAAATTGGTGGGATACCTCTGTCTCTATTGACTAACCTTTCCGGTAAATACAACATCAACAGTGTTTAGAGTCCACCGACATGAACACAGCCAAAGACGAGGACGGATCCGCGGAGCAAGCTGCCAGTTTATTCGGGGCGCCAACTATGGAAAGTAACTCAGGACACAATAGACACAAATGGAAAAGTTCTTACAAATGGAAAGTCATTACTGGGGTACGTAACATACCTACATTATTGTAGCATATTATGGACTGTATCTTGACTCCACAGGTTGTTCTGGTATATGCGTAAAATATGCTTTTAATTCATACTTTTAACTTCCAATGACAGCTGATGGCTTGTGAAGTTGACATTTTGAAATATTGAAGGGCTTTATGAATGAGTGGTGTGTGTGTGTGTGTGTGTGTGTGTGTGTGTGTGTGTGTGTGTGTGTGTGTGTGTGTGTGTGTGTATATATATATATATATATATATATATATATACATACACACACACCGCTCATTCATAAATCATAAATACATTTTTTATATTATTATTTTTTAAACCAATACCTGTAGCCACAAAATTAGTTTCTCCTTCAGATTACATCTATGCACACTTCCTAATGCAACATTTTATTCTCTATGTCATTTCTACATAGCCTACATGTATTTTTCAAGCAAGAACGTAACACTTCAGGTGATTTGGCAGAATGAAACCAACCCATCATGTTCACGCCCCACCCCTTCCGTTTTTTGTATGTTAATGTGTGTCATATGACCCATTATTATCTTATTAATATTACAGTTTTTTTTTCATACTGATATGTATATAGGCATGGCATTAGTTAAACCAGGCAAAGGTGACATAAAGTCCTGTTCAGTTTAATTTTGATTAACACATACCCATGTAGGCCTAATAACATATTTGGGCCTACTACCGGATCCTACCAAAACCCCTTTCACTAGTCAGTTGACACTTTGCTCCGATGTGTTCATAGAGCTGCTGTTTATTTAAAGTTGATCAATAAATGTGGTTAGGTGAAAACGACAACGTCTAGACAGCTTAATCCTCTTGCCTGGCCACGAGTCTCTCTAACAAGCATCTGGTGGTAGAGCCAAAGTGCCAGTTGCTCAGTGTTGCAATGCAGAAGATTACTAAATCTGTGGATGAAAAAAGTGTATGTGTGTCTCAGTGTGTTTCAGCTCAAAATGGCACAAATGTAGCCATGGAACCAGTGAGGTCATTCACAAGCAAGTGTAGGTTAATGGAATACTTGATCAACTAGCAGATGGAAAATCAGTGCTGATTACGTTTTCACTCCCAACTGTATTTAGTTTGTTCAATAATCTGATCCTTGTTAAAGCTGCTTAAAAAAAAAAAAACTCCCAGCCTCTGACTGTTTAGTTTCCACCACACATGCCGTGGCTTCTAAAACCCCAGGCTTGCCTTTCTCCAAATACCACACTTTAATTTCCACTTCCTCACCACCTGTGTGCGTCTGATTTGCATGTCTCAAGGTGACTGTCTGTCTGCAACACCAACTCACACTCACTGACGCCATACAGATGTGTCTGGTTGGAGTTGGGAGAAGCATGTATCTCAGTAATCTAGATTTACCTGCTGTGGTTGATCCCCGCATCCCTATTTATTGTCTTATATAAAAACGTGTGACTGTTCAATCTCTCATGTGGATGGACATGTTCACTGGGTTTACCATTGCTTTTGGTTAGAATACTTTTGGAAGCTTTTCATTGCTTTGGTAATTGCAGGCGGCATCATAAGCGCCAACAAAGTCCACCATTGGAGGTAGTTACCAGGCGGAAAGGGACAGCCGGACTGTTTTACTGGTCCTGTTGCCACCCTGGTAGATAAGCAGAAAAGAGGATGGATGGATGGTATACATTTGCAAGGATTGCTTCTTTCGGGAAATAATTTCTGTGTGGATTTAGTCACATTTAGTCAAAGATACAGGCATCAGTACTCTTTACAGCAAACCACTAAAACCTGCGCCTTCGCGTTTATTGAGCAAACATCACGTCCACCCAGTGTTTGGTTTATCAATGAGAGGGGACCCCCCTGCTTCTATCATTAGCTTTATTTATGTCTGACCCCCACGCTGCCTTTGAACCACCAAGTGTAATTACAAAGCCCCATTGCCACACTGGAATCAGTCATCGCCGGTCAAAGGAGGAGGAGGCCTGCAGCTTGAGACTGCTGTTAGTGTGTGTGTTTGTTTGTGTGTGTGTGTGTGTATTTGTTTGTGTGTGTGTGTGTGTGTATTTGTTTGTGTGTGTGTGTGTGTGTGTACTTTTATACATCAAGGCTTTTCATTTAAAGAGCGACTGACATCTTTTATGTGGAAAAGCTTCTATGAAATTGTTTTCATGGAGCTGTTTGGAAATTTACTTTGAAAAGGCGGTAAAAGACCATCAGAGTCCCACTTGCAGGCGCATGCCTCACCCACGCACACATGCATGCATACACGCATACAGTCACACACACACACACACTGGAGAAGTTATGTGGCCATAGTCGTTTGTGTTCCCTAAAGGCTCTAGAGCTAGGCACCTATAGTTGTGAACTACTTGCACAAAACTATTGTATTGTGTGTTTTTATTGCGCCGAGGGATTGTACGGCTCACTAGGGTAACGAGAGTCACACAATTGAATGTGAAAGTAAAAAAAAGCAACAGTCCGACCGTGGCTTGTGAAGCGTTTAATCATTGTTCCGTGGATTTTTGGATTCCGCAAACAATTGGCAATCATTCAAACGCAACATATCTTTTTCCTATGTGATGACATGTGTTAGTTTAAGTATTTGAAATAGCCTCAATCAAACCACAATATAATCATTGACAAATTGGACACATTTGTTATGACATTAACCTTAACTGTGAAGGTGCTTCCCTATTGTGTTCAATTCCATTTTAAAAAGAACAAGGGGTAAAACATGACTTGTCATTACATTCTTGCACATCCTGCGAACAGAGACGATCGAAGAAAGAAGACTGGAGAAGCCTTGGATCTCTAAGCTTAGTTCCAAGGTTAATGATGAGCAAATAATAAAACAAAATGTGAGCCACATCAAAAAACACATGCAAAGATAAGTTAATGACTGGAAAATGAATGTTCCTTCATGGTTAGTCATTTGTCATAGTCAGTGGTCAACCCCATCTCACAGGGGGGCAGAATGTTCCTCAACAGTTCATTGAGCTCCAACTTTCTGCAACAGCAATTAGGCCTTTTGATCTTCAATTCATTATATTCTTAGGTTGCACATCGTAGCTATTCATTATTCCTGACTCTTGCCAATTATAGACAACACAGATCTGTTTATGCAATACACACCCTTATAATACTTACTTAACATAGCTGTTATAACCCTAAACACAGAAGCTTCTGATCTCCGCAGGGTTTCAGACTTGGTGTCTCCATTATTGCATTAACAACAGATGGTCCCATAGCCCTCGTCTCTCGGGTTGCTTATCCACTGCTGTCTAACACATCCTCTAAATCCCTACTTGTGAGATCCCCTGTTATTTACTGAGTGCGTGTTGGGGCCTCCCCACTCAACATGCATGTCACCAGGACATGCATGTACCATTTGGTTAATGGAGTTCAGGATCAGACCCCGCTATTGCGTTTGATTCTTGTTTTTGTTGATGTTTTTGCTGCTGTTTGTCGTGTTATATCACACTATTTTACGATGTTGTTGATGACCCTTGCCTTATCGTGAGAGTAGGGCAGAATGCCTAATTAAACTCATTGACTCATTAAATAAAAAAACACATTGACTTAGACCGCATCCGTTACATTACGTTACCAAAGAATGGAAAGGGTATCCTAAAAGGGTATGAGTATAGTACATAGTAGGTAGTAATGGCTGAATAGTGGTTTCCATGCAGTGGTTGTACTGGAAACATGTTCATGTTCAACGTGTTTCATGATGACGCGTCGTGTTTATTGATGTTTAAGGAGATTCTTTGAGGTAAATGACAGAGCTCAAGAGATTAGGGCATTAAGAAATCTGCTTCCATTTAGAAAACCACTGCAGTGGAAAATTATCGAATGACTGTTGTTGTTGTTTCTGTGCTGCAGGTACTGCTGCTGTGCCTTCTCGCCACCATCCTGGCCATAGTGTTTTCCACGAAGCCGCACTGTGATTCAAAAGGTGCGATTCAAAACCAGGATGTCCTCTTGGCCCCACTGCACACAGCACACTTGCACATAATTGACTCTTGCTTTTCTTTAATGTACTCCGCCCAAAATAATATACCAAAAACTTGATGGCATTTTTCCAAAAGCTATATTTATCGTCATTCATTATCTGGATCTGCAGCTTTGTAACCCTCGACCCACACCCCTTCCTTATCCCCAAACAAATGTGTGTGTGTGTGTGTTTGTGTATACACATGCACATGACTGAGTTTGTGTGTGTGTGTGTATACACATGCGTTCAAGTGTGTGTGTGTATGTATACATGTGTGCATGTGTGTGTGGGTGTGTAACCATGTGCGTGTGTGTGTGTAACCATGTGTGTGTGTGTGTATGTATACTTGTTTGTGCGTGTGTGTGTGTGTGTGTGTGTGTAACCGTGTGTGTGTGTGTGTGTATCCATGTGCGTGTGTGTGTGTAACCATGTGTGTGTGTGTGTATGTATACTTGTTTGTGTGTGTGTGTGTGTGTGTGTGTGTGTGTGTAACTGTGTGTGTGTGTGTGTGTGTGTATCCATGTGCGTGTGTGGTTGCAGGGAGCAGCTGCAGGAACCGCTGTGCTGCAGCCAGCAGGGACGCGTCCGCCTCCTGCCACTGTGAACCCACCTGCGAGGCCGTGGGGACCTGCTGCCTGGACTACGAGGAGCTCTGCCTGGCGCCTAGTAAGAACACACACACACACACAAGAATACGCACACACACACTAACACACGAAACCAAAGAAATCGACTCTTTTTTACCTGTACAATGGGAAGCGACAATAGAGGAATCCTGAACAAACATGAAGCTAATGAAAGAGAAACGTCCGGTTTACACAGATCTGAGCTTGTGTGCTGTCAGACTTTAGTGTGACAGAATACGCACACACGCACATACACACACACATATACTCACACACACGCACATAAATAAATGTATACACACACACATGCAAGCACACACACACACACACATACGCAAACACATATACTCACACACACACATATATACATACACGCACACAAATACACACACACACACACACACACACACACACACAACCACACATACATACATATATACATACACACACACACACACACACCCCAGTCCAAGTGCAGTGAACGCCCCCCATTTCCTGGATGCTTCAGACACAGTAAGCCATGTGTATTTACAGCAGGGTGTAGGAGGGAAGGAAGGAAGAGAGGAGAGTCAAGTTCCCGAGCAGACACTTGGAAAGAGATAGAAAGAGCTGGAGTCAAAGAGAGAGAGAGAGAGAGAGAGAGAGAGAGAGAGAGAGAGAGAGAGAGAGAGAGAGATGGAAGCTTATGACAAAAAGCACATGCGTGTGTACTTATAGTTAGTCTAGGGATCTCCTATCGGGTACGTTCACTCGGATCCTTAAAAATGTATGTGTCCCATGAGGCCTTTAACGTAAACATGAGTTTGAGGCTGGCCAGGAATGTTCTGGAAAAGGAGAAGCTCTGGATTAACCATGGGCAGCGACGTCAGGCCTTCTATCTGCTGCAAACCAACACCACGGGAAAAATACCCGTCTTCCATTTAAAGAGCTGGCTGTGGTCAGTGTGGAAGGCTGGTCTGTCCCCCCGCCCCTCCCCCCTCACACACAAATATACACACACATTTTAGCGTGCCTTGGCGTCTCCTCCTCTTCATGTAATGCCCAAGGTTATATTTACCATCCAGTCAACATGGCAGCCATATGCGAAAAACCTAATGTTTTGTTTGCTCTTTGCCTAATACTGTGACATTTTTGTTGTTGTTGGTTCTGGACATGACTCCTGTCTCTTCCTCCCCCCCATGTAGGAAAATAACTTTTATATATATGTATAAGCCTCATACAGTGATCGTTTTAAGGGCATAGGTTCTAATCATAATTCATCTTGACTTCAAAAATGCATATACCATTTTTGTCATCCCTGAGCCCTACATTATTGTGGTGTGGTGCTACTTGGCAAATGGCATGGTAAGGTAACTTCAGGATTTTTCAACCTGGACCATATTGCCTCTTGCCCCCCCAAGACATAGCCAGACCAATTTGCAAATGCGTATTAGAATGGAACCTCTTAGTTGATTTTCGATTTGAAAGGGCCGTTATCAACGAGTGCAGACCAAAATGCCTCCTGACACAATTGGATAGACCTACAACCAATCAGAGCCACCTTGATTAACCCTGAGGGCCTAGAGTGCCCCGTCAATGAACGTCCTCTAAAAGTGCTTGTTTATGCCACTGACAGGCTCAGCTTGTTATTATAATTTCTGATACAGAATCTGGGAAAGGATCCCTACAGAGAAATACCACTTTTTTCTTTATTTTTACGTTTTTTCATATTGGGTCTTGGTATAGGTATTGGGTCTTACAAAGTCTCGCTCAAGGTGAAGTCTTGTATTCTGAATGGTTGAGTGTTTGCAGGAAATTGTCATTACAATCTCAACCCTCCTTCACCCAAATCTTTTAGATAACACTAAGCTAAGCTTTCTGTAGTCCAGCACAACAAACATATCCTGGCACTCCTCTCACCAAGTCTTACTCACGTTTCCACCGTTCTCTTCCTGCATTAACTCAACTTCTGCAAGAGTATGTGTGTGTGTGTGTGTGTGTGTGTGTTAATTGTTTGGGTGTGCTAGAAAGAGAGAGAGAATGTGTGTGTTTTTTTTGTTTTGAATCCCCTACCACAGCAACCTGTCTCAGCAGACAGCAGGGCATCATTCCAACCCTCAGTCTCTGGCCCAGACAGAGGTTGAGAATGGGGCCTCTTTCTCACCTCCATGATAGAGACGCCATCCATCATAGCCCTAGTCAGCAGCACACAACACTTTAATGGTGATGGTGGTGAACAAAGTACACAATGGTTGTACTGGCGAAGACGTTGAGGGAATCAACGGGGAGTTTCACATTTTGGGTCACATTTTGGCAGCAGTGGCTCAAGAGGTAGAGCGGGTTGCCTGGCAAGTGGAAGGTTGCTGGTTTGATCTCCGGCTCTTATAATTCAAGTGTTGAGGTGTCCCTGAGCACGACACTGTACCCTAACGGCTCCCGACAAGCTGGCTGTTACCTTACATGGTTGAGACAGCTGTCGGCGTATGAATGTGTGTATGAATGGGTGAACGTGAGGCAATGATTGTAAAGCACTTTGAATGGCCACACTCAAAGTGAAAGCGCTACATAAATGCAGCCAATTTACCATTTGAAAATGGACTTGACCTATCCATCTGTCATGTTGTAGTAAAGTAACATATGTGACCACACTCTGTCTGCAATGATGGAGTGACTTGATAGTGATGTAGGACGGAGTGACTTGAAAGTCACAACTGACAGATTTGTGTCATAGATTCACACACATGCATACACGCATCGCCTCATTGAGCAAAGCTTTCCATCAATGGATAGCCACTGCATGCACCTAATGTTACCTTCTCTAAACTACACATACCACATGTACTGTAAGTATTAGTCTAGGCTAATACTAATACCAATGTCGAATATTTAATATTTTTTGAATTCAAAGCCTCTGATGTAGAGCACTAGTGGGGTCTGTCCGAAATGTTTTCAAAACAAGCCTTAAGTTCGGACGGGGGGCTTGAGAGTGTGTAAAGATGGTCCTTTGCGTGAGTCACGCTCAATACCTGCACACGCTTGCAAGCACACGCACGCACGTACAAGCCCAAACCCAACCTTATTTCAATAGTTAGTTAATTTTCATGTTCATGTCCTTTCATCCACATCTCTCTGTCTCTGTCTCTCTCTCTGCCGCTCTCTCTCCCTTCCCTCCCTCTTTTTCCCTCTCTCTCTCTTCCATCAGTTCAGCAATGGAACTGCAGCAGGATCCGCTGTGGCGAGCAGAGGTTGTCCAACAGTCTGTGCTCCTGCTCGGACGACTGCTCGCTAGTGGGCAACTGCTGCGATAACTACCATAGCCAGTGTCAAGGTGAGCCTGACCTCGGCCTCGGCCTCAAACACACACACACTGGCAATCCAAAACAGTCCCACTGGCGTCATGGGAAAACAAGAGAGGAACATTCAAAACATAAGCAAGTGCCAAATACAGAATATGTGGGCACATCACAATGAAAGGACAAAGGACACATTGCATTGATCAGCATGTATTCTCCACAATGCGGAGGACAGTTCCTACTTTCTAGACATGGTGAACCAAGGACAATACAAGCAAGGAGAACAGATCCCCCCCCCCCCCCCCCCCCCCGTGCCTGACATGTTTTTATCAAAAGGGTTGTGTCAGACAGAAGAGTGCTAAAAGTGCTCAAACTGCTTGCTTGGTAAAGGGTGAGTTACACTTGTGTGCTGAATAGTCGCCGGAGGTACACAGAGGGTTCCTTTCTTCTCTGCATTCCGGTTCATTTCTGCTTTGAAATTTCCGACTGTGAAAATAACATGGGGCCAATCGAATAGGGAACTTGTACAACACATAATTTGCACATTATGAAGATCACCAGATGGCACTGATTTCTGACGGTCTATGCGGAGAATCACGGAAGCAGAACAATTAATCACTGTGTAGACAACCACCCGTGCGTAGCTCCAGTGGCAACTGGAGCTGAAGCAACACCTTTTTCTGTGTAACTCAAACTGTGTAAGCAAATATCTTCTAACCTACTTCAACTATATATACTGTTGCACATTTCACAAGCCTGCCCTGAAAGTATTGGAAAGACGAGTTTCATGTTTTTTTTTATAAAGAACGCCAATGGCTTGGTCTGGTCTGGCCCGAAATAGACCTGTGAGTCAGGGCACATGTTCCATGCCTCAAGCTGAACATATGTACTTCTCTAGATCCTTTTTTTAGGTTTTTGCCCATCTGTAAGACGTTTGGCAAGTAATTCCCTCTCTTGGCTATCCTCTGCAGTTCCTACCCTAGTTAACTCCTATTGTGTTTTGGTCCTGCTGCTCCTAAGCGGTGAAACCAAATCTTCACCAAGGAGAGACATTTTCTGAGGAATGCAGAAATTGTATTCCCACCCCTCCCATCTTCTGTCATGCCGTTACCACAACAATGAACAATGCTCCATTCTCCACAATGTTCTACTGTCCATAAAAAGTGGATACTTTAGTTTCGCTGTCACCCATACTGTTTTCTTAAAAAACCAAAACGTGATACATTTTCCTTTTAAAAAATATTGCAATTTTATTTTTAAGTATCTTAAAAGTGTAAAAATAAAAATAAACGGTATAATCTGTTATGATTAGTCATATCCTGCTCATATTTGACGAGAATCTTGAGTGCGGTATCGTCACTGACCTCTAACCCTCCCTTTGCCTCGGCAGTCGGTGGGGAGACCTGGCTGGACCAGGAGTGTGAAAACATCGGACAGCCACAGTGTCCAGCCGGGTAACGCAAACGCTCTCTCTCCATCCGCACTGCTACCCTGAACAATTACAAATACAGACCCTCCCTCCTCCAACACATCTGGTTGGGAGTGCCTATACGTTGCTCAACCCCTACCGCCACCTCCACCTTCCCACCATCTCTCCCTCCTTTCTTTATCTGCTGGTTTTAATGGTCACGGACGTGACGGGAAACGCCTGCTCTCAATTCTGTTCTTGATTCCTACCAAAAACCTTGCTTCTGTCCATTTTGGTGAACCGAGTTTGTTCAAGGAAAGGCACATCTCTTGTCCTATAAGCTAGTGGATCAGCACACTTGAGGCATTTCCGCAAGCAATTTGCTAACGTGGCTCATTCACAGGGAATGGGTGTTAGCTTGCTGTTGGCGAAAATTCGACTTGAAATGGGTGACAGAAACATAAATCAACAAACAGCATATTTGTTCTGGCTGATGTGATGAATGCCGGTTGACTCGATTCCGTATAAATTCCCCCCTATTCGTTTCTCCCATAGAGATTGTATTGTGGAAACAGATAAATTACCAGTTGCATTATCACATCCCCAAACATGAGATGCTCCAAGCTCATAGCTTCCGTGCTAACAGGCTACATCAGGCTCCTCAGATCCTCGGGCCTGCAGATGAGTTGGGTGACGTGTGAGACAATTGTTTCCTGTTGGCTGTGGTTTGGCAGTCTGGGGACTACATTTATTCAGGCTGCTTTGTTGTTGTTTTTATATTCAGAGGAATGGCAGGAATAGCCCAGCACATTTGTTTTAGTTTTCATATATAAATATATCCCTCACTAAGTAAAGTTTACTGTGCGGAAAATAAACCATATGGTATCAAGTATATATATAAGTATGTGTGTATGTGTGTGTGTGTGTGTGTGTGTGTGTGTGTGTGTGTGTGTGTGTGTGTGTGTGTGTGTGTGTGTGTGCGTGTGTGTGTGTGTGTGTGTGTGGGAGGGTGGGTGGGTGGGAGGGTGGGTGGGTGGGTGGGTGGGCATTCTTTCTCGCTAAGACTGAGGGTGTGACCCTAGGATTGTAGACTATGGAAAAGCAAACATTCGTGATTTTGTTAATGTTATTTTTAACTCTGACTTTCTATTTGATTTCTCATATAAACAGTCACCTTTCAATGGTGTTTGGGTTTGTCCTTCAATGGTTAAATTGCTCTCTGTTAGTGATGCGTCTTAAAATGTGTTTTTCCCCATTAAGTATAAGCCTAATAGGATTCTCCTTCGACTAGAGGTTTTGGGGTGCCTAGTTTGAAGACTTTGTTTTTACCAGCCTGATGCTCTTCACCTCACATGAAGCACTTAAAATTCATAGCCCAGAGTAAAACTCACTTAACACGGATTTGACGATGCCTTTTATCAGTGCTCATACGTCATACGATGGAAAAGTAATCCATTATATTTTGATGACTGTTTAGTTTATCATCAGTGTTAGATGAGCCACCATACCTGTAATCTTTTTTAATGACCTCACATGACCAAACGTATTTCCGTCCGCTGTCGGGGTGACGATTGTCGATTTGTCCTTGTCTTTCTACTTCCCCTTTGTGTGGGGTGTGTTTGGTTTACACACACACACGCCCGGGCACACACACATTACACTGAGTCACTGTGCTTTACCGTTGACTGTGCCTCCCCACATATGTACACACAGCACCCATCCTACTCCTTTTTAACCTTACTCCTCCTCTCCTTCTCTTGGACTCTGTGAACCCTTCGCAGTTTCTCCAAGCCTCCGGTGATTCTGATCTCCATGGACGGCTTCAGGGCCAGCTATCTGGAGGCCTACAGTAGCCTGCTGCCCGTTCTCAGCAAGTTACGTACGTGTTTTACCATCAAGGCGAACCACTGTGTTTGTCTTCCAGTGAGATGTGTTTTTCTAATGACCACGATATGCCTGCAGACACGGATGGATTAGTTCTCTATTGTAAAACCAATATTCAACCCATTTGACCTATTTGGCTTAAAATCCACTTCCCCACTATCAAATACATGCAAAAAGTGAATTTTCAAAATGTTGTGACCCTTCCTTTTTCATGCAGCGTTTGACCCTCCATTCACATTCATCGAGGAAGCTATTAAAAAGCTATATATGAAAATTTAATTTTCTACTTATTGTTAGTATTATGAAATCTCTAATAGAGTCTGTGGTCTGCCCGTTAACCAACACACTGTCCATAAGTGTCCATGATAACCAATCCCTTGTTTCTTTTCTTCTTCTTTTTGTTTGGCTTCAGGCCGCTGCGGTACATCCACCTCACACATGAGGCCTGTGTATCCATCCAAGACCTTTCCCAACCACTACACCATAGTGACAGTGAGTTTTTCCGTTCACTTTGAAGGGGTCAAGGGTTAAGTTGAGCTTACACAGGCCAGCCGCGGTTGTTTAACAGACTCTCCATCACTTGGCGCATCTTTGACATCTTTTTTTTGTGTCTGGTATAAACAGGGAATTTCCTGTTTATCGTGACAAGGTCTTTAGGATTCACATGATGGGAAACTACTGGCAATAGATAATCAAGTTGTCATCGCCCAAAGGATTTCCTGAAACTTCTTGTAATGTTAGCTTTGTGTGTGTATTTGTGTGTGTGTGTGTGTGTGTGTGTGTGCATGCCTGCGCACGGCTGTATTTGCGTCTTCAACACAGGGCCTCTATCCAGAGTCTCACGGCATCGTGGACAACAAAATGTACGACGTGGGCCGCAACGCCCTTTTCAGCCTCAGAGTCCCGGAGAAAAGCAATCCCAAATGGTACCAAGGAGAGCCTGTGAGTGCACCTTATGTTTCAAAGTGCACATGATAGTGCACACCTTGTGAGTCATTTCATATGTGGAACTGAGACACCTGGCATCTTGAGAAACAAACCTCATGCACCATTTCACTCAATCACGGGTATTTTTGTGGGTTTGACAGCTAACGTTTAACTTCCCGTCGTACAAAGTATATTTGGGTGAATGCGTTGCTGACAAACCTTTTTTTTTATGCAAACATTAGTGTGTTCTTTGTTTGAGCTTCTCTCCTCTCCTCGCCTCGCCTCGCCTCGCCTCTCCTCTCCTTTCCTCTCCTCCCCATACTCTCCTCCTCTGCTGCCTCCTCTCCTTATTTCCCCAGGTGTGGCTCACGGCCATGCGGAACAATCTGAAGGCAGGCACATTCTTCTGGCCCGGCTCTGACGTGGCCATCAGTGGCCTGTTCCCAGACTACTACATTGACTACAACCGGTGAGCGAGAGGTCACATTACGTCATGCGCCATTAATAACAACGCCGTCAATCCGGGGTTTGTGATGTGACCTCTGACTCTTACGCCTCAAAAACGCCATCTTGATTGACAGGGCCGTTCTGTTTGAGAAGAGAGTCTCCACGGTGTTTGAATGGCTCGCGCTGCCACCGGGGAAAAGGTAAAGCGGTTAGCTCTCCGTTTTCTGGGTGTCCTCACCACAGACACAACGGTTGGTCAGTGTTTCACGTTTGGCCGTGCTGCAGGTTGATGATTATATTGTTCTCCCCCAGGCCGGACTTCTACACTTTGTACATGGAGGAGCCAGACTCTGCAGGTCATCGCTTCGGACCCGACAGCAACGAGGTACACGTCCGTGAACGTTCCTCGCAACCGTTAACCGCGTGGTGTGATGTCACGTGGTGGCAGATTGCAGAACAGAGAGAAGGGGGGCGGGGGATTCAATCCATATCCTAACAGCCAAGCCTACCTTTTGTTTCCATCCATGGACGTTCAGTAACATTCACTGCTTGGTGGGTTGGTTTGGTGGTGGTGGTTGATTCAGGTGAGGAAGGCCCTGCAGAACGTGGACATGGTCATCGGATCCCTGATGGAGGGCCTGAAACAGAGAGGCCTGCATCGCTGTGTCAACTTGGTCCTGGTCTCTGACCACGGTGAGACCGCCAGGAGAGACCCAAGTCGAACCCCCCAGCTCCCCCGGAGCCATGGGCCGCTGTGTGTAAAGGGCACTCCGTCAAGTGTTTCATTGGGCTGGGAAACACTGCCGTGATCGTCAATAGAAGGTGCTCCACAGCCACCGGACGCCGTGCAGCCAACGGCTCCATCCAAACAAACTGAATCGCAGAGCTTCAATTCTAGAGGCAAAAGCTGGCATAAACTCACCACTTAAACTCATAAATGATATATATCTATATAGAAATATAGATATAGTCACAGATATAGATATATCTCTCTCTCTATATATATAGGGTTAATTATAGTTATATTTATTTATATATATATATATATACATATAGGTAGGTATATATATATATATATATATATATATATATATATATATATATATAAAACATTTTTATATATACTCATTATGAATTTACCTCACCACCATCCACAGAAGACAGTGAGAGGATCGGCAATCATGACTATTCTTGTAACACTTGTCTGATGCTTCATATTGGTTCATCTCATGCTTAATTCATTCATTCATCTCATGCTTCATTCATTCATTCAGCTCATGCTTCATTCATTCGTTCAGCTCATGCTTAATTCATTCATTCATCTCATGCTTCATTCCCCAGGAATGGAGGAGGCTTCCTGTAGCCGCACGTCCTACGTCTCCACCTACCAGACCAACGTCGATGACTTCGTCATCATCCAGGGGTCGGCGCCCCGCATCCGGCCCAAACGCCTCCCGGAGGACTTCTTCACCTGTGGGTTCACGCCCTCGATAACAACCCACACCCTGCTTTCCCTCCTCCCCACCCTGTCACCCATTCACTGTCACCTCTGTTTTAGTTTTTCTGTTTGTATGCCCGTTTTCGCAAATGTCAAGTTATCATTGATGAATGAATTTCCGTTTTGATACCATTGTTTCTCCCACTCCACCCTCATCCTCTCCACCCCCCCCCCCCCTCCCCCCCAGTTGACTACAAGGGGCTGGTAAAGAACTTGTCGGTATGTGAAGCATTCGAAACGTGTCCTTTTGTTTTTACAACGGATCAAAAATTATCTGCCTGCTTGACCGCTTGTTAAACAACTCTCTTTATCTCTCGCTCTCTCTCTCTCTCCCCCACCCTCTCTCTCCCCCCCATCTCTCACGCTCTGAGGTCACCCTCACCCCCTCTCCCTTTTGCATGCATGTATGTCCATGCGTGTGTGCGTGTGCGTGCGTGCGTGCGTGTGTGTGTGTATGTGTGTGTGTGTTCTGAAGTGCAGGGCCGATGGCCAGCCGATGAGGCCCTACATGAAGGAGGATCTGCCCAAGCGGCTGCACTTTGCCAACAACGTGCGCATCGAGAGTGCCCACCTGTACATGAGGGACGGCTGGCAGGCCGCACTGTGAGTGAGCAACGCCTCTCTTAACCCTACTCTCACAAAGCCAACTTTACAACACTAAAGTCTGACAGCACACGAGCTCACATCTGTGTAAACCGGACGTTTCACTTTCGTTAGCTTCATGTTTGTTCAGTGCAAATGTGCATTGTTAGCATGTTTATGTGTGTTTGTGTATGCACAGCTACGTGTGTTAGTGTGTGTGTGTGTGTGTGTGTGTGTGTGTGTGTGTGTGTGTGTGTGTGTGTGTCACAGGCAGACTTGGAACTTGTTTCGACAAGTCATGTCGCTGGAGGCGGGGATCTGTAAGCACGTAGTTGGCTAGCGGCAAACATAAACTTTGCCAAGTCTTGTAATCTTTTCTCGGTATAACATCCTGCACAGACACTGACTTTCTTAGAAAGAGTGTCTGTAAGTGGAAAAAAGAGTCACTCAGAAATAGACAAATGTAAGCTAGGGTGGGCAATTTATTTTTGGAAAGAAATATCATATTTGTTGACATTTTCTTCAGACAGCAATCAATAAATCAAATGCTCTGACAAAAACAATTATATACTTATTAAAGGCCTTAACAGCCACAGACAACTGTTTCATTAGGCTGGAATGAAATGATTGCATGGCCTGCACGTGCGTGCACGATGCCAGTGCACACATTGCTCATGACCAGAGTCTTCCACAAGGCTAGGCAGACCTATTACTAAAGCTAACGAGCTAGTCATGTGTTTTGGGGGAGTGGCTTTGAAGAGAGGCATGAAGGGAGGGGTGGATTTTTTTGGTTGGATACTTTCAAAATCAAGCTAACTCGGGCTGATTTCTCCAAATTCCCTACCATAGCTTTAATTCCCCTTCTGAAAGCTTCATGCACTTAAAATATCTTTGTGACAAAACAGGAAACAAGGTGTAACTCTGCCCCATTCAGTTTTTGGATTCCGGCCCGGGACTATGCCGTCTCCCCCCAAAAGTTCTGTTTTAACGTCGTAGGACTGATGGTAGCTAATCATGGGGGGGAGGGGGGGAGGGGGGAGGGGGGTTGTTTAGGCTTTTGGCGAAGGATGAGATGTTTATAATATATTTGTTATTTTAAATATGTGCGCACATATTTGTATGTGTGTACACCTGTATGTGTCCAGACATTTTTGTGCGCCTGTTTGTGTGTCTGTGTGTGTGCACACACCTGCATGTGCGCCTCTTTGTGTGAGTCTGTGTTTGTTTGCATATGTTTGTTTTTCACAATGTTCTTTCCCCTTAATTCCTCAGCAAGCCTGATGAAGTCAAGTACTGCAAGGGGGGATTCCACGGCTCTGATAACCTCTTTGACAACATGCAAGTGAGACTGGGAATTTCCTTCCATCCCAAGTTTTTAACGATACTTGTGCAATCCAGGAAGACAGGTTGTGTTAGCAAGCCAATATATTATTTATATGGTTTCAACTGTCAGCATTCACATTTTCATTCACGTTTCCTCCTTCCTTCTAGTGGAATAATTGATCTCAACCAAAGTTTGACAATCCAAAGCCCACAACAACCACAACCGCTGTTTTCTGTGCTTTCGAATTGTCATTTGCTTCACACTTGAGCAATGCAGCCTATATTTTCCATTAAATGCAACCTTTCACCCCAAAACTCCTCTTGTAGGGCTTTTACACATTTACTGTACATGACTTCTGAAACCCCTCTCAAGTTGTCGGGTTGTTAGAGCAGATGGGCTGTGTTTACTTGCTCTCAACGAAACACTTCCAAAGTGAGTGGGCTGTAGGTTTTTCTTGTTGAGATGTTTACACACGTTCTGTACAGTTTATAATAGATCTACATGAGTGCATTCCAATTCAGAGTTTAATCTAAGTGTGATTAGCAAATAAGTTTACATGCCTATCCAACATTGTAGATGATTTAGACCACTGTGTCTACCTCAAATAAAATGCCACATCAGCTAATGTTCAGCCTTCTCCCTCCCCACTTAATATAACAGCATGACATAATCTGGAGTGCATGCGAGTTCAGTTTGAAAGCACACCTTCATGTTGACTTTCCCTTGCAGTTCAAACATTAACTCATTATCTATTTTTGTGTATTGCATGTTTGAGGTTTGCATTTGAGTCTAAATGGGCCTAGTTGGAATGACTGCAGAGCAGACTCCTACGTTTATTTGATGTGACCTTTAAACTTTTTCTTTTTTTCCACCCCCACCACAAGGCTGTGTTTATTGGCTATGGACCACATCTGAAGCACAAGACTACAGTTCCCCCTTTTGAAAACATTGAAGTTTACAACCTCTTGTGTGGTGAGCCTGCTTGTCTTTGCACCCACACTCAAGTTCTCTGTGCTCTACTTTGTTCTACTCCAAAATATAAATGTATTACATTGCATGCATTTATTTATTCATTTATTTATTTGATTTGTATTTATTTATTTACAAGTCCTGCCTCCTTGAAATACTGATACAAACTCAAGTCATCTTTGATCTCTCTCTCTCTTTGTCTGTGTATCTCTCTCTCTGTCTCTCTCTGTGTGTCTCTCTCTATCTGTGTCTCTTTGTCTCTCTTTGTGTCTCTCTCTTTGTCTTTGTGTGTCTCTCTCTCTCTCTCTATTTATGTATCTCTTTTTTTTGTATGTCGCTCTCTGTATCTGTCTCTCTTTCCCTCTCCCTCTATGTCTCTCTATCTGTCTCTCTCTCTCTCTAAGACCTGCTGGGCATCCCCCCGGCCCCCAACAACGGGACCCATGGCAGTCTGAACCACCTGCTGAAGAGGCCCGTCTACCGGCCCGTGCACCCGGCCCAGCTGTCCCACGACACACCCTGCAGCGCCCGCTCAGCGCTGCCCATCGAAGGCCTGGGCTGCAACTGCAGCTTGAACACCCTCGCGGTGGTACGTCCCTCAGGGGGCTGCTGGATCTCCACTGGGATTGGACGATTCAATTGATTATTAGAGTGGATTTTATCTTGGAGGATCAGATTACATTGTATTCAGTTTTTAGATTGGAATTTATTCAATCTTTCTCTTGGAGAATCATAGTAGATTAGATTAAATCATATTGGACTGGATTCGATTTTCTCTTGGAGAATCAGATTAGATTAGATTAGATTAGATTGGACTGCATTCAATTTTTATTTTGAGTAATCTCATTAGATTAAGATCAGATTGAAGAGTTCAGAGCATTAGAACATGTGAATTTGTCATATACTAATGATAATCTGAAGACCTATAGAAGGTTTGCATTTACGTGTGTATATCTATCAGATGTTTTTATTAGTTAATTACAATCTCAACAATATTTGTGCAAATATTTGAACAAATACCACACCTTGAAACAAGCCTTCGCCTTTTTGTGTAATCTGTGAGTTTAGTCAGTGCAAATCAAACTGTTCACATCAAGAAAACGCGAACAGCTAAAATAATTTAAATATTTGCCATAGGAGGATAATGTTTATTTTATTAGCAAGAAAGAGAGAACACACAGCATACTTGGAACTGCAGGCCAAATAAAGACTGAGGTATAAAATGTACACTAACAGATGGTTTTGAATGTCGTTTTAAGGAGGAAACACTTAATGCAGAACTCATCAAAAATAGCTCTGGTGAGTAGAAGTTCCGCATTTGTCAATAGATGGATCCTATCCTATGCTCTGTGTCTTTAATAATCCATATGTACCTTCTCTTTACATAAAGCCTTTTTGGTCAGTCAACCAACCAATATAACTTCCAGTAGCATAATAATGTCGGCTCCGTTGAATAGTGTCCTTTGGGTAAATTATGGCTAAAAGTAAGCTTTGGAGTAAGTTGAAGTCAGTTTGTTTTTTAACCTTACAGAAGAAGCTTGAGCAAGGCACCTCTGCACTCAATGCCCCCTTGCATGAATGACATATGTGTGTGTGGTGTGTGTGTGTGTGTGTCTCGTCTGTGTGTGTGTCTCAGTGTGTGTGCCTTGATGTGTGAGTGTGTGTGCGTGCAGTAGAAGCGCTAGTTTAATTTTACAGTTTCAAGTAAAATATAACCTACTTTCTTATCTTTTCACACCTTCAAAGATCCCACAGTGGTAGCCCGCCTGCGACCGCTGCACCTCCCGTACGGCACCCCGCGGGTTCTCCGCGACAACGCAGACTTCTGCGTCCTCTACCAGGCGGACTACATCAACGGCTTCAGCAGGGACGTCCTGATGCCCCTCTGGGTGTCCTACACCCTCCCACCTCTGGTGAGCGCCGGCTGCTGCGTGAGCCACTGCATTCCCCTTGAGATGATAAACGTGCTATGAGCGGTGATGGCCGACGAAGGAGGACGGTGACTGACAATCACAGCAGAACGGCCTTAGCTTCATCGCTGGTTGTCATTGGTCCCGTCAAATCTTCTTAAGCGTTTGTGTAATCTGTCTTTTTTTATCAGCGTTCTACAGATTGTTCAGATCATAGGTAAATATAGATTTAGAATGTACTTTTCTTAATAAAGCCAGGGAAGGCAATTTGGAGAAACCAGCCAGAATAAACTACGTTTTGAAAGTATCCAACCGAAAAACAATCCCACCCCTCACAGGTCAATCCCACAGGTCATCCGAACATTTAATCTGGGCCGAATTAAATAATTGGACGGGTTTATTACAGGCCTGCGACAGCCACAAATACCCTTTTTTTTGTCATAGTATTTAATTGATTGATTGCTGTCAGAATTTTAAAAGAATTTCAACAAATATGACATAAAATGCTTCTAAAATAATTTGCCAACCCTAGCTTTAAATCCGATGTGGCATAAACATCACAAATCCAATCTTTTAGAGCGTTGGACTTGTCTTCACTGCCAATGGATAATCAGACATGAAATGATTACCCTGAGGTCAATTGATAGCATCCGTAACTCGCGAAGGTGTTCTCAGTAGGATCTCTTTACAAGCGACACGATTGGTCAAAATTGAGGAAGGGGCAAGAGGAAGGGACATATTTCAACATTTGGTTTATTCAAAAGTCTGATTTGTGAGACTAGCATCAACACAGCGAGGCGCTACGTTGCGTTATCTTGCCAGTTTATTTCCATTTAATCTATGGTCATGGTTTTGGTTCGCTGCCCACAGTGTTGGTGTTTCACAACCAAGAAAAAAGTTGTTCGATCTTCTTGTTTTTGGTTTCTGGTCATAATGTGGCGATGCTACAGTGTAAATCAAGGTTCATGACCTGTTAGGCTGCTAGCTACACGCTCATTCAGTTGTGAAATTGTTTGTTTGCTCCCGGGCACAGTCTAGTTCTCTCCAGGTCTGTGTCACAATGTGTCACATCCTTACCAACACGTGTGTGATTATAGGCTACAGAATTAGGCTTTGCAACGCTTGGTAAAAACGTAGCCATTGTATATGGCTCGCACAATTATCTTCATCATGGTTTGCAGTGGAACGATATACTGGATACACATCATGTATTGATTACGATTTAGATTTTAGAGTAGGTTGGTAGGTAGATGGTGGTGGGTTTGTCCTCTACACTACAAGGGTCTTGTCCTGTAAGGTCCTATCCCAGTCCAGCCCAGCACTGACTTCCAGCCCCCCCCCCCCCCCCCCCCCCAGACCAGTGCCCAGCCTCTGAGCCCAGTGGACGAGTCCTGTGTGCGTGCAGATGTGCGCGTCCCGCCTACCGCTAGCCAGACATGCCAGCGCTACCAAAATGATCCCACCTTGACCTACGGCCTCCTTCACCCCCCTGGTGAGTAGTGTGTGTGTGTGTGTGTGTGTGTGTGTGTGTGTGTGTGGTAGGGGTTTGTCTGTTTGTGTGTGTGTGTGTGCGCGTGTGGTAGGGGTTTGTCTGTTTGTGTGTGTGTGTGTGTGTGTGTGTGTATGTGTGTGTGTGTGTGCGTGTGGTATGGGTTTGTGTGTATGTGCGTGTGCATGTGGTAGGGGTTTGTGTGTGTGTTTGTGTGTGTGTGTGTGTGTGTGTGTGTGTGTGTGTGTGTGTGTGTGTTTATAGAGGGGTCTGGTCTACTTATGGCCTACGGACTTATCATTGACCTGTGCAGCTGTAAGAGGCAGAGGGACCCATTGGACTTCTGCGGTTGACTTCTCAATGCATTCACTAGATGCTCTATGTGCTTTTTGCTGTCTGCAGCGTTGAGTCCCGTCGGATCACAACCGGATTCTCTGCTCACAAGCAACATGGCGCCAATGTTTCCTGCATTTAAAAGTAAGAAAATTAGTTGGCTCTTAACCAAAACAGATTAAGTATTATACTTTATAAAAACTGTAGTTGCTTTAGGAAAATTTATTTATTTTAATCTGTTGAATTGATTGGATAGAAAGTTGAATACAATAAAGAAATACTTCTATATATGCTAATATATTATTTTATGTGATTTTTATTACGACTATATTGTCTCGAGGGATAAGAATTACCTTTACACTTTTGTGTGTGTAAGTGTGAGTATGTGTGTGTGTGTGTGTGTGAGTATGGGAAAATGAATCATACCTGGATTGGTAAGCATGTGTGTTGGAGCAATGCAGGATGATAAAGTTGCCATGTCAGATTGTAGTCTTAGCCATTCCACTGCCTGTGTTTAGACATGCAGCGTTAGCATATCATTTCTCAGGAGTTGCTTGAGTTATCAGGAAGAGACCATCCGTGGTTTTAGTCCACTGTGCATGGTTAGATACAATACAGCCGCAAGAACAAATTAATTGTGCCGATGCTGCCATCATGTGGCCTTATTTATGTATTGTACTGTATTGTAATGTACTGCATATTTTGAGGGCTAGTTATTTTATATGTTGCTGTTTCAAATTTCCCCTATACATTTTTTGTATAAAAAAGTTACAACGTGAAAGTAAACACCCCATTCACCCAGATTTGAGCTTGTCTGCTGTCAGATTTTAGATTATTAATCCAACATGAGACTGTAAGACTTTAGATTATTAATCTATAGTCTTATTTCTTAGACTAATGCTCTACAAAATAACCATCAGCGATATGTAATTCATGTGTGGCATAAAGGTCATACAGGTAGCTTGCTCTCTTGGTTGTATATATTACTTTGGTGATAGCTGCGTATATATTTCCTTTGTACAGATGTCTGGACCTATATCCACAACGACTTGGTGCAAAACTACTCCCGGGAGCTCAACGGCGTCAACATTGTCAGCGGGCCTATATTTGACAAAAACTACGACGGAAAGTTTGACACGCCCAAAGTTACTGCAATGTAAGTTACCTGTTAGCGCACTGAGCCCTCATAGTAGCACTCAGTAGTTTAATTACACCATGACGAGGAGAAACCTAACCACACAAGGCCAGTGCATACTATTGTGTGTGTGTGTGTGTGTGTGTGTTACACCATGGCGTAGCATACCCTCTCGCCCTCTGTGTTCCTTTGTCGTGTCCCTCAGAAAAGTCACAGATGATTGGCATAAGACGCTCATGTATCACCACATTTAAAACCAAAAGAAAAGGATTTGGGGTTCACCGCCCCTTTAATGGCTTTGACAAACAAATGGTGCTTGTTTGTTGTTGTGTTTGTCCTGCAGGAACGAGGCGCCCATCCCCACACATTTCTTTGTGATCCTGACCAGCTGCGCTGACGCCAGCCTCAGCCCCGAGCGGTGTGCTGGTCCCCTTCAGGTCCGCTCCTTTGTTCTGCCGCACCGACCCGACCACACGGAGACCTGCGCTGTGAGTACCACCAACACTTCATGCTGCCGTCACCTCTGTCTGTCAACGCTGCTTTTTCGGAGTTTGAACTTTCTAGCACATTCTAGCTCATTTCTAGTAAATATTGAGCACTTGCTACTCTCAGAAAATGTCAGGGGGAAAAAGGGTTTGGAATTAGTCAAAGCTTTGGATTTCTTTGAAACATTTAGTTGCTGTGAAACTGTAGAATTTACATACGCTTGCTCTTTGCAGGGTTACACTCTCTGAATCCATGCCCTTATTTTAAAAAGAGAATTGTATCTTTAAATTCAAACACTAAGTTTAGTGATAAACCTCAAAGATATCACTATGTATCTGTGTCTGTCTGTGTTGATATCTCTTCTCTACTTGTCCTATCTTGTGATGTGATCACATTTTGTATTCTCTTTACCTCTCTTTTGTATTCTCTTTCTCTTATCTTCTCCTGATGTTCTGCTTTTCTCTATCTCTCTCACTACCTCCCCCACGAGTCTCTTTCAACTCATCTATAATAATCCATTCTTTCCTTCCGTTTCTTTTTTACTCGCTTCTTCTTATTTTCCTTAATCTCCTCCTCCTTCCTCCCTCTCCTCCTCCCTCTCCCCCTCCTCATACTCCTTCTCCCTCCTCTCCCTCCCCCCTAGACTCATCTCCCCTCCTCCTCCTGCCTCTCTTCATCTCTCTCCTCCTCCATCTCAAATTCTATCTCCACCCTCTCCCTACTCCTCCTCCAGTGTCCCTCCCTCTCTTCCTTCCCTCCTCTTCCCGCTCCTTTCTTTTTCTCTCTTCCTCCTCCTCCTCCTCCTATGCCTCCCTAATCCTCCTCCCTCCCTCCTCCTCCTCTTCCCGCTCCTCCTCCTTCCTCTCCTTCACCCTTCCTCCTCCTCCTACGCTTCCCGATCCCTCCTCCCTCCTCCTCCTCCTCCTCCCCCTTCCTCTTCCCGCTCCTCCTTGCTCCTGTCCTTCTCCCTTCCTCCTCCTATGCCTCCCTATCCCTCCTCCCTCTCCCTCTTCCCGCTCCTCCTCATTCCTCTCCTTCTCCCTCCCTCCCTCCCTCCCTCCTTTTGTTTAATTTTTCACTGCCAACTTCTCCATTGTGACATGGTTATTTTTCTCCTCCTCCTCTTCCTTTCTCCCTCTCCCTCCTCCAGAGCGGGCTGGACTACACGTGGGTGGAGGAGTGGATGCAGCTCCATGTGTCGCGGGTCCGAGACGTGGAGCTGCTGAGCGGCCTGAGCTTCTACCAGGACAGGATATCAGTGGAGGAGACGCTGCAGCTGAAGACCTTCCTGTACGATGTTTAGCATCACCACCAACGCCAGTACTAGCAATAATCATCAATCAATACACAGGGAAGAAAACGTATTGATTTACCATTGGTGCACAAGACCATCATCCACATAGGGTTAGCACAAATGATGTGTGCATATAAATGAAGCCCCTCCCCTATATTATAACTAGGCTGCGGAATCTCGGAACCGAGCATTGGGTCAGAGAAAACATTATTGAATACATTTTTTACATTTTCTGAAAGCTTTTCTGATCCTGATGGAACACATAAAGGACAAATAAGTAAAGGGAAGACATTTCTTTGAAACCTTTAGATTATATTAATTCATTCAAATATCATGCTTTCATGCTACCCGTGAAACAGTCACTTGTCCGCTGTTAAAGTATATTTTGGATTTGTATTTTTTATATGTTGCTTATAGATCACCAACGCTGTTTTATATAAATGATTTTGTAATGTTTTTTGTTTTTTAAAACGTCTGTATTGACATGGTAGTTTAAATGGTTCTAATGAATGAGTGTATGTGTGTGTGTGCGCGCGGGTGTGCGTGTGTGTGTGTAATGTCTTATCGTGCTGGTCCAAAGCAATCATGTGTCTGACAACGATGGACAATTTAAAGTTGATTACAAAAGTAGTTCTGTTGTCTGTCATACAATTTCATGGTCTGAAAATTGTGAAAATAAGCCATCCTATGAAAATTTCAATTTTATAAAGCCGTTTTTGTACACTGACCTTTTGGCTTGTATTCTTTGCTCATCGTGCATTTGTAAGGATGCAAGCAGCAGTAAAGGGTTTTAGATACTGGACATAAAACATGTTGAGGCAGAAGTTAAACCAATTATTTCCAACTTCAAGGAGCATGTGACAGGGTGGGGAGGAGGGAGGAGGGAGGAGGGGGGGGCGGGGGGAGAGTGAAATTGAAATTGTATGACAGTGTGTGAACGCAGGAAGGAAAAGATTAGAAAAGGCCTGTAGAAAAATGTCACTTCCTCTGGCTTGACTACATTGTGAGAGCTGAGCTAAATTGAGGTCAGCGCTTGTGCTCAGAGGTTTTCTGTTATGCAAGTTTCATTTGCCAAAGCACATCACGTTTAGTTATGTTCTATAGCCTCGTCATGCGTCAGCTGTAAGAATTTATCTTCGATCGGTTTGTAGTGCAACGATAGTCAACTACATTCACCAGGCTGTTTCTCCTGCAAGAGTACAGTCATTTAAGGCACCTGCTTGCAGCAACAAGGGTATGTTGAAATAGAGGGCTATAATTTATGGGTGGTGTGATTCAAGTTCACTGTGATGAACGGTGTGGTGTGTGCGGCTTTAGTACACCTAGTTGACTCAAAAGCAATAGACCACCATCTTATGCTTTTTCTGCTCTTACTGGAAGTGCAAGCTCTGCGGGGAAGGGGGGGGGGGGGGGGGGGGGGGGGGGGGGGGGACGGGGGGGGGGGGGATTTGTCATACAATTGGCTATTTGTTCCGCCGGTCAGAGAAGACAAGCCTGACATCGCCAGACCAATTCGCATTTGAGCGAATAAAACATGGGCTCGGAGTTTCTTCTCGTTCCCAGGCAAAAATAATATTATAATAATAATAATAATATTATAATAATAATAACAATCCATGTTGTGGGTAGGCCTACTCCTCCCAACACTTCTTAGATGTTCACTCACACCCCATTCTAATTATTGCTGTTATGACTCATTGTAGTATTACAATGAAACATCATTCTTAATTAATGGCTTTTGGATTTCCGCTTTCGAAAACTATTTACAGCTGGTTTTTTTCTTTACACGCTTAAATTAGTTTCTGATTCATTCCAAACAGAATGTCTGCTGTATTGTGGGCTTCCTATAATACCTCTTTAGGAATCGTGCATGAAGGTGAAACACTCAGTTCCTTCTCGGAACTAAACGTGACTTTTTGTTTTCCTTACACCCTCTGTCTGCTTTGTCTGGACACTAGAAAATACAAAGACAAAGTGTTATCTCCCAAGCAGACAAATACAACACTAGAAAAATACCCTCACAGCAAAATCGAAATCATATCTTAAACCTGGGAGAAAATGATGGCAGGTTTTGCCCTTCAGGTAACTCATTTAACCCAGATGGATAAAAGGCCATCTGGAAAGAAGAATATCCTTCAACTCCACTGCGTGTGTGTGTGTGTTGTGTGTGTATGTGTGTGCATGACACATCAATAATGCAGTGGTTGCCATTTGACTCAGTTTTCTTCAGTGAAGCGTCGCTGGTTCCCACGAAGTAGGTGAGGTGAGGTGGGTGGGTGGTGGTCGGTTGGTCGGTCGGTTGAGGGCAGCGATCTGAGCTGGTACGGGGTCGGGGGGTGGGGTGACTCTGACGTAGTTGGGGGGAGGAAATGAGTCGAGTGAGTTGAAGAGCAGGGACAAGTGGAGAACATGCACAGACCGTGGTGGTGGAGAGAGGCAAGTCAAGAGTTAGCAACCTGGGAGGGGAAGTACAGATCTAGCATCATCATCATCATCATCATCATCATCATTACCACCATCACACTGCTCACACACTTCCTGGTGAGGGGTATTGCAGCCCAGCAGCAGCTCACACTACTCTGTCTTCTGGTGGTGTTTTTCTCTCTGGGGATTTCTGAGCACAGATCTGGAGGGATTTCACGGTCTCTTCTCGCCACTGAAGAGGAGGATTTCTTCTCTCCATACACTGACTGATCATCGCTGCCCACGGCTCGCACCGTAGAGTTACTTAGAGGCGGTGGGAGTGGATGAAGCGGGCAGGAGAGTGAAGAGTGACTTGATCCTGTGGGGAAAACGAATGGGACAAGGAGAGGTTGAGAGAGCGGGCGTTTTATGAGACACCGGGTTGTATGTGGCCATGGATCTAAGCTTGCTTCAAACCCTGGAGAGAGAGAAGATCCTGCAGGTTCTCCAGAGAGACCAAATGCTGCGCACCATCGAAGAGGAGAGAATAAGGTAGGCAAATCCACTTTCACAACCCAAATATATGAACCTGTGGCAGGTTGACCTCACTACCTGTGTGCATTTGCGGTCATACCTGCCGCTACCTAAGCCAATTCACTAGTTTAGTAAAACAGTAAACCTTTTATGGTTAGTCCAGAATGCTGTTCCTTCCTGCTTTCCCCCACCACCCCTATCCCTTTTGCTTTGTTATGCAGATCTACATACGTACACATGAACAGTATCTATTAGGGTTTCATTTATTGTAAATTAATTATATTATTAAATTATTATTTTTCAACCTTTAAGATATCCAATTACCTGCTTCTCATGGCCGATAACCGATAAGATAATCGATGAGTTAATAACCTGTATTAAGTGACCCAACAACTGACCTCACTAAGCTACATTTAACACTAAACAAACCAAGAACTGTTCTGACTCTTCAAACGTTCATTCATCGTTTTCTAGTAAAGCACATCAACTTCAAACTAACCATGGCTCTTAAACTAACCATAGATTAATCAAACATTTTGCCTTACTAAGCGGTGATGACATGTTTGCTATGATATCCGCCATGCCTACACTGCGTGGCTCTACTCAGGTGCAGAGGGTTGCCTTCATGAGCGTGTCAACAGCGTGCAGCGCTTGTTAAGCCTTATGGTCAATGGAAGCAATATTGGCCTAGAATGATTAGCTCTATTTATCATTTAATTGTCAGAATAATACATTATAATACAAATGTCCCATAAGCTGCTGTTCATTTATTGGACCCGATATATTTTGTGCATCCCTAGTGTCTATACGTATATATGTAAGTATCTATTCATTCGAGACAAGTCTAATTTATTTGTATAGCTCTTCATCCCGGTTACAGTCTCAAAGGGCTTCTCTAAGTCCTCTGGGGGGCAAGGGAAAACTAGAAACCCAAATCCAAAACCTTGGGAAGGAACACAGAAGAGGGATCCCCCGTTTCAGGGATGGCTGGGAGTTCAACAGGTGCCAGAATGGGCAGCCATGTCGTGTTAGCATTAAAGCAAAGCAGAAAGAAACTCATTCCAATTAGTCTCTGAAACAAAAACCTCCGCCACTACCGTCTGCTGCCAACGCAGGAGAATGAAGCAGGAGCTGCAGGAGATCCGGCGCCGGGGCGCCAAGAGCTTGTCCCGGCAGTACAGCGAGAGGACGTGCGCCCGCTGCCAGAGACCCCTGGGCAAGTTTTGGAACTCGGGGGACGTGTGCCGTGGCTGCAGCCACCGCATCTGCAGCCGGTGTCGCGTGGGCGGGACCGTGCCCTTTCCCGGGGCCGCGTCGGTGCCCGAATGGAGGTGCACCGTCTGTCACGCCTACAGGTACTCCGTCTTTAGCTCCGTCTTCACATAGGGTACTTACATGGCAGAGAGGGTTACATGTAAACATTGTTTGTATGACAAATGGATTAATGTTTCATATGAAAAAAAACAATCAAAGTAGCGTGAAAAACGTTGAACATGGCTCTAATTGCATTCATTGCTGCGGTGGGCCATACGAGCCTGATTACAATTGAATTATAGTTGCTTATGAAATAACATACAACTCCAGAGAGCAAACTAGTACCCCTGTACCGGCTATGTGGTTCTCCATCTTCTTCCTGTTCATTTGAGCCTTGCAAACAAAATCAGCTATATGTCGATAATTAACGTAATGATTTATTGTTGTTTGTTTGTTTCTTTACAGGGACGTTAGGGTGCGGTCTGGCGAGTGGTTCTTGGAGGAGAGGGCTAAGAAGTTTCCCATCACCACAGGTAGGTACAGGACATTGGTGCCCCCTGTGGACTGGAGGGGGAGTGCATGACCGACTGGCTGGTCTGTTGTGGATTGTTATGTTGGGTTGTGGTTTTTTGTTCATGTGCATCCACAGTTGTTTTTTGTGTATATTTCACACGCCCTAGATCTCGAGTAGTATATCTAGTATTTTTATAATGATTGTTTACTGTTTGATGATAGATGCTTCCGGGGATGTTGTTTTACACCAGGTTGTGTTTTGAATGTTTGAGTGTGAGAAGTTAAAAGGCTATTTAATCGGAATTATATATCATAATTACTATTTCATGTTTTAAAATAGTGTGCAGGAACATGAAGGGGCCAGAATAGTCATTTTGAATGAACTGAGAATGAAATGAAAATTACCACAGATATATAACATGGTTACTCAAAGGAGCCCATGACATGTTTTCATCCTGTTTGTATAACCTATAATGTCTCTGTCTTACAGGCAGACATGACACTGTTGGTGAGAAGCTACTGAAGTCATACAGCATGCTAAGGTATGCTATACCTTTTTCTTATCAAACCCATCATAAGTAATGTTTACCTTCCTGGTTATGAAGCATGCTAAGCTGTAACAGGAGTCAACCTAAACCATCCAACATTTGGCTAGCATTACCTCATTATGCAGACACTTCACAAGGATGCAGGTAGACTTTGGCCACAGGGGATCTTACCCAGACCCATCCGCCAGCATTCAAACACCTGAGCCGGCCTTGGAACACTTTATATTATCCTGCCACAGACTAATAGAGATTTGTTTTTGTTTTGTTTACAGTAATATATCTATCGTGCCACCCACTCCTCCACCTTATCTCAACTGTCCCATATTGAGCAGATCTGGGGTAAGTTAGGAAGCACTCTCCCTCAAACACCCCTGTATCATTTAATCATCGAGCCAAATTGAAAAGAAAATGCCAATATAACCTTTCTTGTTGTTGTTTGTTGCAGGACTCCTCTCTCACACACTCTACATTTTTTACCAAATCGGTGGAGGACCTAATGGTTTCGTTCACCAGTCACATTAAAAGTATGTTTTACTTGTGGTTCTTTGAAAATGTCGTGATCGAGACCATTTCCTCTTGCGGCAAGATGTGCACACTATGACTATTTTAGGAGGGACAAGATGATCTGTTTGCCATGATACCCTTCGAAATGAAACCCTGGTTTTTAAAGCCACAAACTGCAGATATATGTGTTTGTGTGTTTAAACCAATGCATATCTTGATCTATTCTAAGTCCTCAGGAAATAGTACAGATTAAGTTCTGAGAAAGCAAGCATACTTTGTTTTCTGAAGTGGAGTCTTTAGAAAAATGAATGGCAAAAAACATCCAGAATAATGCATGTATTTCTACAATAAAAAGCTTTGGTTTTCATGTCAGTGTGTTGCGTTGCATGTTGGCGAGAATGAGACGTTATCCTGTTATTTAGTGTTTTGTATGTGTGTATACTTTGCAGGGTTAGTTAGTTACTTTTGATTGTACTGTATGATTTAGCACAGTTGTATTTATTGATCTTGGTCTTTCTGTTGTCATGTTGTCTTGTATTTGGAGGAAAATATAGCTCCTTTTTGTCCACTTTAGTATTACAATAGATACCTTTTAATATATTTTTCCAAATCTAGAAATGTCCAAGTCTCAGAATGACGTGCGTAGCGACCAGGCTGACAGACTGACCGTGGGGAACACCACCCCGACGTCTGCCACCAACTACACCAGGCAAAAGAGCCTGTCTGACACCGACATCAAATCTCTCCACGTGAGTCTAGCTCTCCTTCCATGCAGTCCTCTCATTACTCCTTCCCTCTGCAATCATGTTTTCCATCCCTTCTGTAAGAGTTTCCCACACCAAAAGAAGGACAATACATTCATTTTCCTTAACTCTTGTTAATAGTGAAATGACATGAACACCCTCTTCTGCCCACTGCTTCTGTGGCTTGACAAATTATTCGTTTTTTTCATATTTTTGCTAATTTGTCTTGCTGATTATTGTCAGCGGGCGGCCATTTCCGTTTGACTGAACGCAGTCTTATCTGTGGTAGAAGAGTCAAACTGATGGAGAAACAAAGGGCCTTTATATACACCGGTATAGACCTGCATACTGGGGCTCTGCCTGTCTCAATTGAACTTCTTTATTATTCCTCTTCAATTTTCTTCTTCTCCTTCTCCCTCTTTCTTCTCATCTCCCCTCTTCTCTTTCTTCTTCTCTTCTATGCTCTCTATGTGCGTTCTGATTCTCGCCTTCCCATGTGTATGTAATGCGTGTGTGTACAAGGACAATTTTTCAATTTATTGATGCGTGTATCTGTCAATGGATTTTAACTACAAATACATTTATGAAAAGTGAAACGCTCTCCTCCCCTCTCTTCGTGTTCCCAGCTGACCAGGGGCCATAGTATGAGTAGCCTGTTGCACTGGAATAAGGGGGGCAACCAGGAGGGCTTGGCCCCGGGGGCAGACGAAGACCTGTCCCTCTGGGCCTCCGGGACCTGCAGCGGAAAGAGAGTGAGCAGGATCCCCCCCCCCTCCCCCCCACTCTTTCATCTCTCTTTCATTCACTCTACAAAGAATAACACGAGTGGAAAACAAGCTAATTGCTACATTAAAACCAAAGTTAAACATTAATCTCAAGGCTCGATCTCTTTGCCCCACGTTTTTTGTCCTCCATCTTTTCACCTTCTATTATTCATTGACTGTTAGTATTGTGATAATTATGCTACCAAATCTTAACCCATAACATGTAATCAAATTGATGCAGTGAACGTTATTACTCAAAAGTGTTTTTATTTATTTATTTAGTTTCTTCTTTCAAGCCTATAATGAAATCTCTTTTGTGTGATGATTTTTGTTGTTGTTGTCATGTCTCCCGTTGCCAGGGCAGCAGCAGCAGCATCACCAGCACAGACTGCGTGGCCTCTGACAGCAGCCGGAGTGTGACGGGGGAGCTGGAGCTGGCCCTGGCCTACCACGACATCACTTCCTGTCTGCAGGTCACCGTCAGAGGCTGCCAGAATGTCAGCTACGGCGATGCCAAGAAGAAGAAGTGTAACCCGTGAGTCTTGAGATGTTTTTTATACCAATTATTTAAAATATTTTTTTGGTATCCTGCATCCACTTCTGATTGGAGAGGGTCAGATCCCTCAGCACTCTGACCAGTCAAATCCTTGCACTTATTAGGTACGTCAAGATCTACCTGCAGACAGACAAGGCTCAGGCTAGTAAAAGAAAGACGTCGGTCAAGAGGAACACCACGAATCCGGTCTATAATGAAGTTCTACAGGTACATGGAGGAAACAGTGAAGAGTTTCAAGAGAATCATTGTCATACTTATTTAATTTATTTAAATTTACCAAATACATTATACAATGAGCTACACCTCCAGACTTGTGATTTCACAGTGATTACAATGCATTATGCACTGGGCTACAAGACATCCACTCACAGTGAATATATGGACACACACTTATACTAGCTCATAGTGAATGTATGGACCCCCCCCCCCCCCCCCCCCCCCCCCCACCACCACCACCACCAGTATCAGATAGAGCGGCCCCTTCTGTCTGCCTGCACCCTGCGGGCCTCGGTGTGGCACTCTGGCAGCCTGAAGAGGAAGGTGTTCCTGGGGGAGACGCTCATCCCTCTGGAGGCCTGGAGCTCTGAGGAGATGACCGCGGCCTGGTACCCGCTGTGTTCCAAGGTAAGCACCAAACACCCACCAACAAGTTCATTCCTATGGTTTTTCATATGGAGATTGTACGTGTTTTGAAACTAGGTCATTTATGGTCGCTGCTCCAATTTTTGTCTCTTAATTGCCTAAATGACAAAATGTAAATGAAAGTCTCGACATCAACTCCATATTAAAGTCAGGGTAGGCAATTTATTTGGTAAGCATTTATTTATTTATTATTCCAATGCTCTTACCTGTCTGTCTACCTACCTACCAGGGTACCTGCGCGCACTCTGCCCGGGCACTCATTGCACATAACCAGAGTCTTCCACAAGGCTAAAATCTAGCCAGCTAGTTCCACGTTTTGCGGGCCCAGCTTTGGAGGGAGTCCTGATGCACATCGGAGAAGTTTGCCTTCAGGGCTCTCTGCCAGAAACCTTTCTTCCAGAAATAAATCGTTCGTACCCTAACCCAAAACCTAACCATTGTTAGGTAGTTGTAGTTGTGTTGCCTGGACCTTACCAAGAATTGGTGTGGCCTAAACCTAACCAAGTATTTTTGTTTCCCTAAACCTTTTGTAACATTACATTACATTTATATACCTGTTATGGCTGTGTTGTTGCCAATTCATTTTGTTGCCTAAACCTTAACAAGTAGTTGTGCTGCCTAACCCTAACCCCACGTTGAAGGAAAACTGAAAAGAATAAATCACCGTAAGTCGTTAAATCTAAAAATAATCTCCTGGGCGTAATTGCTGTGTTTGACCCATTCATCCATCCAACTCCTCCAGACATGTACTGTGTCGCTCTTAATACTTCTTCCCTTGATTTCCTTAAGCCTTTTCTGGCTGAAGGCTATCTGGCAGAGAGCTTTGAGGGCAAACGTCTCCCGTGTGCAGGTCCGAGGGGAGGGGTGGTATATTTTCAGTTTGATAAAATCTAGCTTACTCTGGTTGGTTTCTCCAAATTTCCTACCCTAGCTTTAATGTAATAATAATATTATATAATTATAGATTGCGTATGAAACCCTTCTATCACCCCAAAAGGTGCATATTTTACAACAAAAAAATACAGTCAAGATAATATACTGTGAATTCAATTCTGGTATTGTTTTACCTCTTGGGCCAAGCAAATCAAGAGGACCTTATTGGTATAAAAATAAAAGTTACATTTGCGTAACAAGCTTCCCATGTACGGACTCATTTTTTGTACTTCTGCTTTTTTGTGATCTTTACTCGCAGCGCCCCGTGAGTCCAGAAGGAGGCACAGTGGAGCAGGGGAAAGCGGAGATGCGCATCAGTCTCAAACTGGGGCCAACATGCGAGACCTCCTCCATCTGCCAAACACACGGTCAGTTAATCTGGCCTGACGCCCCCCCAACGCCCATTAAAACAACAACATTGCTGTGCTACCCAGTTTGAATGTGTTTTAGAAACCACAAGGGGATAGCAAGCACAGGAGCAGAAGTTAAAATGGCCTAAAGAAATATAGTGAATGTACAATTAATAACAACTTAAAATTATATTAGTTGTCTGTGTCATGTATGATTAAGTATGCAGTGTATTGGTTGTGCACTTTAGTATAGTATATTACAGTATTGTTTTCTTGACGTTACAGGGGTTGATATTGGGTCACATGGCTATCATCGACTAACTGTCCTTATCAAAGGTGCCAAAAACCTTCCCATTAGAGCAAACACTAGTCAGAACATCGACGTCAAAGGGTAAATATAGTGTGTGTGTGTGTGTGTGTGTGTGTGTGTGTGTGTGTGTGTGTGTGTGTGTGTGTGTGTGTGTGTGTGTGTGTGCATTGCCAAGTCTTTTTGTTTTTGCAGGGTGTGGACTGTGTAATCTGTTGTGTTTGTGAATGAATTACAAGTGTGTATGTGTACAACAAATATAACAAAGTGCTATTATACTGGTGTGTGTAGAGTAGATCTTTAATGTCCCCGAGGGTGTGTGTGCGTGTATGTGCTTCTATGTGTGTTTATGTGCTTCTGCATGCATGTGTGTTTGTGTATGTTAATGTGTGTGTGTGTGTGTGTGTGTGTGTGTACGTGCGTATGTATGTTAATGTATGTGTGTGTGTGTTAATGGTTGTCTTAATGTGTGTGTGTGTGTGTGTGTGTTTGTGTGAATGGTTGTCTTAATGTGTGTGTGTGTTAATGGTTGTGTTAATGTGTGTGTGTGTGTGTGTGTGTGTGTGTGTGTGTGTGTGTGTGTGTGTGTGTGTGTGTGTGTGTGTGTGTGTGTGTGTGTGTGTTAATGGTTGTTTTAATGTGTGTGTGTCCAGCTGCCTGACCCTGTCGCGGGGTAGGAAGGTGGTCAGCTCCACCCACGCCCTGAGGAACGGAGCCTGCTCCGACTCCGCCCAGCTGCTGTTTGACGGGCTGTCTCCCTCCGAGCTGGTGGACTGCATGCTGGTCCTGGACGTGTGGGACCACACCCACCTCACCCTGACGGACAGACCCCTCGGAGGCGCCCGGTTAGACGCCAATAAGATTGGTAACGAACCCCCCCCCCCCCTTCCATTTACCAAGCTCTTGACTGTAGAGCATAGGGAAATTAGCTCAATGGTTAAGGTTAGGTACCCGTTTAATTCAAGTATATCTTAAACCTGATATGTGGAGCGGCAATCGGTCCATAGAAATGAAATTGCTGGAGAACATGCAGTTTACGTGTCGCACGTTTATATGCGAGCTGCACCCACCACAGGAAGTGGTTTCGATTTCCGAGCTCTGTGTGTGACTGTGTGTGTGTGTGTGTGTGTGTGTGTGTGTGTGTGTGTGTGTGTGTGTGTGTGTGTGTGTGTGTGTGTGTGTGTGTGTGTGTGTGTGTGTGTGTGTGTGTGTGTGTGTGTGTGTTCAGACGTAAAGCCTCTCTTATACTTTTAGTGGTGGTGTGTGAGAGAAACTCTGCTTTCACCGGCCCATGAGAAAAAAAAATAAAGTAAGGTAGAGCGATGATGTCACTAACCATGCGTCCGTCCCCCCCCCCACACACACACACATACACACAGGGTTGCCATGGCAAACGGTGTTGCAGACACCCAACAAGTGGCATGACTTCAGCCTCCCTCTCGTCACCAACATCAGCTCCAGGAGAACATGACGCGGCAACAGTGACACAACGCCCACATCCACTTTACTCTGTCTCTCAATGGAACCACCCTCCTTGTCCATCCATGCTTTGTGCAGCAAGCTGGTCTGGTTATTCACGGGGGAGGGGGGGCATACTCAAAATAAGTGAGGAATAAAGTACTTTATTTAAAAAAAAAACTACAGGATTAGGTTGGGGAGTAAAATTATCCGTGAATGTTTTTTTTGGTTTGTTATTTATATATTTTTTAAATTATCATTGTCCACACCTTGTTGTAGGACTCAGACGTGGACTCGGGACACTGAATGCATTTGGACTTATGTCAGAGAATGACTTGATAAACGGTACAAAAAGAAACTGTGATTGCTCATCTGAAACGAAATTCTTAGTAACTCTTGTCATCACCGTCCTGTTAGATGTTGCTTGTTAGACACGCCCACAGCGTTCATAGCAGCTGAGCAACGAGGGTGTAAAGGGGTGTGGTGTTAGTTAGACACACCCACAGCAAATAGCCAGTGTCCTGGCTCCTTTAATTAATGCGAGGCAGGTCATTGTTCCTCTTACTGTATCCGTTGTAGTACGTAAGGAAAAGAGAAAACGCACCCACATAAGAGTTTCAAACTTTAAAAGCTCATCTGCAATAGAGATATGTCAATGTTAATACTACGACATTTCGTTTTCATTTCAGGGATCACACCACCACCAGTCTATCCACGTGCACTCTCACCCATGTATCTACATCCCTGGAACACACACCCACACCACATCGCTGGGATGACTTACACACATCAAAAAGAACAATGCTTTGCCAAAACATTAAATTATGAGTCACATTGACGTTCCTGTAAATGATTGTCACAGTAAAGTTGACACACTTCATATTTTATGTATGGATAACTTACCCACGAAATAGGATGAATGGGACATTTTAAACATCTTATAGTGTGTGTTTCTAAGTCACTTTGTAGAAAGTACATTACCAGTATTTAAAATAGTCAAAATATACGGGTTGTTTTTGGGTTACCGCCAGTTTTCTCGGCACTTTCAGGGCTCAGGTTTAAAATAATAAATAATCTAATTAAATAAACGGTTAAAGTTTGTGTTTGTTCCTCTCTGCTTTTCTGCCATAAAACAACTCCTTAAACTATTCTTTTACCTTTTGACTAAACACTTTGGTATTTTCATTCCCAAAAGAAACTGCTATATGGAAGAGGTTTGGTTCGGATCAGAGCTATTTAGAGGGATAAAAAGCTCTGGTTCGGATTAAACAGCCATTTAGAGAGATTAAAGCCACTGTTCATAACAGACCAATCTGTTATGAATTCCTCAGAACTCCTCATGGAGATGACATCACAGTGCTGATTAGCATTCGGGAGGAAAACCGGTATGAAGATGGAGGGCCGTGAGCCAGAGGACAGGAGTCACGTTGAGAAAGAAACAACTTCTAATGACTGCACACAAGCACTTACTCACCAACCTGCTCTTGATAGTCTTATACGTAATCTCTGTGTAATAGTTATGCGTGGCAGACACGCATACATATCAAACTGATTCAGAAGTCAACCTGACAATAAATTAACAAGGAAACAATTAACAGCACTACACCCATTTACAACCAATTAAACTAAAATATCACTTATGTATTGACATGCGTATCGTGCGAGTGTCCAACACAAACACCACACCGCTCTACGACAAACGTTTATTAGATATCACACGTTTAATGCAAGTGGTGCTCACTGCAGAGCCAAATGGGCGGAGCTTGACCTGGTCCAGCTGATTGGGTTATACGCTAGCCAATAGGGTTGTGGTAAGGTTTACGGCTTAAGGTTAGGTCAATGTGTTAAAGTGTCATTGAACGCACCGTTTCAGCTGGAATTCGAACAACATGAGATTTTTAACATGAGTTCTCGGGGACGTGTGCCCACGGCAACTTTGTGATACTTTTTTTTAGTACCGTCATTGTGTATGAGCGTTAAAATGAGCGACGTTGTATATGAAATACGCCACAGACCGTGGCGTTTTACAGATAACCTTAACCCTCACTCGGGCGCGGAGATCAACCAAAAAGAAACCGCTGCTCATACGGAGCTCCACACGTCCACACCCACCGTAGCGTTATACTATACGTATCCGGGAAGCCTAACCTTCTCTCGGTAGCGATCATCAAAATCAACGGCTGTCCAGAACGAGCTCCACACATCCACACACATTGTTACGTTACACTTTTAAGTGTCCTTAAAATAAGCTTAACCCTCTCTAGGACGCCGCAGTAAACCAATGCCCAGACAGAGCTCGTTCTCTGGAGGCCATAGCTAGATGTTACTTGAACTTGTGCTACCAAGTAGGGTGGAGGTGGACCTGAGCCGTGGGTGCGGCTGGACCTAGAGGTGGGACTGGACTAGGCCAAGCTCCACCCATTGGCTCTGCAGTGAGCAGCCTCTGGTTCAATGCCATGCGTATCTTGGACCTGTTCATGACTCCCACCACACCCCTTCACAACCTAATGTAGCTCAATTATCACCAGTAATGAGATGCGTAATGGTGTGCAACGGCACTTTCTAAGGAATATCTTTGCAAATATCACTCATGTAATAACGTGCGTATCATAGTAATTAATAGTGCGTAATTAATAAAGTCAATCTAATCTGTAGAGGGGCGTAACAAAGACGAAGCCACGCAACATTGTTCATAACATGGATTCATGTATTTTCGAATTACAGAAAAAAGTTTCAGGCTCGTGGGTAATGTAGTGTGGGACTCTAGGAATATTAAGGGCCCTTAATATGTGCCTGGGAGAGAGGCAGAGAGGAGATAGAGGGGGAAAAGGAAAGGGGGGAGATAGACAGGTATATATATATACATCATGTAGTTGAGGTTGGTATATATATATATATATATAATGGACATATTATAGATTATATGTTGATATATACCATATAGATGCAGGTTGTTGTATTTTGTATAGACACATTATAGATAAATTACAGATTCACTGCACTTCGTCGTGGTACAGCTCGTCAACCTTCATCATCCTCAGACACAACAGGAAGGCAGGGGCTGGTGGATTCTAAGTATATTAGATACCAGATAACATACACACCCATTATATTAGACACCATATAACATATACACCCATTATATTATACACCATATGACATACACACGTTATATTATACACCACATAACACACACACACACACACACACATTATATAATACACCACATAACACACACATTATATTATACACCACATAACACCAATTATATTATACACCATATAACACACACACATTATATTATGCACGACATAACATACACACACTTTATATTATACACAAAATAACAAACACACACATTATACTATACATCATATAACACACACACATTATTTTATATTATGAACAATATAACGCTCACTCACACACGTAAACTAGGAAGGCGTGAGATGGTGAGATCTCAGTAGCTGGTACCACACACATTATATAATGCACAATGTAACACACACACGCACACCAGGAAGGCTTTCAGAGGGAGTTGGTGCACTGGTACTTGACACACACATATAACCCCACCCACCCACACACACATTCCATTCTGATCTCATTTGCTTACAAAAATGAACACACAAAAGGCAGTGCGATCATTGCAGTTTTTTTTATTTTATTGTCGATAAACATCTCATTAAAAAATCCTGTTCAAATGCAAAGTCCTGCAGAGCTGTGTGTCTCCTTTACAGGGGAGGGAAACAAGTTGGTGTTTGGGTTGATACTTGATGGCCTATAGTCTTGGAGGGACATTTCACTACTGTTCTTGAAGAGATAAAAACAATTGGTTGGATCATCAGCGTAAAATGAGCAGTCAACCACCTCATTCTGTACTTTTCCTTGACCAAGGTACCCTGGTACCCTTCATTGTGACATACAGTTTAACACATCTTTCTGATAAAAGTCATCTTTAGTCATTTTAATCCCTGCCCCAAGATTATGGGATACAATAAATGTGTTTGAACTTTAAAGGACTTTAAAGGAAATCATTTGTGTCTTTGCAGAGTGAAGGAAACCAATCCTCTGGTAGGAATCCAGAGTAAAAGGCCACTTTGGGGATGGAACAGATAAATAAATGGTCAAATTAAAGAACAGGGAGACAGAAACACAAGATCCCGATGTCTCACCCAATCAACAGTGGCCGCTGCTATCAGAAGGTCGCTATGAAGGCCGCTGAATGCTACGCTGTGGACCGCTAACGCTGACCGAGTACCTAGCTAGAAATTGAGCTTAACTGATTTTAATGGCGTGCATTTGCCTTAATGTATAAAATAATAATTTACAGTTATACCTCATTCATTTAGCAATCTAACAAGGTACATAACCTATGGCGCTGTTATGGTCAATATATAGAATATTTGAAGCACATACGTCTTCATTAGTAAAATGGCAACAAAAACAAAACAAAGAAATATACAAACCGGTGAAAGATGAAATACCCTTCTTAATGTCCCATATACAGTATAAATATATCAAACTAAGCATGATTTCAGGCAACGGTAGAGCTATATTATGAATGGAAGTGTTTAAAAACTAGAGAATTTCTACTCTTTCCCCTTTCATAGCTGTCCCAGTGAAAGGTCTCACTCACACCTCTTACAACAAACATGAATAAACATTGCAAAGAAGCAAGACTCTGATTACATACTCTATGTGCACATAATGGAATATTACAAAAATAATAAATTTGGCTATTCCCCCCACAATTTCATTACACCTCTGGTTAAAATTAATTTTGAGCCTGTAAGATTACACATGATCCCAAAAAAAAAAACACAAATATGATTGTAGACACTAGAGAGGAAAAAGGTGTTGGCACTACGTTGTTTTCTTTGTAATAATATATACGTATGTATAGAAGCACTGTGTCTTGCCTAGCAAACCAAAAAATAGAGAGCTTCCATCATCTGTGAAGGGCAGGCGTTGCGGAACATCTGCCATTCTGCTCATACTGCTTCAGTATTCGGAGGAGTCTGATATGTGTGCCACAGTGTGTTCTGCAAGCGAGTGTGTGTATGTGTGTATATGTGTGTGCTCTTGTGTGCACTTAGTGAGGTGCATTCTGTTCCTGTGAGTGTATATACCTGTGTATAGGTGTGCATGAGTATCATGTGCATATGTGTGTGTATGTGTGTGTGTGTGTGTGTGTGTGTGTGTGTGTATGTGTGTCTGTGTGTTTGTGTAAGTGAGTATGCATCAAGTGGAGTAGAAGGGCCTATTTGAGCATAGCGGGGGGGAAGGGGTTGGGGGGCTTATAAGGCCTCAAACTCGTCGATCCTCTGCTTTGTGTTGCCCTGCCGGATCTGCCTCAGGGTCTTGTACTTGTCGCGTCCGGCGCGCACATTCTCCGTGTGGAGCAGGTCGTTCTGCGTCTTCTTGGTGTCGTCGCGGGCCTGGGCCAGCTCAGAGGTCAGCGCCTAGGGGGAGAGGAGGGAGAGAGGAGAGAGAGAGAGATGGAAGTCAGACAAGTGATTAGAAGCTGACATCCAAAAAATCTAACCAAATTCTGATTTGTTCTACTGCTGCTATCAAAGTTCGTAACACCGCATTGGGTTTTCTATTTCTTGTCCCCACGACAGGATCTGGTATGTAATTGCTGGAAGTGGAGGCTAAAATAAATCTGCTTAATGGACATAGGATTCTAGCGCGGCTTCATTTGATTATCTTTAGTGTGAAAAAGACTTGAATCTGTTTTTTTGCGTGTGTTTTTTCACCTGCCATATTCTGCATCAAAAGTTGTAATGAATGAAAGTTGCATGATGAAAGAAATTAAATAATTATATCCCATAAAAATTTATAATAATGATAATTGTAATTTTATTGGGGATAATAGTCGCACTATCACATACAATAACATCCATAAAAACATACTGTGAAAGTAGTCAATTCAACAGAAAAAAATAGCAGAATCTATATGGCTAGTAACAGTAATCTATACAACCACCACCTCGAATAATCGATTTCGGACAATGGTCTCAGTAGCCTCATACTCATCATAATGTCCAACCACCACCACCACCACCACCCCCACCACCACCACCCCAACGGGTCCCTCACCATCAGCTGCTTCTGCACGCGCTGGTTCTTCTCAGCCTCGGTGAGGCGGTCCTCCTCGTAGCGGTGGTCGTTGATGCCATCGTAGTTCAGGTCGGCGCTGTGCGTGCTAGACTTCTCCTCGCTGTCGCTGTAGTCATCAATGACCACCATCGGCTCGTACATCATGGGCGGGGGAGGGGGCGGGGGAGGCGCCGACATCACCATGTGCAGCTCCTCCTTGGTCTTCACCAGGTCATCCTGGGCCTCCCTGGCCTGGGGAGGGAGAGAGAGAACATAGAGGCGAGGGAGAGAGAGAATAGAGGTGAGGGAGAGAGAGCATAGAGGTGAGGGAGAGAGAGAATAGAGGGGAGGGAGAGAGAGAATAGAGGTGAGGGAGAGAGAGCATAGAGGTGAGGGAGAGAGAGAATAGAGGGGAGGGAGAGAGAGAATAGAGGTGAGGGAGAGAGAGAACATAGAGGGGAGGGAGAGAGAGAATAGAGGTGAGGGAGAGAGAGAATAGAGGGGAGGGAGAGAGAGAATAGAGGTGAGGGAGAGAGAGAACATAGTGGCGAGGGAGAGAGAGAATAGAGGTGAGGGAGAGAGAGCATAGAGGTGAGGGAGAGAGAGAATAGAGGGGAGGGAGAGAGAGAATAGAGGTGAGGGAGAGAGAGAACATAGAGGGGAGGGAGAGAGAGAATAGAGGTGAGGGAGAGAGAGAACATAGAGGCGAGGGAGAGAGAATAGAGGTGTGGGAGAGAATCGAGGCGAGGGAGAAAGAACATAGAGGGGAGGGAGAGAGAGAATAGAGGTGAGGGAGAGAGAGAACATAGAGGGGAGGGAGAGAGAGAATAGAGGTGAGGGAGAGAGAGAACATAGAGGCGAGGGAGAGAGAATAGAGGTGTGGGAGAGAATCGAGGCGAGGGAGAGAGAACATAGAGGGGAGGGAGAGAGAGAATAGAGGTGAGGGAGTGAGAGAACATAGAGGGGAGGGAGAGAGAGAATAGAGGTGAGGGAGAGAGAGAACATAGAGGCGAGGGAGAGAGAATAGAGGTGTGGGAGAGAATAGAGGCGAGGGAGAGAGAACATAGAGGGGAGGGAGAGAGAGAATAGAGGTAAGGGAGTGAGAGAACAGAGGCGAGGGAGAGAGAGAATAGAGGTGAGGGAGAGAGAGAGCATAGAGGTGAGGGAGAGAGAGAGAGCATAGAGGTGAGGGAGAGAGAGAGAGAATAGAGGCGAGGGAGAGAGCGGGGAAGAGAGAGAATAGAGGTGAGGGAGAGAGAGAATAGAGGTGAGGGAGAGAGCGGGGAAGAGAGAGAGAATAGAGGCAAGGGAGAGAGAGAATAGAGGCGAGGGAGAGAGAGAATAGAGGTGAGGGAGAGAGAGAATAGAGGTGAGGGAGAGACAGAATAGAGGCGAGGGAGAGAGCGGGGAAGAGAGAGAGAGAGAGTTAAGACGTTAGAATGTTAGATGTTATGATGTTAGAACGTGTTCTTTTATTTATGTTTTAGCAAAACATTGAGCTTAACCACAAAGGGCAGTGCTTAATAATCACAGGCTATTACTTGTTATTCAATATGCACCAAACAAAAAAGAGGAAAAACCTGTTTAACTACTTTATAACCCAAGGCCACATTTTCGGCCGAAAAAGACATCCTGCATGTATATATTTTGTCTATAAGCCAAACCATTCAACTTTGACACCAAAGCTTGTGATTGGAAGGTAGTGTTGACGGACAGTTGACAGCGCCCTACCCTGTGCTGCCACGTGTCTGCCTCCTCCTCCTTGCATCTCCTGGCTTCCTCCAGCTGGGTGATCTTAGCTGAGTGCTCGGCCAACTCTGCAGCCTAACGCAGGGAAAAAACACACAGAATGTAGTGATTCTTGTCTTTTAGCAATTCATGCTCATAATTTCTTATGGAGATTGACATGTGTCCCTTAGAATGTTTTTAATGTATACATATCGCTTTCATTGTGTTAATTTGTATCACTATATATACCTCCAGGAAATGATTCTGTAGTAACTACTCTACTACTACTAAAGTCATGTCATATTCTTAAATACGGAGATGATGGCCATTTGAACCTCTAAAATAGCATTGTACATTGTAAGTGATTGGCTCGTCTTTCAGGAATATAAGATATATATAACTTCGGGGTGCCCTCTGATATGCCTGTTTGAAGTTTGATTGTCTCTTGGAAAATTGTTCCAACGTCTTGGGGCATCATGTGCTCTAATATGTCAGCTCTGAGTGCCAAAAACAATAACACTAACAATCTGTCCGAACGAACACAGAATGAGAGAAATGGGAAGAGATGTAACGAGAGATGAGTAGAGGTACATCAGACCTGTGTAGTGGCTTTGAAAAGCTTCCAAAGAAAGTGTGTGTGTGTGTGTGTGTGTGTGTGAGGGTCACCCCCTCCTTCATAACATAGCCTTTGACCTGGACCAGACCCACCTAACTGCTTCTGCTTGTTTGTTGTTTGTTCACAGTGCGTGTGTCAGTGTCTGGGAATCTAAAGACTGTTTAGACAAGGAAAACCTGCTTTGCCATAAATCAAACTTTGTGTATTAAAGGATTTGGGATCGAAATCTGATGTCCCTTAGTAAAAAAAAGTGAAGTGAAATAAGAAAAGTTAGATTCAGGCTATTTTCTGTGTAACGGCAGAAAAAAAAAAGTTATGATATTGAAATTAACCTGTAAAGTCATTGATTGTTCATCATTGGTCTAAGTTTGTACGTTGACTGCATCTAGAACCAGAGCATTGCAATAAGGCCAAAGCGTCATAAGGGACTGTAGGGGCCTTTTGGTGTGTGGCTCGTCATTGCTACCAGAAGAGTAACTAACGTACTAGGGTTACCAGCCAGAGCTGCCAGCAAGACTATTATGGGGTGGGAGGGTGAGGTTTACTGTTGGACCGGACTGGCTTCCACAATGGGCCCCAGTAGGTGGTTTACAGGGGGGAAGAATGTGTTTTTTTCCGGAAAACTGTGTGGCTGTGGTTTTCCTGCCCGCCATTACAAAGAGCTTTTGTTGTTTCTTCTACCGAACTGCCACTGATACCCTAAGTGCTGTGTTCTTCACTTCAAATCTAAATCAATCAAGATAAAGAGATTGAAAACTTCCTGAACTAAATTCTCTCTCTCTCTCTCTCTCTCTCTCTCTCTCTCTCTCTCTCTCTCTCTCTCTGTCTCCCTCGCCTCCCCAAATAAAGGGGAAGGCATCCCGACTTCTTCAGTGTTGCTGTCCTAAGGACACTATATACGAGATTCTGTAGTGTTTTCAATGTGTTCTTAAAGGGGAGTTTAATTTTGTAAGACATGTTTCAATGGACCCTACCCTGCAAGCCTGTAAGGTAACCCCGTCAAATGTAGCACATGTATTGCTCAGACAAAATGTTATTGTTGGTTCACGTTACTGATCGATTGCATCTTGTGAGGGGGGGACGAAAGGCTTGAGAGCCTGGTGTTTTATTTATAATTACTAGTTTGTCTATTTGTCATTACTAAACAACCTCAAAACTCTTTGCATAGAGTCTACATCTCACACTCTGCCGTTTCGTCTATCTACTATCTCCCGGTAACGTTCAATTATGTTGAATATCAGTAATGAGGACGTTGTTTTTTATACACTATCTTCCATCTTCCTTTCTCTGTGTCAACGGCTGAGGCGGCCACTCACCAGCTGCTCCTGGCTCTTCATCTGGTCCTCGGCCTGGCGTACCAGCTCTTCTTTGGCCAGCAGGGCGGCCTGCCTTTCGGTCTCCAGCCGCATCGCCTCGTCCGACGCCCGCTGCCTCTCCTGGTCCAGCATCATGGCCCGCTGGATCTGGTCCTGGAGATCTGGGGTTGGGGAGAGAGAGAGTAGATGAGATGAGGCTGCTGCGGATGTATGAACGTGGGGGCCGGATAGTGTGGGGGTTAGGGTGTTCCGACTCCCAGTCGAAAGGTTTCAGGGTTCGATACATAATGTCTGCAGACAGCCTACCAGCCTACCATCCTTGAGCCCGATGCCTAACCCATACCCGCCCCTTAGTGACATGTATCTGAATGTACTTTAAGTCGCTTTGGATAAAATCCAAAATAATAACTTGCCGCTCGGAGCTCGGCTAGAAGGTCTGTTTTATAAAATGATGTCCTAACTCAGGCAAATAGTATAGTCTGTGTTCGGAATGTCAGTCACTCATCATTATAATTATTATCTTCATAATTAGTAGTTATTCACTGACATGACTGTACACGATATATTTCCAGAAACCAGCTCCTGTATTTCAGGTTTGGAGACTTCATTCAATCATAAACACATTAAAACAGCCACAGTCAACACGTTTTGTTTATAAGGTAACACAGCATATATTTGACCCTTCTTGTACACAGAAAGTACCCTGAGATGGTAGGATTACAAGATCTACATAGTTTGAATCGTTACATCTCAGGACAGTTTCTAGTTTCCTGATACAAAGGAGGAATCCAGACCTACAATACACACCCAGCCAACACACACACACACACACACACACACACACACATACACACAATGAAACATTAATACAAACAAACACAGAGGCACACACATGCCCACACATACATACACACACAAACAGTGATGGATGAACCATTAGCACACACACACACTGATGGATGAACCATCAACATACACAAACACATGCCCACGCACGCACACGTGAATGGATGAACCAAACCATAAACACACACACCCATGCCCACGCACACACACACACACACACACACACACACACACACACACTGATGGATGAACCATCAACACATACACACATGCCCACACACGCACACATACACACACTGATGGATGAACAATCAACATACACACAAGTGCACACACTTACACACGCACACAAACACGTACAGTGATGGATGAACCATCAACACACACACACACACACACACACAGAGCCTTACCTCTCTCTGCCTTCTTGGTCTTCTCCTCAAACTGATAGAGTCTCATCACCAGGTCCTGCTTCTCCCGCTCCATCTGATCCTTCTCCCTCTCAATGGCCTCCCGCTTCTTCTTCTCATTCTCCAGCTGGGCCCTGGAGATAAGAACATGCACACACACACACACACACACACACACACACACACACACACACACACACAATGAGAGAGCTGACACAAACACACAGAGTTACAGCCGCTAACACAATGCAGGGCTCCTACGGCTCCCCCTGAACAACTGTATGCGAGGACGAGCGCTCTGACAAGAGACACACATGTGTTCAGCTGCTCGGTTGCAAACACAAACTGCATTTTTCTTTTGTCCAGTCAGGGAGACTGATCTTCAAAGGTTTCAACCTCTATCGCATGCTTTTTCCGTGTTTTTTGTCATTCAAACTTCTGTCAATCTGTATTGTGTGGCACAAAATGCACTATGTGAGACAAAAACATTTGATTAACTCTTATGGAGCAAACAGTATTTAGGCCAGAATGTAATCTTCACTTTTCCTGACCCATTTATTTTTCAGACGTACTGGCCACTGCTTTGAGCCGACTGTGAACCTCTGAGAACACACAGTCTCTTTGGTTGGCTCTGTATCGCACAGCAGACACAGAGTTACATCACTGTGTTTGAACAGCTGTGCAGGACAGTAGTTTGGCGCCAGACAGCAGTAGCTCTGATAGGCAAAGTGTGTGTGTGTGTGTGTGTGTGTATGCATGTGAATCGTTAACAATTGCTTGAGAACTTTGCAATTACAATTACAAAACTCGTTCTTTCTGCCAAGTGGGTGTATTCAGTGGATCAGACACATTGACAATGACAGCCTTGATGAGCATGAATCGTCAGCAATGCCTCAGCCAGTTGACTGACGTTTGCTGGTAACCGAAAACGGCAAGTAAGAGGTAACTCATGCAATAGCATGCGTTTAACCTATAGAGGGCGATATTAACATATATTTATTTGGTTTTCCTTACAACGGCTTCTCTCCATTGGGGTCAAGGGGTGTGACGGGTGTGGGGATCAGGGGTCATAATGTGAGCAGACGTGTGTGTGTGTGTGTGTGTGTGTGTGTGTGCCCCTCACCTCTCCATATGCTTCTGCTGCTTCTCGTCGCGGGCCTGGGCCTTCATCTGCTGCACCTCGATGGTGTCGGGCTTGCGGCGGCGCATGTACAGCTCGTGGTTGCCCATGCACAGCTGCAGGATGCGCTTGTTGATGCGCAGGCGTGCCGCGTAGAACACAAAGTCCTGACAGGACACCCCAAAAAGATGAATGATTTTTTTAACAATCAAAGGAAACAGCAATTTGGTAAATTAAAGGTATTGTGGGAGATGAGGGGAGGAGGGGGGTGGGGGAAAGGGGTAACATAGCATAAAAAAACTGGCTGTGGTGGTTTTGGTGTCCGACAGGTATGACAAAGGGGAAGCTGTTAATGCCTATCATGACCGCACCTTTCCCCAGGTTCTTTTCTAGAGGTAATATAGCTTCAGGTGCTGAGATAAGCCGCCAGAGAAACCACACCACCATATATGTGTGTGTGTATCTATGTGTTTCTGTGTGTGTGTGTGTGTGTGTGTGTGTGTGTGTGTGTGTGTGTGTGTGTGTGTGTGTTTCTGTGTGTGTGTGTGTGTGTGTGTGTGTGTGTGTGTGTGTGTGTGTGTGTGTGTGTGTGAGTGCCAGGTCAGCATGCAAATCCATCAGCAGTGAGTGAATGGAAAATGTTGATGCGTGTATGGGTGTGTGTGTGTGTGTGTGTGTATGGGTGTGTGTATGGGTGTGTGTATGGGTGTGTGTATGTGTGTGTGCTTGTGTGGGTGTGTGTGCTTATGGGTTACAGATGCAGACATCTGATGTAAAGTAAATATGCATGCACAGGTAAAAAGCACAACTCACACAGTATACAAAATACATAATATACTAAATTTGGAATGGACAGCCAAAAAAACAATCCCTACCTTTTGGATTTATATAATATAATGAATTATTATATAATAATTATTTTACTTCCATGTTGGTTCATCTTGTTCTTACCGGGGCTTTCTTGTCAATAGGCTTGATGATGAACTTCTTGTCGTTGAAGGAGATGTTCCTGATCTCACTCCATGGGAAGCCTATCTTCGGGGTCAGTCTGTGGAGGAAGGTCAAATGAAAACCCATCAGGTACCCTCATAGACTGTCTGTAATCAAGTTGGTCCCTAGACACACCCAACACAACACATTTTGACACGTTTTTCTGTGTTGTATTTCCTAATACTTCTTCTTCTTCAAGTTTCAACCAATACTGAGCACAAATCCATTCCCTGAATAGGATCAACTAGAATAATTTTTTTATTTACATAAGCCATTATTATCCTTGAGAGATCTAACTTAAGGATCTGTGTGTGTATATAATATGTTTATACATAGTCATACATTTTTTGGCATCAGATCTTTGCTCCTCAGCGCATCTCTGTGCGATCCCTATTATTAAGTTCTCAAAAGATGTACCACTGTGACATTATTCAGAAGGACACTATAACACAGCCCAACAAGACGGGGGCATGGAATAACTTGAGATACACATTCAGAGAGAGGCCCAGGGTGTTCACCGCGACTTTGCATTGGACAATTGTGTCTCTGTCCGTATGTCTGCGGTGTGAGGATCCTGCTGGGGTGTGTCATGCTAGCTCTCTTTCAGTTGGATGCCAATCTCATTAGATACATCGCAATAACAAAGTGCTGTACAAGCCTGCAGTGTTGCAATGCGCTCCCCGCAGAGCCCTGATTGGCTGTCAGAAGCATTACCGCCTGAACTGGAATAACTGAACAATTAGGCTCCCCTGACACAATCTTGTGGAATTGAGGGGAAGAATGTTGAAGCTATCTTAGCGATTTGGTATCATTCAGTGTCACAAGGTCTCATGAGCCATTGCGTTATTTGTGGACCTGTGTGATTAAAAAGAATATGGCCACCACAGTATCCATGCAGCACCGAAGGAAATTGCCTAATGGAACCCCTGGAAAAACTGCATTGGCTTGAATGAAGAATGATATTAGATTCGATTATTTTTACAAGGCCTGGGTTGCATTGCCGCATAGTGAAGACCTGCTGCTGCCACCATTGACTAAGAGGCTGAGAGACAGGAGGCCACCCTCCTTCACATTCTTGTGTGACAAAATATCCTGAAAAACAAGTCTGTCGCTATGTGACGAGCTGGGGAAGAGAGAGGCTTAGCTTTGCTACACCAAAGACAGTGTCTAGCCCCGACACACTCTTGCTAGGAGCCTATTTGCAGAGCTGTGTGTGTGTGTGTGTGTGTGTGTGTGTGTGTGTGTGTGTATGATTGTGTGTGTGTGTGTGTGTGTGTATATGTGTCCCGGGAGGAAATCCAGGCAAAAGATGTCACAGGTATTGAGTGATTTAGGACGGATGGGATAGTACACAGTACTCACACCAGAGGAAGCAAACACTCGTACTGAATGACAGTTACAAACACGGGCATCGGTTTCAAAACAACTAAACAATTGAACAGAAAGGACAGAGTTAAAATAACGCTTCTCAGCCCTTTTTCTTCTCTCTTTCGTCCTCCACCTCCCTGGGGGTGGTGGACGTTTCACTCATGGTAGTAAAACATGCTGGTGGCCCTTACTTGTCGTCCTTCTCGTAGATGTTGAGGCCCAGTGCGTCCACGCCCAGCCACAGCTCCGTACCCTTCTTGTTCTTGATGTCAAAGTAGTTGACGCCGTACATCTCCAGGTCCTGGGCAATTTTCAGGTACTCCAGCATAGCATCCTCCCTGCAGAGGACCAGCGAACAAGGTGAGGCGTGCCCAGCGGCATTACAGCTCAGGGGCAACAGGCTTTAAGAAATAGGAATGCACTGGTACCACGTTTCCATTGTATCAAGCACTATAGTTTAATAACTTTAGTTTAGTTTGACTTGAGTCACTTTAAGCATCAAGGAGAATGATAATCTTTTACTGACTTGAGGATTAATAGTTGGACTAATAAAGACGATAAAGAATATCTACGCATTGTCACAGAATTAATATTTCTCATTTATCGATGTATAATAGGCCTCTATGTGCTTTTGACAATGATTCAGATCTCTACAATACGATATTTCACCCGGACAGACTTTCCGACCGATTTCTGCCACTGAAAGCAAAGATCCTCAAAGGATCAAATTTGTTTTCATTAGGAAAGCAGGACACATAAATACAATATGTAGTTCGCCACCGGCACTGAAGGAAAATTTGGGACAGCTGGACCCTAGACTCACTTGAGCATGCCCCGGTGCTCCTCGTGCCACACCTGGATCCTCTCCTCCCACTGCTCCCGGGACAAATGGTGCTGCTCCTGGACCCTACAAGGGAGAGGAAGACCCAACGTCAAACCACCAGCAGATGAGCTACTTGGTCTCAGACTGAGTTCATGGAAATCAACACACATCAGGTTCAGTTACAAGCTAAACAGCTCTGGCTGCCTTGCCAGCAATAGGAATAACTTAAATATATGTATATATGATATATATATATATATTAAAAAAATATATGAACAGGAAATCAACACAAATAAATATGTCCTGGCCCAGCATCACGGTAGAGAACAGACAAGCAACAATAAAATGGTTGTTCAATTTACGAAAGAAAATCTTCTTTCGGAAATTGCTTAATGGTTTGGTACGATTGTACATAAATTCAAAGCTCAAAACATGTTCAGAATCAGAACATTCTCCAGAAGCCTCAAGAAGACATCTTTGTCCTCCCACAATGGTTCAAACAGTGAAAGTCACCACGCAAACTCTCACCGCTGTGGCAGCAGGCGGTCCGAGGTGAGGTACCCCGTCCGGTGGACCTCCTTGTTAAAGTCTCCAAACTTGGCCTGCACCGAGTAGGAGGCCAGCAGCACGGCCGTCTCCGGTGGGCAGTAGACCTCGTCGCTCAGGATGCCCTCCTTCACCTGCAGGAAGAAGAGCTTCTGGGTGACGTCCTGGATCAGCTCCTCCGCCACGTCCTCTGGGAAGAACTTGGCCCGGAACTTGAACTGCAGCGGGTTCTCCTTCTTGATGTCCTGGGACGCAACCTGGGGAGCGAGGCGAGGTGGGAGACATCTTGGTTTTTCATGGTGGGGGACATGGGCCATACTTTGCTACTTTGGATGCATTTTCCATAGTGGTGGTCTTTTACAGTAGTGTTTGCCAGCTGTTTTAGTCTTATGTAGCCTGCAGCCCCATTTGTTCAGCTCAAGTATTCCAAAGTGAACACCAAACTAGAAATGGTTTCCTTTGAATTAATATTATGCTATCATCATGATGCATCGTTATTAATATTGTAGAGAGCTAGGAATGGAAGATGGAAGAAGCTAAGGTTTGCTTTTATGTCTGGTCTTAGCCTTATTGATAAGCAACTATACAAACATATATAACCGTATATATATATATATATATATATATATATATATATATATATATATATATATATATATATATATAACAAATTAACAATTTTAACAACTATTAAATTAACAACTATTATTTGTTTTGTAGGTTTAGCAAAGCAAAATCTAAATATTTACCCCCTATGCTAAGTGTACCCATGGTTGGGAATCTTCGACATGTATGACATGGGTTTGGTATGGGATTTCCATATAAGGGCACATCCTGCAACACCTGTCTATAAATCTGATATCAGATGGTTATCCAATTACAGTATCACTATCTGGGCATTCACAGACGTGTTCAAATTTGAGTAATTTTATCTGAATAGGCCTATAGGCGACATTTCTGTTGCTTCTCATCTCCCATGAAGTAAATGTGTGTGTGTGTGTGTGTGTGTGTGTGTGTGTGTGTGTGTGTGTGTGTGTGTGTGTGTGTGTGTGTGTGTGTGTGCAGATCCGTGTGTGTGTTTAGGAGTTTTTTTTAATGTTACAATAGGTTGGTTAAGTTCAACTTAAATATCCCTTCGCAAGCAGTTCCAGAAGACATTGCTTCTCCCCTAACTCCACAACATCATTTGCAAACAGCGGTAATACAGTTGAATAACCCGAAGCTATTTGTTGACACAATGCGTCTCTTCCTCTTAATTTCAAAACGGGAACCAAACGCAAGGGGTCACAGTGGTTACAGGCTGTACAACCAGTGCCTAAAATAGCCCGTTATCCATCAAGCATTGTGCTGATGAGCTACCGTTTGCCAGGACGCAAACAGCACTTCACTGCTGCTTACTGAGGCCAGTGGAGTGTCTCGCCTTGACCCCACAGATAACGATTCCAACCAGGGTGTAGACTTACCGCTTTCTGCCAGACAAGTGGAGAACCGCGTGGTGCCGTCGAAAAGACAATACTTCAGAGAGATTTGGCAACATGATCAGCACGTTTGTCTACTTACGACAGAATTATTGCCAATTATGCGTCTTATGTTTGAGCTAGGCCTTTTATAAAGTGGCTGAAAGACGTTGAGAATCCACCAGATACAGTAGATAGTGCATGAAAAGGTTAATTTCACACCCTGTTTCTAACATTGCTTTCAGAAAAAACGCTCTCGACAACATGACAACATGCCGCGAGCAGCTCTATTCTGTGGTAAGATAAATACACAACAGCATACAAGTGATACACGAAACCGCCGGGAGTGCTTGTGGAAAACCGAGCTTTGTATATATAGTATGCATATAATACAGACAAAACCTCATTCCAAAGGCCCGTGCAGTCCAATGCACTGTTTGGCTGGTTCTCTGAGTGATGAGCGCATGTAGAGATGGCTTGCTCAATGGGAATTAACATTTGGCGCAGAGGGCTACAGCAGCAATCTGTGTTTGTGCTAGGCCAACAGCGGAGAAGAATGGAAAGCAAGTATCAGGGATAGGGTGGGTGGGTTGGGGGTCATAAAGAGTTCACACTCGCATGATACTTCTCCGGCTGGTTTACCATCATTGCATCGACGCCCCACCGACACCAATGGAATTTGTGGTGGGCTTAACAATTAGCCCCCACCCCCACCCCGAGAAGGCCCAGTGTGATCCACACCTCAGTCCAGACTGCAGATGTATACACTCGATTCTTCTGTGCTTCTCATTGACCACGCGAAAGGCAAACAGTTTCTAACCCACCCATCCGAAGAATGCGGCCCTTTCTCTGGTGGTGTATGGCTCCATCTGAATTGGCATTGTGTAAAAAAAAAAAAAACTGGACACTTTGAATGTGCCCCTAGGACTCTTGAAGAGGGGCCGGCCGCCACGGACGTCGCAATGTTCGCAACTCTTAACGTTAGTCATGCTAGTAACATTAGTCATTGGGTTAGTGGAATTCGAAAGCAGCGAAAGGTAAACTTTCAGTCTTTGTACTTCCTTCACTAAAAGGAATATTCAGTCTAGATCTTACCTTTTTTTCCAGTTTCAGCCAGGTTGGGTAACCTTTACCATCTACGTACTGGAGCCCAAAGTACCAGACCTCACGTAAGCCGATCGTTTTCACCACCTGTGGAGAGGGACAGACTCGTTCAGAATACTGCGCTTTATTCTCTATTATCTAAATCACAGTTTCAATCACACGTACTGAGATGACATGTGGATGGGGGAGAATACCAGCAATAACAGTTAAATACGTGACTTTCCTCCTAAATTAGAGCGCACTGTGACCTTTCCAAACAGAACTCGTTCTTCCACAAAAGATGAAGTCAAAACGGCCCATGCCAAAGTGTTCACAGGTATGTTGTACGCAAACCTCAAAAATTAGATGAAGCAATTATTTTAATTAATGGTTTAGATATACACAGTGCACAATAAGATAGATCATATTGCTGATGGCATTTCGCGAAAGGCCCTTTGGGGGCATTATAGCCTTTGGCAGGCCTTTTCCAAGTGAAATACTCCCGATAATGTGATGAACCCACCCACTGACTACCAACATTCTCAGGAGCCAGCCTCACTCGAGCACATCAGGTTCAGTCGACTTGTGCAAACAATCGAGCAGCAACAGATATGTGTGTTTATTTGCATGTTGTGTGTGCATTTCTGCTCCATTGGTCTTGATATGCAAAGCACACTCCTTCAGTTCCACACAATTATAGCTGTGGCCGGGTCATAATAGTGGGTGGAAATGCAGTCAAGGAAGCGGTTGTTTTCGTAGTTGTCATCCTGACCATACTCCTCAAACAATACTTATTTAACTTCTGCCCAAATACTCCAATGCTATCTCCCACAAATAGATTATTTCTGAGGAAAGTGAGTATGTTCATGGTTTCTTTACTGTGTGGCAATACCCGAGACGCAGAGCACACAATAACACAATTAGAAGGGCTGGTCCTGAACAATGAGTGGGTATTGTTTGACTTATGAGGAGGAGTGGTATAATGTATGACTAGGGTGTGCTGTGTGACTCGTATCCTGTGTGTGACTTCAATGTGCTGGAACAATCTACAGTTAAAAAGTAAAGAGTAACATTTTCAGACAGGTACAAATAATTAAAAAACTGGTACTTTTAAATCTACAATGGCACTGGAGATGCTAAAGTCTAAAACAACACACTTGCTTTGGGCAATGTTTTATACATGGAAGGATCTAGAAAAATCAGCTTGTTCTGTAAGAGAGGCCACACTTTTCCACTGGCTTACCAGAGAGCCAATAATTTCAGATGGCCTATGAAACAGAGCGATTTTCCAAAAAGGGTTTGCCGTCATTATGTGTGTGTACGTGTATGTGTGTGTTTGTGTGTGATTATACACCAAGCCTTATAGTGGGATAATATATAGGTCCTTTTTAAAAAGTTATTTAGTCTCAAATTCTGCACCCAGTTTTCAGGTGGGGGCCTACATCTCCCTAGCAAACTTTGAGTCAACATATACACTCCAGGCCAAACCCATTCTACCCGATAAGCTGTACGTCAAGGAACGTCAAATATAAAACCTAAATTACTCTCCCTTCAACATGATTGATTACTTTAAAAAAACTGCTAAATATGTTGGTCAGGTTAACCTGTGAGTGCGTCGATGCAAGGCTAGAATCAAGAGACCTTTAGATTGTGTGTGTGTTTTTTTGGTGAACACAACAAGCACTAGCAGAAGCTGAAACGAGAGAGCACTTCATTCTAGCCCTCAGCTGCATTAAAAGCCCTAAGTGGCACAGAACACAATCGTCCTTTTCATGTTTTTTAGTTTTTTTCGGGGGCTGCGCGGCTAGTAAAAGCGAGAAGCTGTGTTAAAAGAGTGACGCTAGCTTAATACTTAGCTAAAGGAAAGTTTGATATTCTCAGGGGGGGATAAGCCTCTTAGGTATAGCACATCCTTTCCCGTCGTGACTAAAGTAACCTTTTCTCCACTCACACATACAGCATAACATTTAATCTGATCCTAAATGTGTTTAATTAAAATATTGATAGAATAAGTAACTAGACAAAAAAATCATTCATCATCATGTCCATTCCCGTCAACTATGTTCTGTTCTGTTTGGCCACGTTCACTTAAAAACAATGATGGAACCCAATGTTAAACCCATAAGTTAAACCACTCAAAACATAAAATTGCGCAGATTTTTTTACATGGTAGAGCAATCTTCACAGAATCGTAATACTTACAGAATCCCAATACATATCGTATCTGTGCTCAAAAATCATTGTGATATCGTATTGTCCTGTCCCTGCCAATTCCCTCCCCCACTAGATAAATATTGAAGAACTAAACATTTGGAAAAGCTAATGGGATTCATGTCTGACTGGTCCTTCTGGTAACATTAGGCAACAATGGGCATCTGAGGAAGGAATTTAGCTTGCATCAGCTTAAAGCCCCCGCTGGTCCTATCTGCTCATGGTCGTCTCTATTTCTGTGCTAACTCAGGCTTTTAAGTTGAGTTCCTCCTCCATCCAAAAGTAACCGAATGTGGCTTTCACCTCATGTTCAAAATGACTGAATGAAGCTGACCCTGAGTCAACCATTATCACACAGGTTCTGCCAACAGACACCATAACATTTTAATATTTTCACCTTCCTCCTATTTTTTTATCTGACATCTTATCTTGTCCATGCTGAAAAGTGATATATGTTGACGTGTAGCGACTAAGATATCATTAAAAATAACCTGCCACAGGCTAAGGCGCAGCAGGAAAGCATGTTTTCTCACACTTTTTTTTCATGATCCAATCAACCAAATCACATTCCTCCTTGATGCCTTTCACAGTTTCTTCAGAATCAGGTTGGTGTTGGTAGGGCGGGCGCGGGGGAGAGGATGTTGTGAAAAGGAGCTGCTTTTCGTATTGCTCATAGCTCTTGCTCGCCCCTGCACAAGAACGCTTGGCACATCTAGGGGTCTGATGAAGTCCAACGACCCGACACAGAGAGAGAGAGAGAGAGAGAGAGAGAGAGAGAGAGAGAGAGAGAGAGAGAGAGAGAGAGAGAGAGAGAGAGAGAGAGAGTTGATTTTGGAGCCAGGGCATCTGTGGCAGTCGGACAGGAATGCCTGTGTGTGTGTGTGTGTGTGTGTGTGTGTGTGTGTGTGTGTGTTCATCCTGGTATTACTCACTACATCCTCTGGTTTGAGCGAGGGGAAGGGAGCCAGACAGGGCTCCCCCAAACAGAAACAAGCTCAAAGACAAAGGGAGAGAGAGAGAGAGAGAGAGAGAGAGAGAGAGAGAGAGAGAGAGAGAGAGAGAGAGAGAGAGAGAGAGAGAGAGAGAGAGAGAGAGAGAGAGAGAGAGAGAGAGAGACAGAGAGAGAGACAGAGAGAGAGACAGAGAGACAGAGAGACAGAGAGACAGAGAGACAGAGAGAGGGATTGAAAAACTTTACTTTTCTACATTAAGACTGTAGTCTTAACCATACAGTTTATGTCTTTGTCCTGGCCAATCCATTATCCATTATTGAATTATAACATCTCTTCACGCGCCTCCTGACACGTTCAGGAAGTATTCAATAGGCATTTTGCATTTTCTCCCAAAAAAGAATGTAGGGAGTTAGTTTTTCTTAAATGCAGCATAACCTTTGTCCCTACAATAGATCCTCCAACTGGTATCTGGTCGTTGGCTGATTACAAACACAGTGGTGTCTGAAATAGAGAACTAATCATCACTGACAAAAGATCCAGAGGGTGAGGTCGTGGGTGTCGATGTGTGTGTGCGTGTGTGTGTATATGTGGTGTGTGTGTGGGTATGTTTGTGTGTGTGTGTGTGTGTGTGTGTGTGTGTGTGTGTGTGCCCCCGCCCTGGCACTTAATGTACGCACTTATTGTATGTTTGTACATCCTGGCACTTAAAAATAGTACTTAGCATTGTGTAGCATCTTATCCTAGCTATCTTTGTTGTATACGGGGAATGGGTTGAACTAGCAATTGTAAGTGTTTTGCACTGGTTCTAAGATCATCCTTAATGTACCGACAGTGATATATTGTTGTTTCTCTTTCTTCTGACAAATGTACTTGTTGTAAGTCGCTTTGGATAAAAGCATCTGCTAAATGCCTTAAATGTAAATGTAAATGTATATGTGGTGTGTGTGTGTGTGTGTGTGTATGTTCGGCGGCGGTGGGGGTGGTGGCCCGGGAAAGGGCGTGGCTGCAGCCCGGTGCTCATTTTAGGCCCCCGGAGTGTGTGACGGAGAGCGAGGCTATAATTGGCGTTGACCATGGTGACCACGGCGACCGCAGTGTGCCCTCGACCCCCGAGGATGAGCTCACCGCCGTTACTCAGCATTTCCATTGAGGCCATCTGCTGCATGTGCGTGTGTGTGTGTACACATGTTTGTGTGTGTCCACTGAAATGCCAACACACCACTCCATAACAAGATTGGTTGAGACAGTGAGATATTGTGCTGATCACTGCAGTTTAAACGTCAACTTGAGTACATTTCTAATAGCCACCCTGGCTAGCCGAACCTCTCCAAACTGTTATTTTTTGTCGGGAAGGGGGGGGTGGACTCTTACTTGGAAATGGGGCACTGAACTGTAAACTGAACTGTTGCAATATGAGAGTGTGAAGGTGATTCATCTGTGGCACACACACCCTGCCAAGACATTGTGACATGTAGGCGAGAGAAGCTGCCACCTAAACAGAGCAAACCCAATTATTATATTTCAGTTTATTTGAAGTTGTACAGTCTCATTTATATGGGGCACTAACCTTCCCAATATCAATAATCAAGTCATTGTATAAGAGAAAGCTCATCCAGCCATGATGTACTGCTAGAGGCTTATTTGGTTGTACATGAAGTGGAACAGGGAATCAAGCTCCAAAAATCGTAAAGGGAATGAAGACACATCCCTGCTCACAATTATTGCGGAAGAAAACCCATCTCTAATATTATAGTGTGCTTTTGGTACAATAATGGGTACCAAAAGCACAATATAATATTACAGATGGGTTTTTCTCTTTGCTTTGGTTTGCGGAATCCATCTTCAATTAAGTAAACCATGGCATTCTTTCCTTCAACATGTGTTAAGATAAGCGAGTAAGTGACAGTGGCTCAGATTTAAGTACCGACCATGTACTACACTATATTTATATACTCTCTCTGTCTCTCTGTCGCTTAACAAAGTGAGGATTAAGGGAAGAAAATCGTACAAATGAATGGAACGGATAGAGTCTACTGATCAAAATAACAGGACAGCTCTGTGTAGAAATGCAACTGATTACACATAATTTGCTAGACAGAGCCACAGTAATTTTTTTCTTTGTTGGGGGGCGTCTGCAATAAGAAAAACATCGAATTACGTGGGACTTGTCCTTTTAACTCCTTTCTCTCAACAGCACTGCTGTGGAATACAAACAGTGAATCCTCAGAGACACAGTCACCGGTACAGTAGGTACAAACAAGCTATTGAAAAACGGGTTATACAGGAAGTGGCAAAAACAATGCGTTTCCTCTCCCAGTGCTGGAATCGAATCCCAGACAGGCTCAGGTTAACAGGCAATATACTATTGAGACGTTAAGCCTCTCCACGAGTGGGCAACAATGAGCTCAAGGGTCAACAGGACAGGTTACTTAACCACATAATGGACAAAGCATCATGATTGGATTGAATTAAGTATGAAACCAAAGATAGTGAAACGCCCCATTCACCCAGATTTAAGCTTGTCTGCCAGCAAACTTTAGATGCTCATCTTAAATCTGATTGTGAGACTAATAACAAGGAAACCGTAACTAGTTTCAAGGCAACTAATATGTTAAAATCACACCCAGGGGCCAGCCCCTAACAAAATTATCAGGCTGAGTCACGTCACCTGACACAATCATCCTACCTATCTAGGCTCATTTTAAAAAGCAGTCACTGACACAGGCCATCTTCAGGCGGGAGCTGCCTTTATTTTGACCTCACCTTGAACATTTAAACTCTTCATGCATCTCACACAAACACCAAACACGCACACACTAAGGGAACAGGCTAGTTTGCTATTCTGCGTCAGTCAACAGTTTCATAACTGCCAATGAAGTCTGTCTCCACACTAGAAATGCCATAACTGGATCATATTTTGACCCGGTTCAATTTAAAAAGTCCAAAGAAAGATTCAGCATTGTATTCACCTAAATGTTTGTTGATTTATTTTTCATGCATGAACTTGAATAGACCTAGGGAAAAGGCTTTTTCTATTTTGATCTCTCATTTTCTACTTGGAACTGGCTTCAGGATGACCTCAAAATAAAGTTAGCCTCAATAGCCTGTAGACGTTGTTAGTATGGCCTTTCTTTGAATCTGAATGTTGTACTTTCCCCTTAATTTGTTTTATCCTGTAATTTGTTATTGGACGTCAATGAAAACTGTGTGTGACTTGCTGTGATGTATTATCTTGTCAAGGACACTTTTGCAAAGATTTGGTAAAATAAAAATAAAGAATAACCTGGAAATAGTCCCTGATTGTATCTGGCTCAAGGGGAAGCGAGAGGGGGATGGAGAGAGAGATAAGTGGACATCCAGTCATCCATAAGATAACACTATCAATGACGGCGACTAGGCTGAGGCCAAAGTGATAAAAGCGAGAGCTGCTTTCTCCATACACTCTCTCAGTGATGTCATTCCATTTAGCAAGCCGGACGACAGCTGGTACGACCAGAGCTTCAAATCCCTTTTCCCTTTGCAAAAAGCCAACAACTAGCTCCAACTCAATACCTTTTAGAAACATTTTGAAGAAGAAAGCCCTTTCTTATAGATTTATAAAAAATGATGAGTGAATGTGGTTTCATTTTTTTTTATTCACTTCATTCTATAAAAATTATCCTGGGAGAGTGGATTGTTTTTGACTATGGGAGACAAAGAACAATGTAGCAGACATATGTGTTGCCTCTGCGCCCACTACAACCCCAGACACACACACTTGCACACACACACACAAACCTGGTCGAAGAGCTGCTTGCCCGTGGTGCTGGGCAGGACGGCAAACTCCAGCTCTGCATCCATGGTGGTGACGCGAACATTGACCTGGAAAAAAAACACAAGGACCAAGGCCACAGTGAGTCAAGTTCATTAGCATCAACGAAAACACAAAAAAACTAAACAACGACAGACAAGTAAAGAGTGGAGTAGAAGGCCATCTGATGAAGCAAATAGTGCTCGATCCCAGTAAAAGAAAGAGCCAACCCAACTAGCCAAATGAAAGAGGTGCTGAGGCCTTTCAGAGGAACGGGTGAGGGAGGTAGTGTTTACACAGTAAACACACACACAGGACCCTGTGTTTATCGCCACTCTCTCTCCTGGGCAGAATGGTTTGAAAGGCATTCAGCTGCCAAATATATGGGGGGTTTCAGTGGAAAATATTAAGCAAGGAGCACAGAATCATCTTTTTCTTGGAGCATTCATCTATTTCACAAGGACCCTGCAAAATAAGCATAGCGATAGCCTATACCTCAAAAAGTTAAGTGTGGCATACTAACGGTGCATATGAAATACAAGCAGGATGGGATGGTTTGAGAGTGGGTCCCTGTGCCGATAACCCACCAGACATTAACAATGGAGAATAAACAGCAGCCATCAGCCAAACGCTGGCTTTCCACACCCTCTTATATCTTTGGCTTGGACAACAGTTACCAGCCACTTCATGCCAGTTGGCTGGTTATCAGTCTCTCCCCACCCCTCCCCCCTTTTAAGACCATCAGTTTGGATGTTAAAGAAAGTAGTTTTTGAATCCTGGAATTCGCCTGTGTTTTAATTTTATCTCCCCCTACTGAGAGCCGATCAGTGTGGAAGGGCAGTCTGTTTCCCGTTGGTTAATGATTTACCAGCCATACCTATGTGTACAAAAAGGTGATCCATCTCATGGAAACCTGCCTAATGAGAGGAGATTTTAATGTCAACTCACAGAGTCCACCCAAGCGATTATTATGCGATGTATAAACCTAAACAAATAGCTTAAGCAAATACGAAGCACAGAACAATAACAGACTACGTCGGATTGAAGCTAGAACACAGAAAAACACTTCTGTAGTATTCGATATTCACTGACGTGAACCACACAACAAAGCACAGATATTTACCAAGACGTATTTAGAGTTTTGCACCCATTATTAGATTACAATGCCCAAGGTTCTTGCCAATCACCAGGGGTTTTGAGGAGACATTTGTTTTATGTCTAGAATATAATTGTGTTCTTAATGACGGACAGAGAGAGAGAGAGAGAAAGAGAGAGAGAGTTAGCTAGCTAAAGCAGCCTTGACTGATATCTTTAATCTCCAGGCCATTGTGAAAGGCAGTGAACCCCAGCGGTGGTGGACACAAGCTCAATGACGCCCACTGGAAAATGGACCTTGGCGGGAGGGGTTTGGTGCTGACTGAGCTGCTGATTCACGGCTTCCTCAAAACACACACGAGGCATGGGTGACCTGGGTGAGATCACTGAGGTTCACACACCACTGGCAGAAAACTGGTGGAAAGGCTCACGATTGTTTGGCTGTCCGGCCTTTGTTGAAAAAGGTGAAGTAAACACAGGTCAAATCGATTGATCAGTGGGTCTCGTTTCGGAGAAAAGTCAGCTCGGTTCATAGGGAAATATGGTCATTTGAATTTCCCTAGTGCGTGGTTAATAAAGAAAGGGAAAGGAAGGCCCGTGCCGACCTTGCTACAGCTTCATCCATACATAAGGTGAGGAGCTTTGGTTGCGAGGAGCACTATTTAAAAAGAAAAAGGAGAAAAAAGGAAAAGAGGATGAAAACCTCCATTTACACAGCTGAACAAAGGTCCCCATTCAGCTGCAGGTCCCCAAGCAGTTTCTCTCCCGCATCAGTATGCGTATGCCAGTGAACCCACGCTTTCAGGGATTTACAGCAAAACTGAAGACCTATACCAGTTGGCACTGTGTTGGTCTTGGGTATTGCAACGTTGCAATGCTTTTGAATTTCTTTACGTCTGCAACAGCAGCTAAGACAACTCAGGCAGTCCTTCTCAACACCAGCGTCTATATACGCTGCGATTACAGTTGGCGGCACGTGCATCCGAGGCAGTGGAGGGAATGGAACATGTGAGTGGGGGCGCAGACAGAAGGGCCAACAGAAACCACCATGTGAGTGATATGTGATCTCAAAGCTAATCCCTTCAACGGTAACTCACAATAAACCAATGCCATGAAAAAGAAAACATGACACATATACTAAAAATATACCAGGCAAAGGCCCAATGTTCCACAGACAGAACTTCTGTCAGGGCAAAGAAAAAGGTTGTATTAAGCATTATGAAGGCTCACTTCACAAAATCCTTGTCCTGTATTAATACGTTTAAAAGAAATGCCAAGACACTGAGCAGTCCAGGATAAGTGCTAGACTTACTTTTGCTGAATGATAAATAGGTTGGCAGTAAGTGTTGCAAACACTGGTTTCTACGGTAACCATGCCAATGCTGTGGGGAAATAAACCTGAAAAGCTACATAATAACCTTTGCCAGGGGAAAAAGAGGCAGCGGAGTTACTACACAGAAGAGACGTGGCGCTTGCTTAGTCTTGCATCTTAACTGCCAAAGACATTGTCCTCCTTGTGTGGCCTTTAAGACTTTTACTTATTTTAAGACTTGGTTTTTGGTCACATTAATGAGACTGGGCCATCATCATCATCATTGCTGTGGTTAAACTCTGAGTGGGGCTGAAGTAAATTCCTCAACGAAAGCTATCAAAACATATAAGCATTCTCTGAAACGTTTGGAAGGCCTTGTAGGACAACCAGGAATTGACACAGGTACTATAGAAATAAACTACCAGACTAACAAGCTTCTGTAAGCTGCCTAGTATAGTTTTGTACGTACACTTTTGTATTACACTGCGTTATCATGGGATATGATCATTCATCTTGATGATGGCCTAGCCTGTGAACCAAAGCAATAGAGAAACTTATATGCCCAGCAGTGGTGCTTTTTTCAGCTGAGGGGAGAGGTAAGGTGCGGTGGTGGGGGCCTGATGGAGTTGAACAATGTTTGGTTCAGATCCCTTCCGCATTCCTCTGTCCCGACCATATGAGGAAAGTGCGCACCTTCAAACACAATGTGTGCGGACATTTGGCAAAATGTGCTGTATCTATTTTTTGCACTACGCAATGACCGAGGGCATTCCAGCCACCGGTGCGTTATTAATTATTTCAAGGAACAAACATTAACAATGGAGCTGGACATGAAAAGGAAACACCCATACATGTTGGTCACGGCCACGCCCTGAGAGGTTTCTATCATTCAGCTGTGACTGCAAGGGAAACAGGATTCTGGGAGAGCCACGGAGCACTTTAGTTTACCTCGCCACAATGTGTCATTCAGATGATGGAAACGTGAGTCACAGGAACCTCCAATCACGTCCAACTTTCTCCCATTGGATGGCTCATCAGGTTATCTCACCCAACACCCCAACCAGATGATGGTGAAGGTAAGGGAAGCAGTTGACAGCATGTCAGATGCTCATGACTGATTGATTGATTACTCAGGGGTATTTCAAAATAAATTAAAAATTGTAATGTTCTTTTCACTGCAAATCAATATCTGTAACTGTGTAAAGTCATAGGATATTTCAAATATATTTCTATATACCTGATTCCTTACTAAGAGACATTCACAGAGAAGAACACGCAATTTTGTAGTCTTTAGGACACATAGGGTGTAACTGCTATGTACTTATGGTAAGGGCTTTTGAGGGCTTTAGATTTGTAATTTAGCATGTTAGATAAAGACCAACGGTTTTCAAGGACTAACTATGATGTTAGTGACGTCCTTTCACTGCTGCTCTCGGCAAACTTAAGTTAGAAAACCTACCTGAAGCTAACAGAACATAAAACCTGAAACTAGACACCCACTGCGTGCCAATAATAGACCTCAGCATTATAGGGGATTCATTTTAGATTACAAATCTAGACGGTGGGAAAATAAAAACAAGGGAACAAACTCATTAAAACCTACTTAGTGTGTGCTCCTATTGGTTCATGTTATGCTGTGTAGCCTCCCCTCATGAACTCACAATGTGAACACTCAGTTAGTCTCAGCAAGCAACAAAAAAAATCAGTGCTTCTGTGTCCTTGACATCATGGAAAGGAAACATTTTGCCATTATAACCCCCACCCCCCCACCCCCAATAAAAATAAAGGAGCCAGAGTATTTTGTACCTTTAACAGGGGTTGTGCTATCAGACCATAATGATGTCATTTCCACAGTGACACTCCTGACAACCCTGAGGCAGTTCTAAACAAGCCCTCAACAAACTTTATGACGCCCTGACTGTGGCCTCCTTCAGACGTACAACATTTACCAAGAGTGAGCACAATACAATGTACTGTTTGACAGTACACGTCACTGTGGCAGCAAATTAAACCATTTAGTTGTATTGTTCAAACAATTTCTTAATTAAAGTTGAACTTAACAATGTGGACTTGTTAACATGTAATGTCCCCACTCTCATTTCAGGGAGTTTATCATTCACCCCACACACACACACACACACACACACACACACACACACACACACACACACACACACACACACACACACACACACACAATAATATGGTTTCTTATTTGAACAAATTGAACATTGATATCTGAATAAAAAATAACGAAGGAATCTCTAGATCAGCCCAATACAAATGAAGACTAAAGTTTGAAGACACAAATCATTGGTCACGGTGTGGTTTGCTAGGTCTGGAAGAAAATGGTTTGTATCCACAAAAAGTGATTGCACAGCCCTATAGGACACACGGAAAGCTGTGTTGGTCTAGATCCGTTGTCTGTACCCAAGACATTACTAATATAGAGAAACATAAGGTTCTGTTGAATTTGGAGCTAAACAATGGAAGAAAAATAGTCAATTATGTTAATTGGTGCTTCCAAGGTGATCCTGGTTATATATGTACAATGCAGGCAATCCGATTGTACTTTAATAAGAGATCATTGTCTTAATGCCACAAACAATTCCAGCAAAGAAATAAAGGTCTGTTATTAAAATGTAATACATTTTCATTGGAAGAACCCCCATATTGTCAAACGTAGGTTAGTATGGCTAGAGTAAACCCCATCACGAATTAATAACACTCATAGAAATATTCAACGTAATAAATGGTTAATGTGAAAAAGAGAAATTAAAGTATAAAATACATACCGCTTTAGGCATCGTTGGTCCTTTTCCTTACTTTGTATGAGAAGCGGTACAAAAAAAAAAAGCGTTCCCTGGAAAGAAACTGCTCCGTGTGTGTGACGTTCTCGTCTTGCTTTCCTGAAGACAGAAAGAGGAGGAACGAGTTATACCCACTTCGGCTATACTAACTCGGGCGGAATAGGCTGCCTTTAAATTGCTGTGCAAGACTGGTTGACGCACAGCTTCATGATGAATCACAAATGAATCCAGATCAAATATGGAAGCCCTTCCCAACTTAGTCTCCACCCTTTTCTTTTCTTTTCTTTTTTTAGCGAGGCTTTGACTCGAGGATGGAGAAATCTGGCGAATCGATACCGATAATGCTTCTTTAGGCTTGGTCCATTTAGCCTTGTTTATAAAGAAAATTGCTATTACGGAAACGTAATTATTGGAATAAATTGAAGAGAACGCGGGGCATGGGAACTGATTAGTCTGAGCATAGAATCTCGGAAAGAGATATTACCTTAGAGATATGTGATACAGTAGTGTGAAAATACCTTTCATATGTTCTCCAGAGTAGACAACAAACCCACTGTAACAGGACAAGTCCAGTTCTTGCTAAAGCAAATCCCATGTTTAGCTTTGAAGTGCATAGACAAGCAACTCAACAGATCTCAAGTCATTTAAAACACTCAAATAAGGCCACTAAATCAAGGTGGAAAACGTTACCGTCAATTCAAATAAGCTTCTGTAGGCCTATAGCTATTTCAACATGTGTTTGTTTCGGTTGTTATGTTTGCATAGCCGTCATGTAGGCGCTAGAAGTAAACATCCTCACTGTAATCCCGCAGACACCTGTTGAGAGATTTGCTTCTTTGTCGAGCAGGCTCGTAAAGAAGGCGGAAAAGTACGAAAAGTGTTTCCATTTGTTAAAACATACACAGATACACTTTCAAAAGTCTTACCGAATGGTGGAATTTGCAAATGGACGATTTGTCGGCAGTTTTGTAGCCGTTGATTTCACCCTCCTTCTCTTCTAATTTGTAACGCGCGGCAATATGGCTGACAAGTGGTGCGGTGCGCTACTATGAAAGACCTGGCCGGTCCGTGGTCACCGCTAGGCTAAACACACGATGGACAACGAAGGTTTTGGAATATACTGGAGCTGGCTCACGGTGGCATGTAGGCAAAGGGATTTACATAACCTAATGTGAACGTCTTCGCGACACTCGTAATGGGACTGGCGTCTCAATTCACTATGGAGATATCTTAGGAACCCCTAGGATAAATTTTAGGGTTATATGTAGTCCATCAATAGACCATCCTACCGGTATATCTGGTGAATAATTAAAATTCCATTCTTAACAATCTTTGTAAATACGCGGTCGCTGTGTTTAAGCCAGGTGCAATTTTTTTAACTGTTTGTTATTATTATTATTATTATTATTAGTAGTAGTAGTAGTAGTAGTAGTAGTAGTAGTAGTAGTAGTATCATTTATAAAGTAAAGCTTGTCTATGTAGATTATAGCATATGCTAGATGTTCATATATCACTCAGGGGAATGCATGACAATATTAATAAAAAAGACTGTTTCTAATGTCACGTTTAATTTATAAAATAGCTTTATCTAGCCAAATACAAATAGGCAGTGAGCACACAACACAATAATGAACAGTAGGATACTGTTGTAAGCCTACTATAGAATACATTTCAATTCTATACGGGCGGCCGCGTCATAAAAACAGAACATCTCCAAACACTTGAGAACCAAGGAAGTGCCGATTAAATGGGAGGTGTTGCTACTGGCCAATAGTTTGACAGGATTAAAATAGAGCCGTATATATCAGAGACGAGACCTAGTTTCACTCAAAGATTTGCGTCCAACCCAAACGAGAGGACGTGCCGTGAACAGTGCCAGCCTACTGTAGACTACTCTTATCGCAGTTTTGTCTTGAACGTTTTGAGTCATGAACGTGTAGGCCTACCTACAAGTCACGTCAAGTTTATTTCAAGGACTGTGTAAATGGTCCTCTGTTTGCATTTGAAATATTTCTGATAGGCTTAGTAGCCTATAGAAAAGAGTTCAATAGAAACAGTTAACATCTGACATAACTGTTAGCTACTTTGTCAAAGAGAAATTAATGATGCAGGACTGAAAACCAAATAACGAATTATCGTATTACTGCCGGCCGGCGATGTATCAGGACGCACGCAAATACAGACCGAGCAAGTCAAATTTTCTGGTGGACATTGACGCATTCAGATACCAGAGTGCATTTGGGTTGATGGATGCCTTACGTTAAGCTAAAAAAAAAAAACGATTGCGTTGATCGCTTATACTTTAGTTATGGGCTACTGCTGAATATAAATAGCCTAATAGAACATTTTAACATTGTTATCTGCTTTCATGGATTGGTTTGATTAGGCTTTTTATAGGAATCTTCCTAACAATGAACTAATGTCATTTTATAGCCTACACTAAGAGTTGTAACTATTTTATGAAATTAACACAGTCCAAGGTGCTGATGTCGATGCAAAACGAGTTTATTACGTAATTTAAGACATATTCTTCAAGTTCAACTAGAATTCTTCAGGAGTCTAGTTCTTGGAAGCCATCCAGTCTCTTCTGCGTAACTTCAAGGATGAGCGCTGAAAAAAGAAACAAGGAAATTAGTCACTACAACGTTGTAATGTTGTAACATAACCACTAGATAGAGCTGTAAGTCTATATGGCGTAATCTTTGGACAAGCGTTTCTGAAATGCACTTTAGTTGTCCTGGGTAAAATCTACAACTGTAACGTGTCAAATATGTAATTTCTTACTGTCGAGGAGGTCTCTTGCTACAAAACTCTTTTCCAGGTTGTTGCTCACTTCATTCATCAGCCACGGGAAAAAACTGGTCTCAATATCTAGAATAAGTACAAAGTGATACATTGTAAAGTCTAATAATGAAGTCAATATAACTCTGCTATATGTTCTAAATTATATTATTATAAGTTGTGTGTATCCTAGTACTGTACAATGTTAAGGATTAGTATCTAACTGTATACCTTATAGGCTAAATAATTTAATTGAAATTATATTATTATTTTATTCTAAACGTAACCAGATCAGCAGTTTCATGTCCAACATGAAAGCATTTTTAATCTGAATTGCATGGGGGGGGGGGGGGGGGGGGGGGGGGGGGGGAAACAAAACCAATCAAGATACCACTGCGTTTCTCCACACAGCAGGATTTTGCACAACTTGAATAATCATTATTCCGGCCTGATTTTGCTTGATTACCTTCAGAGATCTGGCAACGCTATCGTCGCCATTCAAGGGGACAAAGCATTTGCAAGTTAGGCTTACTGTGAGTCTCCACGAATGGCTGATCCTAACAAAGGGTTGCTAGTATGTGCATCTTCACAGGAGGAGATATACTTTACAGTGTTACGCAAGGAGACCCATTGTAAAAGCAAGCTAGCAAGCTGGAGCTCCTGCCAGTAGTAAAGGACAGAAACACCTTTCTGCACAGGGTCGTAGAAGTAGCCGTGGTCCCCCAACGTCGTGTAGACGGATGCCAGAAGGTCAGCCAGGTAGTGCTGGGTGAATGCCCATGCCGCAATCTTCTCTGCCGTTTCCCTTTCTTTCTCCAGCACCTCGCGCTGCTGAGCAATTCTACGCCCCTGGTGGAATAGGCATTTGTTTGTTGGATTATTTATTTACTAATGTAAGCAAGGCAAAAGTTCACATATGCACACACATGCATGTACCCGTGATACACTCAAAGTGTTTCAATTCAGTTTTAAAATGACTTCACCTGACTTTTACTCATATCCTGTATAGGAAGGTACAAAGAGAATTCAATTTCCTGGTAGGAAATACAGTATGTTTCCCTGCTAATCAACCAACCAGGGCAGTGTACTGCTATGTACTGATCTCTGTGGAGAGTAGCTTTAAAAGATGGTGAGAATGGAGAACAAAAAAGAGAAACATATACTAAAACTGAAAGTAAATAGAACGGGATCATTCATACTAGAATTAGAAATAACAAGGAACCCCAACTCCGACAGATAAAACTGAAACTATACTGAAGCCGAATTAAAAACAGGAAATACAATAAAAATATAAACCGATTCAAATAATCTAAATGAAATAACACTGATATCTACTAAATGTTTGTTTCTGTTTTGTCCACACTTACTTTCTCCTCGCGGCGGCGCCGCTCCTGCTCCTCCAGCCGCTGCACCTCGGCCAGCTCGGCGTTGCGGAGCTCCTGAAAGGACCGCTGCTGCGCCCGCAGGCACGCCATCTCCTCCTCCTCCATCACCTCCAGCAGGGACTGCTCCATGGTCTTCCCCACCAGCACCTCCAACACTGGCTGCACCTCCACGTCAAAGTCAAACAGCTGGGAGGGTGGAGATTTTTATTTTTACGTGTGCGTGTTATTCTCATAAGCAATTACTAGTTGTTGCATTTTAGCTAATCGAAATTCTAGTCACAGAGGACTTTTTATCCAAAGCAACATATGGTTAATTCAGGCTTTTAAGAAGCAGATAGAGGTTATGGCACCTTGCTCAAGATTGCCACACAGATCATTGGGGATCGTGTTCTTACTGTGTAAATCAGACTTTTCCTTGCCTATGCAAGCATACGGAGTTCATTGGGGAATATAACAGAAGCAGAAACACCTCCGCTGTGCGGAAGCAGAAATTGCCGTACAATCCCTGAAAGACCAATCACTAAGGAGAGAGTGGTTGCAGGTGAGAATAAGTGCAGGGCTTGATAATCATGCTTAGAGGATAGATTGATCCACATTGTAGATTTCAGAATGATTGTTTTAGAAATGTTTAAAGGATTAAATAAAAAATAAATTAAATAAAAAATGAATTAAATAGCTCCCCATTACACTTATTATTGAAATGCACACCCTTTGAGATAATGACTATACTTGAGAGCAAATTATTATTAAACAATGTAATGAAAGCTGAACACGGACACATCAACCAGCCACTCTATAATTAGGATTGACCTTGAAGAACAGATTTACCGACCTCTCCATCCTTTATCTGCGTGGCTACATCTTTGCCCGTCTTTGCAGGTACAAAGAGTGGTGTTGGTGGCTTGTCGAGGAATGCGTCCGTCTGACAGTCCACATTGGTGGCCTCTATGTGATCGCTCAGTTCCTCCAGATAAAGTTCTGGAAACAAATGTATCCATATGGAAACTTCCGTTTTGCATGCAGGTATCCTGAATGGGCATTTGTGTATCGCAAAAAAAGGTATTTACCCGTTTGTACATCAACGTGGGTTCTGCCCGCGATGGCATCCGGTGTCCTGGATCTCAGCTGCTCTCTGGCACGTTTACGCGCCATGGCTCTCTTGTTGGCCTCCTGTTGTTGTATCTCAGCGGGACCTGCAGGAGCAGTCTATTGTATAGACACTTATTAGTATGTGTGTCTGTGTTAGTAGTTAAGAACAACCGAATAGGCTGCCTTTGAAAGTGCTGTGTGTGGCATAATTGTATTTGTATTGTAATTGCATGTACTCACAATTGGTATAATCTGTTGTGCATACGTGTTTCCCCTGACAACACGACGGTCATACATGATGTTTCCATAATTCGTGTGTCTTTCATTGCTGTATTGTCATGACAGGACAAGTAAAGATGCATTTAATTAACAACACAATGAATGAGTCGAATTTCTCTAAACCAAATGTAAAATTCCCAAATGCAAGTCTACATTAACGTTAGGTCTTTTGTCTTGTGTTTCTGTTGCCTTTATAAAATAGTTGGTTTCTCGTCTGAGGCCGTGTAACAAGCACTTATTTATTTTTTTGTCTGCACAATAAATAATAAATCTGCATTATTAAAAAGAACGTGTCCCGCTTACTTTTCTGCTGGGGTTTCCCTGTATTTCGAGCGGTTCTGGACTGGTCTTGGGCGACTTGAGAAAGTGTATGTGCCGTTTAAAGACTCTTTCTGAGCCGGCAACACGGAGCTCATTGTTCAAATTAGAAACGATTCACACAAGGTGGAATAATGTTGGATAAAAGCGATATTGAAGAAAACCAATTGATCGGTAAAGTAGATCATTGACAACACGGCCGAGAGGAGAATAAAAACAAACGTGAGTGTCATAGCAACCGTATCTAGGATCATTACGCAACTTCCTCTTTGACCACGCACACATGCGCCATATAACCATAAGGTGAATCATAAATAATAGATTTACATACATACTTTATTTGACCAAAACATTAAAAGTCGAAATCTATACTTTAGTACTAATAGTACCACTACATCAAGAAGATCCACAGCAGGCGGACTGCCAGCTAAGGCAGGGTTGCCAACTTTGGGTGCACCTAATCATGTGCACAAATTCGGTCTCAATTCACCATCAGGGTTTAAAAAAAGGTGCAGCTTACACAAATTCGGTCTCAATTCACCATCAGGGTTTAAAAAATGATGCAGCTTACACAAATTCGGTCTCAATTCACCATCAGGGTTTAAAAAAGTATGCACCTTACACATGTGGAGGGAGCTCAGGGTCGCCTGACTACGCTCACGCCCTGAGTACTTCCACCCAGGGAAATTACTCACAATTTCACAATATTAGACTAAACTGAGCCAACAAAGGGCACACAGGTTCGTTCACTAATGAAAGTCAAAGACGCGTTGTTTCCAATATCAATCTTGCTTGAACGCCTTCTTGACTCCAGGCTGTGAATTTGACCAGCTGTCCAATATACACGGAGAAAAGCATCGCGCACCAATCAGGGAGTAAGTGAAGAGACAGCTCCATGGAAACATCATATAAAACACCCGATTTTCCAATACTCCGCTATCTTCTAACCTAGAGGCGTTACTGCGGTCACGTCATATATACTTTAAGGAAGCGCGGTCATGCCATCTACACTTAAAAAAGTGATTGCGCATCAACATTGCTTTATATCAGAAATATGTACTCGAATAGCCACGAAAGTTGTTTGAAACGGGAAAGATTCTATTTTTTCTTTCTTATTTTCCTTTGTTGAGATACATACTTATGTCTTACCCAATATGCATACATTACTATGTAGGCAGATGTAGAAAATTCATAAAATAATCAAATCAAATTGTTTTCTACAAACTCCACCATATTCTAGTTCAACACGTCCCCAGGTACCGCTGTGCTGATTTTCAAGTGCTTTTACTGTTGCATTTTCTAATAATTAGATGTTCAAGTCATCCCGAATATGCATGTATTACTATAGATGGCTACTGCAAATACAATAGATGAGGCACAGATGAAAACTCTAATGCCCTCTGAGGTCCATACGCCTTTAATAAAGCAGGGGGCCTAACGTGTAGCAGGGGGCCTAACGTGTAGCAGGGGGCCTAACGTGTAGCAGGGGGCCTAACGTGTAGCAGGGGGCCTAACGTGTAGCAGGGGGCCTAACGTGTAGCAGGGGGCCTAACGTGTAGCAGGGGGCCTAACGTGTAGCAGGGGGCCTAACGTGTAGCAGGGGGCCTAACGTGTTGCAGGGGGCCTAACGTGTAGCAGGGGGCCTAACGTGTAGCAGGGGGCCTAACTTGTAGCAGGGGGCCTAACGTGTAGCAGGGGGCCTAACGTGTAGCAGGGGGCCTAACGTGTAGCAGGGGGCCTAACGTGTAGCAGGGGGCCTAACGTGTAGCAGGGGGCCTAACGTGTAGCAGGGGGCCTAACGTGTAGCAGGGGGCCTAACGTGTAGCAGGGGGCCTAACGTGTTGCAGGGGGCCTAACTTGTAGCAGGGGGCCTAACGTGTAGCAGGGGGCCTAACGTGTAGCAGGGGGCCTAACGTGTAGCAGGGGGCCTAACGTGTAGCAGGGGGCCTAACGTGTAGCAGGGGGCCTAACGTGTAGCAGGGGGCCTAACGTGTAGCAGGGGGCCTAACGTATAGCAGGGGGCCTAACGTGTAGCAGGGGGCCTAACTTGTAGCAGGGGGCCTAACGTGTAGCAGGGGGCCTAACGTGTAGCAGGGGGCCTAACGTGTAGCAGGGGGCCTAACGTGTAGCAGGGGGCCTAACTTGTAGCAGGGGGCCTAACGTGTAGCAGGGGGCCTAACGTGTTGCAGGGGGCCTAACGTGTAGCAGGGGGCCTAACGTGTAGCAGGGGGCCTAACGTGTTGCAGGGGGCCTAACGTGTTGCAGGGGGCCTAACGTGTAGCAGGGGGCCTAACGTGTAGCAGGGGGCCTAACGTGTAGCAGGGGGCCTAACGTGTAGCAGGGGGCCTAACGTGTAGCAGGGGGCCTAACGTGTAGCAGGGGGCCTAACGTGTAGCAGGGGGCCTAACGTGTAGCAGGGGGCCTAACGTGTAGCAGGGGGCCTAACGTGTAGCAGGGGGCCTAACGTGTAGCAGGGGGCCTAACGTGTAGCAGGGGGCCTAACGTGTAGCAGGGGGCCTAACGTGTAGCAGGGGGCCTAACGTGTAGCAGGGGGCCTAACGTGTAGCAGGGGGCCTAACGTGTAGCAGGGGGCCTAACGTGTAGCAGGGGGCCTAACGTGTAGCAGGGGGCCTAACGTGTAGCAGGGGGCCTAACGTGTAGCAGGGGGCCTAACGTGTAGCAGGGGGCCTAACGTGTAGCAGGGGGCCTAACTTGTAGCAGGGGGCCTAACGTGTAGCAGGGGGCCTAACGTGTTGCAGGGGGCCTAACATGTAGTGGCTGTAACTCGTAGTCTTGCAGTCCAGAGACCAAACCATCTCCGCTTTGGACGACCTATACAAACAACCTATTCTGTCGGTTTAGTTGGAGATCACATTGGAGAGACCTGTACCCGTGAGCCCCCTTGTAGCAGTATGAAGGCGCCACGCCACTTCAGAGGGACTCAGAGACACACAAACTAACAACACAGTGTCAGCATATTATCTTAGGGGAAAGACAAACATAAAGCATGTTAAACGGTTCTTAAATAAAACTAACTATGAAATAGGACTAGCAGAGTATAGCACAGGTACAGTATATGTGCTATAGGTCCAAATCTGACCAAACTACACACACTCACAAACAGCACCAAACAAAGCAGCAGTGGCAAGATCTTGACTTTGTCTGTGAGTGCCAAAATATTGGTTCCGTCTCGCCACACAACCCGAGTCAAACAACAGCAACAGGGACCACCAACCAGCAGCTTCATACTCATAACAAGCTTGGCGTTGGTGAGACTGCAGGGCGCTGAAATGCTAAAAACAAGATAGACAACCAGGGAGTTGGCTACTGATAGATAGATAGATAGATAGATAGATAGATAGATAGATAGATAGATAGATAGATAGATAGATAGATAGATAGATAGATAGATAGATAGATAGATAGATAGATAGATAGACAGACAGACAGACAGACAGACAGACAGACAGACAGACAGACAGACAGACAGACAGACAGACAGACAGACAGACAGACAGACAGACAGACAGACAGACAGACAGACAGACAGACAGACAGACAGACAGACAGACAGACAGACAGACAGACAGACAGACAGACAGACAGACAGACAGACAGACAGACAGACAGACAGACAGACAGACAGACAGACAGACAGACAGATAGATAGATAGATAGATAGATTATTTATAGTTATTTCCCCTCTGGGATTAAAAGAGTTCATCTTATCGTATGTGAATGTGTACCAGCAGCACGCTGTGGATATGGATCTGGACTGGGCTTCTAGGGGCCCCTCTGTGGGCCAGCGTGGTGGGCAGAGAGCACTAGACTCAGCACAGGTAACATTATACAGTGCCCACCTCAAAAAAATGTGCATGGGAGTGAAAGGAGCTGTCCTTGAGAGGGCGTCAGAGACCAAACAGAATATATGAAAAGCATCAAAGAGCCAATGAACAAGAAGGTTTGTAGCCTATACTTTATTCGATTATGTTAATTTAGTAATAGCCACGCTATATTTTGTCATTATTCTACCACCAGTCACTATAATGTTTGCATTGATATACTTGCTTCTAGTTAGGTTAGTTAAAGCTTTTGTGTTTAAAAGTTGGCTTGTTCTACATAACACCACCTTCTGTTATGCACTTGGTATGAAGGCTACAAATGTAATAAAGATGTACTTGTCAAATTTCTTTACATTGATATTTTCTGTTGGCTATCAACCATCTGTGTCTAGTAGGCTATTTGATTTGTGCAATAAAAAATAGAAACATTTCTAGATGTGGACGAGGCTGCTCGTCCACATGCAAAAAACCACCACCACACCATTTTGCATTATGTTTATATGTATATAATTTAATAACGAAATTGAACAGAAATATAAAAAAAGTTGAGACTTAAATATGTTTGCATCAGACTTGTGAACTTGATGCATTACATTTATGTCACACACAGATGAGGATAGCCAAATATGTTTTACAAAAAAAGACAAACCACTGATTTGAAATCAAAGGCAAAACATTTGACATGTAGGCTACTTCTTAAGCACTAGCGTTGGCGAACCATCGTTCTTTGATTGTTATAATTGAAGGTAAAGTATACCCCAACTGACGTTTGCTCTTTGTTCTAAAGACTACATTCAATACTTTTCCCAATAACTATTCACCAAAGCAAATAAACGTTTTCCAACTTAATAGTTGATCTTCCATTATGCTAATTCTGTTGTTATTACTGATGACATGTAATTACTAACAACTAGGAAATGTTATTAGATAGCCAAATAAGTCAATCTACACAGTGGACAGTCTGAGTGTGGGGAGTCTCAAAGTACTTTATTATTATTATTATATCTGTACCAGATAATCTCTAGTGTGAAAAAAGAGGAGAATAAAGTGGTCATGGTTTGAGGAAGTGAGAGAACACTCGCTAACACTACACACCAGCTACAAGACACTAGCTATAAGAAGCAAGTAGCCTTGCTTCTTATAGCTTATAGTGAGCAGTAGTTTGAGTTATTAGACAGACAGACAGAAAGACAGAACGATATGGTTGGTTCCATGTCATATGAAGGTAAGGGGAAGTTTAAAAATCCAAGATAATTAAAACTGTAAAGTAATCAGTGTGTGTTCGTGTTTGACCGTAAGGTTATTTATTCAAATCAAAAAGTGTATAGTCTGATAAACATTGCATGTTGAATGTTCTCTCTCACAGATATCCTTCAAATCAATGACAAACGTAGCAACGTCACTTTCTCCACTGGGAATCGTAAAAAAGCAGGATTCAGAGCTGGAGTCTCTTTATCATGTAATGGGGCTCCAAATAACTGTTCCAATACTACCTGGCTGTTTAGCAACAAGAATGGACATACTGAAGCATTGTTTGAAAATGGCATGGTTAAGTCTGAAAACAACAAAGATAGACTACGTGTTACAAAGGAGTGTTCTCTGGAGTTAAAGAAGTTGAGAAAAGAAGATGAAGGTGTTTACACCTGCAGATCCTTCCCATCATCAGGAGAAGCGGTTGATCATGTACAGGTTGATCTAGAGATAATACGTACGTATTTCTATTTTAATCTAGTTGCCTAAATCAACTTTTAGAATCCTGTGTGACTATGAGATGAACTGTTGACAGTTTCTGTGTTCACCTTTTACACAAATAGACATTAAGCTGTGGTAATATGTGTTTCTTTGGTATGAAGAGTGTGGTTTGGAGGCAGAAAACAAAACATCCGTTTTCAGAGAGATATGTAGACATGTTCTTATATTTGTATATATATTCTTATATTTCTGTAAAGTAATTCCATGTTTCTCTTTTTTCAAGCATATTTGTTATAAAGAGTGATTAAAATAAGATAAGTTAATTACTAATTCTGTGTTTCTCTTTGTTTTGTCATCCCTTTTAATCCACGAGGAGCAGGAGGAGTAGCAAGCACATCAACACCAACCGCAAGTACAGTGATTGCTATTTCATCTCTATCTTGTGGTGCCGTGTTTGAAAATGGCATGTTTCTCTCTATCTATCCATGTTACTCTGTGCATTTGGGTAAATCATCAACTTATGTGTTGTAACAATCTGACAACCACAACAGCCAACATTAGAAAACCATCACACTTCCTACTTCTGTAGGAAGTAGAGATTGCCAGCAACATACTTCATTAACCAAAAGTTACAAACTAGTTTGAGTTGGATATAGTTTAAATAGAGACAGGCTTGAGTTATTATATTTTTGGTGCTGTTATTTGTTTTTGGGGTATTACTTTATTGTGACAATAAAGAAGTGAGGTTTAGAGGCATAATCTGTAAAAAAGAAAAACTACAACAATAGTTGTTGCTGTTGTAGTTTACAACAGCAATGTGTCTGCTAAAGCAACGCCTGCATTGAGATGCCGAATTTGCATTATTTTAAAGACAAAGGCCTATAACTTTAATAAAATAAATCTCTAAATCACTTTAGCAGTATGTCCTAAAGGTCCTACATCCATGTTGGTTGTTAATGAATCTCAAACGGTAAATGGACTCATTTATATTGTGCTTTTCTAACATATGGCTGCTCAAGTTTCTTTATGCTTAGTGGCGCAAATTCACCCATTCATAAACCACCAGTAGTGTCAAACATGCAAGGGAACAGCCAGTATGTCGCGGAGCAGTTAGGGTTAGGTCAGGTGTCTTGCTCAGGGAAACCTCGTCACTTAGTTAGGAGGAGCTGGGAATCAAACCAGCAACTTTCCAGTTTCCATATGACCTGCTCTACCTTCTGAGCTGCTGCCGCCCTTGAATGAAACTCTTAGCCTAAACTCTTCCTGTGTTGCAGCTGGGCCTGCTACAGAACCACCGTCCCAGGAGTTACAGTTAGGAGTCGGGGTAGCGCTGGGTACAGCGGCCTTGTTGATCATTGCCCTGATTCTCCTCATTCGCTGGCACAGAAGGAGAGGTGAGAGGAGACCCTGAACACCATCATGCTGTCACGTCTACATCTATCCACACACCCGTTTGTATCGCCATGGAAACATTCACTTTGGCTTTCTCTTCACCAGGAAACCAGACGCCAAAAGACACGACCATCGTGAGTTTGAAACACAAAACTAAAACTATTCGGGTGTGTTACAATAAAAAATAGGTGGGAAAGGGGTTTTATTTCCTGTGTAGTATGATAGGTAGCTAGGAAATAGGCTGAAAACCATCTGGTTCAATGTTAGTAGGAGGGCGCTTCATGTTAACTTGCTACAACAAGTGGCATTATTACAACAAAATAGCAGAAGTTACAACAAGTAGTTTGTGTAAACCATTGTTTCCCAACCACTGGGTCAGTCCCCACATGGGGTCACTTGATCACGAGAGATTACTTATGAGCTATAGATATTTAATGAGCCAATTTATTTTGAAAAAGAATGATGATACATAGCCAAAAGCAAACTACTACTAAATCACAGTGTGAACACATTCAATGGGACATTACAATTATTACCAGATGTTGATTTGGTTGAACAATGAGCAGATGCACCGAAATGTAAGATGTTGGGGTCACAAAATAATTCTGACCAAAAAATGGGGTCACTGGCAAAAAACAGTTGGGGACACCACTGAGGAGTAACTGGGTTCCTGTATTGGGTGCAGGGTCTGAACTCTATCAGTGACGCCCCGCCAGTCAGAGGGCCAGGAGCCGTTCATGACGAGGTGAGACCCTTTCATCTCACACACACACACACACACACACACACACACACACACACACACACACACACACACACACACACACACACACACACACATATACACATGTCTTGCTGCAATTTATCCAAGTAATTATGACATGTCATAAAAGACAGGGCATATATTAATTAAAATAAGATGAAAGTACTTGAATCGAGCATAATACAAAGTCTGTAAAATATGAATCGAATGCGTCTAACTACACAACTCCTAACCGTGTCCCAGCATCTCAGTGTGGATGGAGATCAGGACGGAGGTCCAACATACGCCTCTATTGTCCTGCCCGAGGGACAGAGGGCCGTGGGTACAGCACAGGTAAACTGTCTCCTGTAGTGGAAGCATACCACAAGAAGTCAATATTAATAACAGCTGTATTGAATGACATTCTTTTAAAGTAGTATTATTTTTACATGTCACTACTGATATGTGTGTTGCAGCATATGATGTCATGACATAATTGTGTCACGTGACAGCATTTGATGCCGTGACATACTGTTTCACTCCACCGCATGGGAAATGACTTCACGACATATCACAGTGCGTGATTATATTGTATGACATCATGTCGCAGCGTACATGTTGTCATGACATATTGTGTCAAGGCTCTCGCACCATCTGGCTCTCGTACCATGTCACAGCATAGCACAGCGCATCATGTCATGGTGTGGGATATCACGATATAACATGTCACGACATTCCGTGTCACGGCATTCCATGTCACGCTATAGGTTGAGGACGATTCCAGCAATGCAGTGACCTACGCCTCAGTGAGGGCCTCTCCCAGATGTGGCGAGAAGGCTGGTGATGTGGACGTAGTTGTATACTACGGCACTGTCAGAGACCGGGCAAAATGACAAAGCATCTTCAGATGAGGATGTGATGAAACAAAGACAGCAGCAGCAGCCAGCAGTAGAAATTACTAATATATAAAAACTGTTATTGTCAATATTTACCTTCAGGCGTGTAAACTCATACTTTTTTTTATAGTTGCTGAATGCTTTTTAATATGAGGGAAGTTAGAGGGAAAAGTGAATTACCATTAATTACCAAAGTTGATTCAAGTAAATCATAAATTACACGTATTTCACATCTGGTATAGATGAAGTAGGCTAGTACCGCATATCTTATGAAAAGGCTAGTATTTAGACGGCCTTTTGATAGCGCCATAGACTAACCTGATGGGAATGTGAAAAAGTAGGCCTAGAACTGTTCCTATTGAACATCAATGGCTACACTGAGACCGTATCAAGAGGAATGTACAATGTTATGTTAACCATGTGTAAATGTGTGTAAAGTAAGTAAATCTGAGGTTTTAGTACATGGTTTATTATTTAGTTGAGTTACTTTGTTCCACATCCCACCTTCTTCTGTTTTGGCATTATGCAGACGCAAATTTTATAAAGTGTAATTTTGTGAGCTTTATATTAAAGATCTCTGTAAGAAAATGCATGTGTTTATTTTGATTTGAGTGCCCTGACGTATAACATTACTTTCTGCTTATTCATAGCTGTTATTTTCTACCAAGTGTGTGAAATGTATGGATGGACACTTATTTCATAGTCAGTTGAAAGTTATTCATCAATATCCATTTCGATTGAATACAAACATGCTCAAATAAGTCCATCTACACAAGGCACTTTATAATCAGTTTTTACAGTCCATGTCTGCACCAGATAATCTCTTGTGGGAAAAAAGAGGAGAGTAAAGTGTTGGAGGTTTGAGGAAGTGAGAAAACACTCGCTATAAGAAACCTTGCTCTCCACAGTGAGCAGTAGTTTGAGTTATCAGACAGACAGACGGTCAGACGGTCAGACAGACAGACAGACAGACAGACAGACAGACAGACAGACAGACAGACAGACAGACAGATAGATAGATAGATAGATAGATAGATAGATAGATAGATATGGTTGGTTCGATGTCATACGAAGGTAAGGACAACTTTAAATATACAAGATAGTAAAAACTAGTGAAGTAATCAGTGAGTGTTTGGTGACCTTAAAGTTATTATTCAAATCAAAAGGTGTATAGTCTGCTAAACATAACATAACTGAACGTTCTCTCTCACAGATATCCTTCAAATCAATGACAAATGTAAGAAAGTCACTTTCTCTTCGGAATATCGTGGAAGAGCAGAGTTCAGAGCTGGAGAGTGTGTCTCTTTATCATGTGATGGAGCTCAGAATGACTGTTCAAATATTACCTGGCTGTTCGGTAACAAGAATGGAGGGACTGAAGAACTGGTTGTAAAAGGGAAGGTTAAGTCTGAAAACAACATAGAAAGACTACGTGTTACAAGGCAGTGTTCTCTGGAGGTAAAGCCTTTGAGAAAGGAAGATGAAGGTTATTACACCTGCAGATCCTTCCTATCATCAGGACGAGTGGATGATCATGCACGCCATGATCTAGAGATAATAAGTAAGTATTTATAATTGAATCTAGTTGCCTAAATCAACACTTTTGGGTTAAAACCCTTCCATGAGAATGATATGACCTGTCAAGTGTTTCAAATATTCATATTTGAATATAGTGTCATGGATCCTCTGATTGAGATTTGAGAATCCTGTGTGAATATGAGTATATGTGTGTTCCCTTTTTACATAAAGATATATTTAGCTGTGGTAGTATGTGGTGTTTTGTATGAAGCGTGCGGTTTAGAGAATAAAATGCGGTTTATTACTGTAGACATTTTCTTACATTATTTAAATTCTCATATATGTATGTTCAGTAATTCCATGTTGGTCTTTGTTTTTAATCCACAAGGAGCAGCAAGCATAAGCATACCAGCCACAACTACAGTGAAAGGTATTTCATCTCTTATCTCTTATTTCATCTCCACCAAAAGAATGATGAAACCATCCCACATTCTTCAGTTACATATTTTCTTGTTCTTAACGTATTTTTTGTTTTGTTTTTAGATCACTTTTAGCCATGTACTTCAGTTATTACTCTGTAAAATAGTCCACCTGGATAAAACTCCACGCCTCTCTAAAATAATATTTTTAAAGCATATTTGTTAAAAGGAGTGAACAATATAACAGTAGTTGACTAATAATTCCATGTTTCTCGTTGTTTTTGTCATTTGTCATTTGAATCTACAAGGAGCAGCCAGCACCAGCAAACATTGTGTGTTTCTATCTCTCCCTGTTATTCGGTGGACTTGTAGCATCAAGTTATGTCTTCTAACTATCTAACAATCACCACACCCAACACTAGGAAACCATCACGCTTCCGTCTTCAGTTTCACAGAAACACAGAGCTGGCCAGAGATGTAATTTATTAACCACAACAACATGTCTGCAGGGGCATGAGTCTGGCTAGATACACACTCTGCATTAAGCGATGGCTGGGTTGATATAATGTGTTTTCTTATAGTTAGGAGGTTTTTAGTTATTATAGTTAAGCCAGACACATAGCCAAGATCATTATGAGTAACAAGTGACACTACTGAACCGGGTATGTGTTCTAACAATCTGACAATCTCTCACTGCATCACCAACAAAGGTTTTTACACATTCTTCCGCATGCAAAAATACTTGCCCTTGCACAAAACCAAATTGAAATTATGGCCGTGTGTTGCAAGACTTTGAGCAACTAACCACAGCAACGCATGTGTGCAGGTGTTTTTGTCACGCCGTCTATCGTCAAGCCGTCCACTTCCACCACCTAGCGGGCGCCGGCTGCCACTTCTCCCCGTGCTCCCTGTTCACACACCCGCCGGCAATCTCCAATCTACACTCTCTCTTTCAGCCGTGGTTCTCCTAGCAGACGACGCTAGATCGTTGTTTATTCTACTCACGTTAGTATCCACGTTCCCAGCTCTCGCTCCGTTCTCTGTACCTGCCCCAAACCTGTTCTCTCCCTGTGCCCAGCTGTCCGCCGGATTTCCTGCCCTACTGCCTGCCCGTTGCCAAGCCCTTGCCTGCCTGACTGCCTGCCTGCTACCAAGCCCATGCCTGTCCGACCACGGTTTGCCAAGCCCCTGCTTGTCGATATTCACCCTCAATAAACTCCTTGAACCTCTCCGTCGTCTCCGCCTCTCTGTGTCGTGCATTTGGGCCCCCTCGTTCTGTTCCCCATAACAGCTGTGTTGAGATGCAGAATCTGCATCATTTCTCAACGAGAGATAACTTTAAATATATCACTGTTTAGTCACTTTAGCAGATGCTTTAGTCGAGGTGGACAAACGGTGAGTTCAGACACATGTCATTAAGGAGAAGGTAGTGGTTAGGGGCGACTTGCTAAAGGAAGCCATGACAGTCAGGCTGTGGAGTGTGGCTGTTGGGGTTGGAACCCAGAACCTCTAATCTGGGAGCAAACACCTTAACTAGACTGTTACCCACGTTCATCCTATTATTTAAATAGAAAGTCAGTGTCATTTTCTATGGTTTCAGACATATACCCATGTTGGTTGCTAATGAATGGTATATGGACATAGCCCTTTTCTAACCACTCTAAGCATTTTACAATTAGCACATGGAGGTTGATATGATCTGTTGCAGCTTCTACAGAACCTCCCCCACAGCTCACAGCAGGGGTCCTGCTGCATGTCCTGGTGCTGCTGGGCTTCTCCGTCCTGACCCTGGTGGTTCTGCTCCGCCTCTTTGGCTGGTGGAGGATGAGAGGTGAGGAGAGAACATCGGCACATGCTGGTTAACCTCTGTTTTGTGTGAATACGCTAACATTATATATATATTTATATGCCCATTTTGGCATCTATTGGAGATGGAGACAGACAGACAGACAGACAGACAGACAGAAAGGCACAGAGAGAAGGGTATGAAGGGTCCCTCTTCTGTGTTCCTTCTCAAGGCTAATAAATTGGTTTTGTAGAGAGTTTTTATTAAGTGTCTCAAAGAGGCAAAGGGGCGTTTTCCTTGTCCTCTTAGAAGGCTAAAAGTCTAGGCCTTGGGGTGAGGGGGAGTCATATATAATGTGGGGCTGTGAAGCCCTTTGAGACTGCAACTGTGATTAATGACTATACCAATAGATTTCGCTTAACTTCGCATGTTGTCAAATCTACATCTATATACTTGTTTATGTCGCCATGGAAACACTTACTGTGGCTTTCTCTCCACTAGGTAACAGGACGGCCACAGAAGCGTGCATTGTGAGTTTAAAGACCAAAGAGGGTGAATTGCAGTAACAGATTGTATTCGTGGCCGGATGACTTGTTCTCTATTTACTGTGTTGCTCAACAAGTGGAGAATAGCATTAAAACGATCCACACTAAGCAGGTCAATGCTAGCAGAGGGGTCTTCCATATCATTACATATTAATAATAATAACACTCAAAATGTTGCGGTGGGAGGGGGGTTAATGAGGCTTCACTGTGATATCAAAAGTAACGTGCCAACTGATTTGTGATTATCTAGCAGCTCTAGCAGTCTACAATGCAGAGTTGTTGTTGTGGGATTCAGAAAACCCTTTGAAATGTGATATGTAACTCTTTAAACTACCATTTATGAATGTTCTCCATCTGATTGGCTACTCTGAACTCTGTCTAGTTGATTTTTAAACTATAGGTCGCGCAGCACAATCTTTTGTAGCTGCTCCAATGTTGATTGCATAGCATTGATTGTTGTACTGTGTAAGTCCATTTGGATGAAAGTGGCTGCTAAAGGAATGTGAGCAGGAGTAACTGCTTACTGTATTGGGTGCAGGGTCTGAACTCTGCCAGCGACGCCCCGCCAGCCAGAGTAGGCCTCGGCCCAGGGGCCATTAACGAGGTGATACTCGTTCACTCATTCATCTCACTCACACACACACACAATATATTCATTCATTCATCATTTATCCCGTCGTATAGTTGTCACTTTGACTACATCTCACCTGCACATATTAACGTCTTGTTTATTCTAATTAATTATTCACAAAATGTAAATGAATACAATTATAATTCATTCTATTCAAATGTTAAGTAACTAAGTATTTAAGTAATTATAATGAGTTTATCATATTGTTTAGATAAGATATACTTTCTGCATATTTTTCCATAGTTTTATTGTTGTTTTTCATATTTGAATTGCTGTACCGTACTTTCTGCTGAGACACCCTTATTTCCCACCTTGTATTAAAGAAGTACACTATCTTATGTTAATGTGTACCAGCAGCACACATTAATTACCCTAATGTAATGTGTATATAAGATATACTTTCTGTGTATTGTTCTGTATTTCTATTATTTTCGCTGGATATATTTTATTATTATCTTATTTAAATGTTTTTCTTTGTAGTTGTTTCCCCTCTGGAATCAATAGATCTTATCTTATGTGAATGTGTACCAGCAGCACGCTGTGGATATGGATCTGGACGGGGCTCTCAGGGGCCCCTCTGTGGGCCAGCGTGGTGGGCAGAGGCCAGTAGGGTCAGCACAGGTAAACATTATAGAGTGGCTAAGTCATGCCCACCTCATAGGTCACACATGGACCTGAGAAACTCTATGAAATGTTCCTGGAATGGCTTCTCTAATCAAATATAATTTTCCATATCATGAAATGTGTAATTTCTTTAACAAATAGTATGGGTGTGTCACGCCAGTCAACACTAGTTAACTTTTGTAAAGTATGGCTCAAAGAGGGAGCAGAAAGCAGCGGGAGTAACTTTGATGACAGTGTTTGAGCGACTGTGTTTTCTTGTATGGGTAATAGCCTACTATAGTCCATTTCTGTTGGTTTGATTCTCTGTTTGTACATTGTTATACCCATTACATTTACTAAACAAATGTGATATTCATTGATTTGGGAAAAATTATGTAAAAAACCCTGCAAGAAACATTTCATGTTGATTCAGATTGAAATCGAAAAATTTAAATAAATAATTTTTGGTTTTTACTGGTTCAGGACCAAGTGGATCCTGGTGAAATTAGCGATGCGGCTACCTATGAAAACATGAGGGCCCCTCCCAGATGTGTTGGGGACACTGCGGACACGGGCATCCATTTTGTCACCGTCCACCATCTGACAAAATGACAAACGTCTGGACAATACGTGATGAAGCAGGTGGAAGCGGTCGGAGCTAGCTTGTTGTGTTCAGATGCATTATAACCCACTGAACAAGCTTTGTTTTCCTTGGTCCTTAAACAAGCAGTTAGGCCTACACAACAAGCAGTAGGTCAACACTCGATAGTCGTTAATTAGTCTGTACATAAATTACATGACTTTTATACTCAACGGAAATAATGAAATGAATATAAGGTCCATGAGGCAATAATTGCTGAATCTGTGTTCCCATAAATGTAAATGATGCAAACATCCTTTTCAAATTGATATGTTGTCCTTGACAGGGCGCCAGAGACCAAACAGAACATATGAAAAAGAATCAACGGACCAATGACCATAAACGTTTGTAGCCTACTTTATTGGCGAGGTTAATTAAATAATATGCCCTATGCAGTCTATACCCTAGCTTTTGCGTTTGAAAGTTTACTTGTTCTACATAACACCATCTTCTGTTATGCATTATGTAGACTACAAATGTAATCCATATGTACTTTGAATTGTGCAATAAAAAATATTAATATTTCTCCATTTTGCATTGTTATAATTTCATAATGAAATTTAACATTAATATAAAGACTATAGAATATTGAGGTCTTACATTTTTGTCACACACAGATTAGGTTAGCCAAAAGTGCTAACAGAATAGGCCCATGATGTTTCCTCTTCAGTTCAATACAATTGAACTTTTCCCCTAGTCAATTATGCAGCCGCTCATCAAAGCATTTACACAAATATGCATCATCTATTTTAATCACTGATCACATGTCACTACAAACAACTAGGGCATTGTATTATATAACCAAATAAGTCCATCTACACAGTATACAGTCCAAGTGTGTGAATTCTCAAAGTTCATTATTATCTGTGATTAGTCTTTGTCTGCACCAGATAAACTCGCGTGTGAAAAAAAAAGAGGAAAGTAAAGTGTTGGAGTAAGAGAGCGAACACTTGCTATAAGAAGCCTTGCGTCGCTGCAGAGCTGGCCAGCGACGTACTTTATTAACCACAAGAAGTTGAAAAATATCTGCTAACTAGTTTGTGTTACATGTAGTTTTAATAGACATTTGCCTAACATATTTTCTTGTAGCTAAAAGGTTTTTATTTTTTCTTACATTTTTTATAGAGTAAATTGTGAAACTTGCATTTAGTGCTGCTATTTGTTTTTGGGGCATTGTTTTGTTGAGAAGATAAAGAAGTTAGGTTTAGAAGCAGAAGCTGCATTGAAAGACCATCTAAGTCTCATCGTTAAGAGGTTTTAGTTATTATAGTTAAATTAGAACTCAAAAGTGAGTAAATTGTTACTGAGTAAAATGCGACACTGTAGGAACGTGTGCCTGGGTGTTGATTTCATCCTCATGATACAAAATGTAATATTTAATATTTATGTCGATTTGTGTTACTCTGTGAACTTTGGTAGTGTTCATAGTGGCCATATGAATGTGTTTATAATCTGACAATCTCTGACACTAAAGTATTGGCAAGAGCGTTTTCAGCCCACAAATATATACTTCCACTTATGCTATGAAAGAGATGAATGTCAGGCAATATGGGAACCACGGACCAGCATCTACAAATGCAATGTCTGTGTTTTGAGATGCCGGATCTGGTGCATTTCGATACGCCATATAATTTCAAACAACTCTAGTCATTTTAGCAGCCGCTTGGGGGTCAAACCAACAACCTTTTGCACAGAACCTGGTCCAGTGATTATGACACAATAATCAATAGACTATCTTGTATTCTAGTGTCTTATTATTTGTCTAGACAAATCGTTCTAATAAGAATTTTTTCTCCAATGATTTCAGACATAAAGCCATGTAGGTTTATAATGAATCTGAAACGGTAAATGGACTCATTTTTATAGTGCTTTCCTAACCTACGGCTGCTCATGGTGCCGCAATCAACATTGTGGAGTCCTTCCGCTTCCTGGGAACTATCATCTCCCAGGACCTCGAGTGGGAGCTGAGCATCAGCTCCCTCGTCAAGATAGCACAACAGAGGATGTACTTCCTGCGGCAGCTGAAGAAATTCAACCTGCCAAAGACAATGATGGTGCACTTCTACACAGCCATCATTGAGTCCATCCTCACATCCTCCATCACCACCTGGTACGCTGCTAGCACAGCCAAGGACAAGGGCAGACTGCAGCGTGTCATTCGCTCAGCTGAGAAGGTGATTGGCTGCAATCTGCCGCCGCTCCAGGACCTTTACGCCACCAGGACTCTGAAGCGTGCAGGAAAGATTGTGGCTGACCCCTCCCACCCCGGCAACAATCTCTTTGAGCCACTCCCCTCTGGCAGGAGGCTGAGGTCCATCAGGACCAAAACCTCTCGTCACAAGGACAGTTTTTTCCCCTCCGCCACTAGCCTTATTAACAAGGCCCGGAAACAACCCTGACTCTCTCCACACCCCACCCCTGGCTCTACATGCCACTGTACTTAAATCCGCTCTTGTACATCTAAATTGTGTGTATATATTCATACATATATTTATACTTATTTTGTTTGTTCTGTTTAATGTGCAATAGAGAACGTGACGTGCACCTACATCACCAAGACAAATTCCTTGTATGTTTAAAAAGCGTACTTGGCAATAAAGCTTTTCTGATTCTGATTCTGATTTACAATTACTGGACAACATCAGCCATTCATGTCAATCATGCAAGGGAACAGCCAGCTTTTCGCGGAGCAGTTGGGTCAGGTGTCTTGCTCATGGAGACCGTGACACTTAGCCAGGAGGAGCAGGGGCTTGAACCAGTAACCTTCCAGTTTCCATATGACCTGCTCTACCTCCTGAGCTGCTGCCACCCTTGAATGAAACTCTTAGCCTAAACTCTTCCTGTGTTGCAGCTGATTTTGATCGTTGCCTTGTTGATCGTTGCCCTGAATTCCCTCATTCGCTGGCACAGAAGGAGGGGTGAGAGGAGACCCTGAACACCATCATGTTGTCACGACTACATCTATCTACACACCCGTTTATATCGCCATGGAAACATTCACTGTGGCTTTCTCTCCACTGGAAACCAGACGCTAAAGGACACGACCATCATGAGTTTGAAACACAAAACTAAAACTATTCGGGTGTGTTACAATAAAATAAAGTGGGTAAGGGGTTGTGGGAGTGTGTGTGGAGGGTGGCTGGTTTAAGCAGCCTCACCTGGCCCGAGTCAGACTGATTGGACTCTGGGGCTGGGTGGGGCTGCACACCTGTTGCACATTGAGCAATCAATGTGCACAGGTTAAACCAGCCACCACCACACACACTCGAGGAGTTCATTTCAGTGGAGTTGAGGCTACCAGTCGGAGAATTTTCAGTGGAGTTGTGATTTTTGGAGAGGAGCTGGGAGAGAGAGAAGAGACTCTGAAAACTTGAAGCGATTCATAAATACAAGGGGTTCTAAAACAGGGAATAAGTCCGTTTGAGTAGCGGGCGTGGGAGGGTGGAAGCTCTGCCAAGATGGCAGGGACGGAGAGTGACGGTGGCGAAAGTAGTATGTTGTTGAGTGAGGAGGAAGAGAGAAGGGAGGGTGATTGGAACGAGGTAGTAAATAGAAAAAGGAAGGAGAGTGGTAGGAAAAGGAAAAAAGAGCATTCTGGCGCTAGTGGGTCGGATAATGAGAGAGACGTTGGGAGGAGAGGTCAGAACACCGGAGTGACTAATATGGTGGTAAGATTTGAGGAAGAAGGGGGAGTGAAGAAATTTGATCCTATAAAGTTGACACAAATCATTCAAAGGCAAGTTGGTGAGGTGAGGTATGCGAGGGTTTTGGGGGATGGTAATTTGCTAATAGGCTGTAATACAGAAGAGGAGGTGGAAAAGGTGAAAAAACTGACTAGCGTTGGGAAAGTTAAGATATCTCGGGTTGTACGGGTTGGGGAAAAGAGGTTCAGTGGTTGTAAGGGGGTGGTGTTTGGGATTTCCCTAAATGTCAGTATGAAGGTATTGATGGAGAACTTGAAGGTGAGGACTAATTCCATAAGGAATGTGAGGAGACTGACCGCTGGAGTGGAAAAAAGGGAAACTGAAGGTATCGTGATAGAGTTTGAGGGAGGGATGCTACCTAAGGAGGTGTATCTTGGCTTTCTGAAGTATAATATAAGAGAGTTTGTACCGAAGCCTATGAGGTGTTTCAACTGTCAGGAATTTGGGCATGTAGCCAGAATGTGTAAAAGAAAGAGGAGATGTGCTAGATGTGGTGGGGATCATGATTATGGAAAGTGTGGAGAGGGTGTAAAACCAAGGTGCTGTAATTGTGGAGGCAGTCACAGCGTTGCTTATTGGGGTTGTGAGGTGTTGAAAAGGGAGGTGGAGGTGCAACAGATAAGAGTAAGGGGAAAAGTTTCATATGCTGAGGCAGTCAAGAGGGCAGGTCAGAAAAGACAGGTGGAAGGAGAAGATTCCAGAGAGATAGAAGCGGTAAAAGCACAGCAGGAGAAACAGAAAGTTTGGAGAGAGAAGAAGAACTTGGTAACGTTTATAGCGGGAGTTATTAATGCGACCTGTGAGATTAAATCAAAAACTGAACGGATTCAGATTATTGTGAAAGCAGCAGAACATCATTTGGGTATGAGAGGGCTAAAATGGGAAGAGGTGAATGATGAGCTTAGAGTACAAGCTAGCCAAGAGCTAACGTGTTTGAGTTGATATTAATAATGTTGTTAATTCTACAATGGAATGCAAGGAGTTTATTATCAAATGGACAAGATTTCTAGCAGTTTATTGTAAGTAGGAGAGATAAACCAGACATTGTTTGTGTTCAAGAGTCCTGGTTACTTCCTAGTCTAGACTTTATTTTATATGGGTATTTGGCGGTGAGAAGAGATAGAAGAGACGGGAGAGGTGGAGGATGTGTCACTTTTATAAAACAAGGCCTTCCTTATAGAGTACTGGGTATAGGGAATGAACAGGAATATGTGGTAGTGAAGGTATGGGCTGTGGAATTGGAGTTGGTCATTGTAAATTATTATAATCCCTGCAAGAAACTAGAGTTACACTTACTTGAGGAGGTAGAAGGGCAGGATAGTAGGAACATTATATGGTGCGGTGATTTTAATGGGCACAATGTGTTGTGGGGGAGTGATAGCACGGATAAAAATGGGCTGGTGCTTGAGGAGCTGTTAGATGAGAGGAACCTGGTTTGTTTAAATGATGGTAGTAAAACGAGAATAGATATTACGGTGGGTAAAGAATCTGTGCTTGATCTCACATTTGTATCTAATACTATAGCATCAATATGTGATTGGTTTGTGTATCAGGAGGGGACCATAGGGAGCGATCATTATCCAATCTGGTGTAAGATAAATGTTAATACCTCGTTGGTTAGCGAAGGATTGGGTGGGAAATGGATCCTTGAAAAGGCAAATTGGGGGAAATTTTTGCAGGTTAGTGACAAATGTCTAAATCAGGTCAATGCAGAAATGTCTATAGAGACGCTTGATAGCTACATAAAGCAGGGCATAATATTGGCAGCATTGGAATCCATTCCTAAAAGTAAAGGTAGTAAGAAGAGGAAAGTAGTGCCCTGGTGGGATGATGAGTGTAAAGAAGCTGTGAGGAATAGAAACAGGGCTTTCAGAATAGTGAAACGAACTCATAATTTTCAGCATATGATACAATACAAGCAAGCTCAGGCTGTAGTGCGGAGGACAGTGAGGCATGCAAAAAGGTCTCATTGGAGGAATTATTGTGATACGATTGGTAGCACAACGCAAGTGGGTGAGGTGTGGAGTATGATAAAAAAAGATGGGAGGTGATAGAAGGGAGTGGAGTTATCCAGTTCTGACTGAAGGGGATGTGACAGCAGTAACTAATACGGAAAAGGCAGAGTCGATGGCTATTAGGCTCTATGCAGGAAAGTTAAGTGTGATGGTGATGGTCTGAGTGTCCCTTTCGGTATGGGGGAATTGAGGAAAGCACTGGATAAGTCGGGTATGACCGCGCCTGGTAAAGATGAGGTTTGTTATAGCATGATAAAGCATTTAAATTCTGATGGCCTGGAGAAATTATTGTTGTTATATAACAAAGTTTGGGAGGAGGGTTACATGCCAGAGAGTTGGAAAGAGGCGCTGATTGTACCAATAAGGAAACCAGGTAAAGATCCAAGTAGGCCTGGGAATTATAGGCCAATTGCATTGACTTCTCACATTTGTAAATTAATGGAGCGTATGATAAATGAGAGGTTAGTACATTTCATTGAAAGTAGAGGCATGATGGCAGCTTATCAAAGTGGTTTTCGGAAAGGTAGGAACACTATGGATCCAGTGATGTGTTTAGAGGATGAAATAAGGAAAGCCCAAGTAAATAAGGAGACAGTGGTTGCAGTGTTTTTTGATGTTGAGAAAGCATATGATATGCTATGGACTGAGGGACTGCTAATAAAGTTACATAAGATCGGAGTTGGGGGGGAATATGTTCAATTGGATAATGGATTTTTTGGATAAAAGGACCATTCGAGTGAAGATAGGTTCTGAGGTATCCAGCATGTTTGTTGTTAAAAATGGGACACCTCAGGGGAGTGTAGTGAGTCCGACGCTTTTCTCTATTATGATAAATGATGTATTTGTGAATATTCCGATGGACATAGGTAGATCACTGTTTGCTGATGACGGAGCTATGTGGAAAAGAGGGAGAAATATTGATTATTTGATTAAGAAAATGCAGGATGCAGTTACGCGAGTTGCAGACTGGGGAGCTCAGTGGGGTTTTAAATTTTCAGTGGAAAAAACTAAAACTATGTTCTTTACAAGGAAGAAACTCCATGGTTGTAATCTGACATTATATGGAAATGACTTGGAGAGAGTTGATACTTTTCGTTTTTTAGGTGTGTATTTTGATATGAGACTGACGTGGAAAGAGCATGTTAGACAGGTGGTTAGTAAATGTAGAAAGGTGATCAATGTTATGAGATGTCTTGCAGGATTGGAGTGGGGGGCTGATTTTACGTCAATGAAGTATATTTATAAAGTCTTAATACGATCGAGGTTGGATTATGGTAGTATTGTATATGGATCTGCAGCTAAATCTGTTCTGTCTGATCTGGATGTTATTCAGGCCCGTGCTCTGAGGATTTGTTTGGGGTCGATGAAAACTGCCCCAGTTTGTGCTCTGCAAGTTGAGACAGGTGAAATGCCGTTGTGGCTCCGTCGGAAACAGCTTATGGCCAATTATTGGATACATTTAAAAGGTCATGATGAATGGCATCCAACAAAGAGGGTATTGGAGAATAGCTGGGAGAGGGGTAAAGAGCGAAAGGGAAGTTTTGGATGGATAGGCGAGGAAATAGCAGAGCAGATGAAAGTCCAAGGAATTGAGTTTTGCCCAACTGTCCTGTGGCCTGTTATGCCAGCCTGGATGCTGAATATTGCATGTGTAGATCTGGAGTTGCTGAATATCAAGTGCAGGAATAAGATCGTAGACATAGTTCAAGAATATTATGACTATAGAGATAGAAATTATGGTGGTTATGTACAGCTTTTTGCTGATGGCTCGAAAGATTTACTGACAGGAGCAACGGGGGCTGCAGTGGTGATTCCCAGTTATCAGACTGGAGTCAGTAGGAGAACTTCAGACTATTTAAGTGTGTATGCAGTTGAAATGCTTGGACTTTTGTTAGCTGTACGATGGGTGGAAGAGGTGATGGTGCGCAATGTACTCATTTGTAGTGACTCAGTGTCAGCGCTGTCAACTCTCAAGTCAGGATCAGCCAGTAGTCACCAAGAACTTGTGTATGAAATTTTGTTTATAAATTCAAGGCTTGTTGATCAGGGTGTGAATGTGGTGTTCATGTGGGTCCCTGCTCATGCAGGAATACCAGGTAATGAACGAGTGGATAAATTGGCAAAGGAGGCGGTTAAGAAGGGTAATGTAGAACTGAATACTAAGCTCTCAAAATCAGAAGGGAAAAGCATTGTGTGGGAAGAAATTTCCAAACAGTGGCAACAGTATTGGGATGGTGGAAATAAAGGGAGGAAATTGCATAGGATTCAGGCTAAAGTATGCCATGGAGGGGTGAGCTACAGTGGATTTAAACGACAAGATCAAGTAATTATCAGCAAACTGAGAATTGGACACAGTAGGTTAAATAGTACACTTTTTATATTGGGAAAACATCCGACTGGCTATTGTAGTTTGTGTGGGGAAATGGAGACAGTGGAGCATGTCTTGATGTCATGCAGGAAATATATTCGTGAAAGAGGGGTTATGTTTGCTGGACTACAGAAATTAGGTTTAGTTGGACGCAGGATTATTAAGTCCTTGAGAGTGGAGTTACCGTTAACGGAAGGAAATATTTATTTGCGTTTTTAAAAGACACTGGCCTATTTAGGAAATTGTAGTTTAAAGGAGTGATATGAATAAATAGATAATGGGCAATTGTCTGTAGGAGGCAGTAATGCAACGACTTGGATGCCAGCTGCCGTTAAAACTCAAAGAAGAAGAAGAAGAACACACTCGAGGAGAGCTCTCTGGCATGATAGCACCAGCTGCATGCTTCATTCTATGCAACCTTAACAATAAACCAGTTTTCAACATCACCACCCTGTGTCCATTGGTCTGGAGGAGCCCGAGGAAAGTCACCTAGGTGGAGTATGGGAGCCACCTAGGTGGCGTGTAGTATGGACATTGCTACAGGAGTTTTATATCCTGTGTAGTATGATAGGTAGCAAGGGGGGCGCTTCATGTTTATATTGCTACAAGTGGCATTATCACAACAATATAGCAGAAGTTACAACATGTAGTTTGTGTAAACCAAACTACTAGAGATTACTTATGAGCTATAGATATTTAATGATCCATTTTTTTTTTAAGAATGGTGATACATAGCCAAAAGCAAACTACTGCTAAATCACGGTGTGAACACATTCAATGGGACATTACAATTATTACCAGATGTTGATTGGGTTGAACAATGAGCAGATGCACCGAAATGTAAGAAGTGGGGGTCACAAAATAATCCTGACCTATAAATGGGTTCAAATGGCCGAAAACGGTTGGGGACACCACTGAGGAGTAACTGGGTTCCTGTATTGGGTGCAGGGTCTGAACTGGGTCTGGCCCTCTGACTGAGCCCCGCCAGTCAGAGGGGCAGGAGCCGTTCATGATGAGGTGAGACCCTTTCATCTCACACACACACACACACACACACACACACACACACACACACACACACACACACACACACACACACACACACACACACACACACACACACGTCCTGCCGCAATTTATCCATGTAATTATGACATAAAAGACACGGCATGTATTAATTAAAATGGGATGAAAGTAATGGAACTGTGCTTAATATAAAGTCTGTGGAATATGAATCGAATGCGTCTAACTCCACAACTCCTAACCGTGTCCCAGCATCTCAGTGTGGATGGAGATCAGGATGGAGGTCCAACATACGCCTCTATTGTCCTGCCCGAGGGACAGAGGGCTGTGGGTACAGCACAGGTAAACTGTCTCCTGTAGTGGAAGCATACACAACAAGTCAATATTAATAACAGCTGTAATGAATGTCATTATTTTAAAGTAGTATTCTTTTTTTCGTCACGACTATTCCAGCAATGCAGTGACCTTGTCAATAATTGCTGAATGCTTTTACACATGAAGGAAGGTAAGAGGGAAAAGTTTATTACCATTATCGACCGGTAATTATTAATTACCAAAATGTATTCAAGTCAATCATAAATTACACATTTCACGTCTGGTAAGTAGGCTTGTACCGCATATCTTATGAAAAGGCTAGTATTTAGACGGCTTTTAGATAGCGCCATAGACTAACCTGATGGGAATGTGAAAACGTAGGCCTAGAACTGTTCTTATTGAACATCCATGGCTACAGTGAGACATTATTAAAAGGACTGTATAATGTTAAGTTTACCGTGTGTAAATGTGTGTAAAGTTAGGGGTGTGAATCTGAGGATTTAGTTCATGCTTTATTATTTTGTCAAGTTGCTTTGTTCTACATGACACCTGTTTTGGCATTATGTACACTCAAATTTTATAAAGTGGAATTTGGTGAGCTTTATATTAAAGATCTCTGTAAGAAAATGCCTGTGTTAACTTTGATTTGAGTGCCCTGATTTCTTTCTACTTATGTTCACTCATAGCTGTTATTTTCTTCCAAATGTGTGAAATGTATAGATTTCATAGTCAGTGTAAAGTTATTCATCAATATCCATTTCGATTTAATACAAACAGCAAAATAGACAATATGTTTATGTATTTTGTTAGAATGAATACTCGGCAGAAACAAACAGCAAATGCAGCCTGCGTATCACCTCACTTTACAGTGGAAAGCCACTCCTCTACACTCTCGCACTAGCTGGCTAGTTCTGGATTCACCTAGAACCTACATAACTAGAAGAAACAGCTTTTAAATTCCAAGCCCCAAAATCCGGGAAGATATTACAACAAATCCTGAAATTAGAGACATTAATACCGCTGAACAACATACAAAACAATGCTAACCAACGTACTTGCTGTGGACTGTGATTGCTTTTAAGTGGATCTCCTCTGTATCATATATTGTTTTATTGCTCTCATAATATACTCCCATGTTTTAACTTATTTTTAATTACACTGTAACTCTTATTCATTCCTATTTTTATTGTTCATTTGTTTCATGTATTATTTATTTATTTTAATGTTATTTGTTTTGTTTGTTTTAATGATTGTTATTCTATTTTATTGTTATTACTTCCCGTGTGTATTGTTTTCCTTTATATACAGTATATATATATATATATATATATATATATATATATATATATATATATATATATATATATATATATATAATCATTTTTATCCTGGTGTTATTTGTTTTTGTTTTATCTTTATGTCTTATTTTAATACAGATGCTTTCTATATCAACCGTTTTGTGTAGGACTATTTGAGATGAGCAATTTAAAAAAAATCTTTCCTGTTGTTTACCTGTTTACCTCTTCTACATTTAAAAAAATAATACAATAGGCCTGCTCATCACCATTTTGCATTGTGTTATTATTTGGTCATGAAATTTAACTGATGTTAAAAAGATTGTTAAACACAACTCAGTGGTTTGAGATCAGAGGCAAAGCTTTTCACATGTAGGCTACTTCTTATGCTATTAAGCGCTAGCAAAGGCAAACTGTAGTGGCACGTACCTCGTTGCTTCTAATTCTTCTGTGCCACTTCTTTGAAGTCAGTCTATAAGTAACCAGTATTCGAAACACGAGCAAACCAAAGGTTTTATTTTTAACACTAAAAACTAACTACATCCTTATTTGGCTCTTACACAAACCATAATACAAAAAATTATATTTTACAAACAAAAAGGAAATGTTATTATATGCCCAAGTAAGTCCATCTACACAATTTACTTTATAATATGTTTTTACAGTCCATGTCTGTACCAGATAATCTCTCCTGTGAAAAAAGAGAAGAGTAAAGTGTTGGAGGTTTGAGGAAGTGAGAAAACACTCGCTATAAGAAACCTTGCTCTCCACAGTGAGCAGTAGTTTGAGTTATCAGACAGACAGACAGACGGTCAGATAGACAGACAGACAGACAGACAGAGAGGTAGATAGATAGATAGATAGATAGATAGATAGATAGATAGATATGGTTACTTCGATGTCATACAAAGGTAAGGACAACTTTAAATATACAAGATCGTGATAATAGTGAAGTAATCAGTGGGTGTTTGTGTTTGGTGGCCTTAAAGTTATTTATTCAAATCAAAAAGTGTATAGTCTGCTAAACATTACATAACTGAATGTTCTCTCTCACAGCTATCCTTAAAATCAATGACAAATACAAGAAAGTTACTTTCTTCTCAGATCATGGAAAAGCAGAGTTCAGAGCTGGAGAGTGTGTCTCTCTATCATGTGATGGGGCTCCGAGTGACTGTTCCAATGTTACCTGGCTGTTCAGTTGCAATAATACACACACTGAAACATTGTTTGAACATGGGACGTTTAAGTCAAACAACCACAAAGATAGATTAAATATTACAAAGGAGTGTTCTCTGGAGGTAAATAAGTTGAGGGAGGAAGATGAAGGTGGTTACAGCTGCAGATCCTTCCCATCATCAGGAGGAACGGTTGATCATGCACGCCATGAACTAACACTAATAAGTAAGTATTTCAATTTTGATCTACTTGCCTGAATTAACACGCTTAGGTTAAAACCATTCCATGAGAATTAGAATGACATGAAGTGTTTCAAATATTCATATTTTAATATAGTGTCATGGATCCTTTGAGATTTGAGAATCCTGTGTGACTGAGATGAACTGTTGACAGTTTCTGTGTTCACCTTTTACATAAATAGACATTTAGTTGTGGTTATGTTTTTTTTATTTTTATGAAGCGTGCGGTTTAGAGGCAGAAAAGTGTCTTTTTATTGTCACGTCTCGCCCCGCTCCTTAAGTTATGTGTTATTTGTTTCCTTCATTATGTCGTTGTTTTTTGTTACTTTGTATCACTCTTTCCCTCTCGTGCCAGACACGTCACTTCCTGGCCCTGTGTTTCCCGCCTGTGATCGTCGCGTCGCATTGATTGTTTTCACCTGTCCCTCATTACCTCTTCCCTCCTAGTGGATTTTGCCAGTGTTTCCCTCATTCTGTGACAGCTCGTCTTTGTACCTCCGTGTCTCGCGTCCCAGCATTAACTTCACAGTGATCCATTGACTATCCTCTCGAGTCCTCGACTTTTCGTTCGCCTCACGCATGTGTAGCTTTGCCTTGTTTACTACTGCCTACCCGTGTGCCGAGCCATTGCCTCCAGTAAAGAAAACTCTGATTCTACCTGCCTGTCGTCACGAGTCGTGCTTCTGAGTCCAACACCTGTTTGCACCAGCGTTACGTTTTTCCCCTTTGTCTAAAGGGATATTTTTTTCAGCATATTTGTTGTAAAGAGTGATTAAGATAGTTTACTAATTCCATGTATGTCTTGTCTTTGTTTTTAATCCACAAGGAGCAGCAAGCACAAGCAAACCAGCCACAACAACAGTGAAAGGTATTTAATCTCTATAGATAATCAGTCAATTGGGACACTTGCAGTTGGTGCTGCTATTTGTTTTGGGGTTATGCAATACTTTCCTATAGTTAAGAGGTTTTTAGTTAATAGGCTGTAGTTCAATTAAAAACAAAAGTGAGTTAATTGTGACTTGAGTAAAATGTGACACAGTATGGATGAGTCTGGTTGTTAATTCTTTATTTCTTATTTATATTTCTATGTATTTACTGATGGTGACCATAGGATGCGTGTTAATGATCTGATAAAATGACACTGAAACGTTTCCACAACTTCATCGGCACACAAAATACCTACCCATATGTTATGACAGATGAATGTCTGGCCGCATGTGAACCGATGACCACATTAACATTTCTGCAAATGGCTGTGCGATATCTGCATCATTTCTACTCATAAGTCATTTTACAAGCCAGGTCAGACAATCACCACAGTCAACCCTATGAAACCATCACACTTCCTACTTAAGTTTCACAGGAACACAGAGCTGTCCAGTGATGTATGCCTGCTTTAACCGCAACCATTGCAGCATATATCCAAAATAGTTTGTGTTACGTTGTCTGTTACGCTAACAGGACGAGAATCCAAATGCGGACACTACGAGGCGGAGATGTGATAGATTCCAAAAAGATTTATTTTCCAAAAGAACAGGTTAGGGGTAGACAGGGAGAGAATAACGATATCTGTTTACTGGAACGAAGTAACTAACACGAGGTGGTTAAACAACGATCTGGCACCGGCTGCTAGGAAGACTGGTGATTAAGTAGAGTGCGGTGATTGTTTAATTGAAGGCTGGTGTGGAAAGCAGAGTGCACGAGGTGGAATAGCAGCCGGCGCCCCTAGGTAGTGGAAGAGGGTGTCATGACAGTACCCCCCCCTCTACGGGCGCCTCCAGGCGGACGCACAGGATGGTCAGGGTGCAGACGGTGGAAGTCCTTAATGAGAGTAGGGTCAAGGATGTGACTCCGCGGAACCCAGGAGCGTTCCTCTGGTCCGTACCCCTCCCAGTCCACAAGGTACTGGTGGCCCCGGCCGCGACGACGCACGTCTAAGAGACGACGAACTGTCCAGGATGGGTGGTCGTCGATCATCCGGGGGGGTGGCGGCGCTGGGGTGGGGGGCGACAGTGGGCTGGAGGAGACGGGCTTAAGCTGGGAGACGTGGAAGGTGGGGTGAACACGGAGAGACGAGGGGAGTTTGAGACGGACGGCACAGGGATTAACAATGGACTCGACAGGAAACGGGCCGATGAAGCGGGGGGAGAGCTTCTGGTTGAACCCCTTCAGGGGGAGGTCCTTGGATCGAAGCCAAACTTTCTGTCCCGGGATGTACTGGGGGGCTGGAAGGCGATGCTTGTTAGCTTGCCGCTGGGAGCGAGACGATGCCTGGAGAAGCGCAGCACGAGCGCGTTTCCATGTGCGCTGACATCGTTGCAGGTGGGCCTGGACCGAGGGAACAGAGATCTCTGCCTCCAGGGAGGGAAATAGGGGTGGCTGGTACCCCAGAGAGCACATAAAGGGGGAGAGACCTGTGGAGGCGTTCACAAGGGTGTTGTGTGCGTACTCCACCCAAGCGAGTTGAGAGCTCCAAGTCGCGGAGTTGGTCTCTGTGATGCAGCGAAGGGTAGCCTCCATCTCCTGGTTAACCCTCTCCGACTGGCCGTTGGACTGGGGATGGTATCCCGAGGAAAGACTGACCGAGATCCCCAAGGCTGTACAGAAGGCGCGCCAGACTTGGGAGGTGAACTGAGGACCTCGGTCCGAAACGACGTCCACCGGGATACCATGCTGACGGAAGACGTGGGAAACAAGGAGATCCGCGGTCTCCCTGGCAGAGGGAAGTTTTGGGAGGGCTAGAAAATGGGCGGACTTGGAAAAGCGGTCGATCACCGTGAGAATAGTGGTGTTCCCTTCCGAAGGGGGGAGACCGGTGACGAAGTCCAGAGCAATGTGGGACCAAGGACGACTGGGAATGGGGAGGGGACGAAGTAAGCCGGAGCGGGGTTGGGTGGAGGTCTTGTTGCGAGCGCAGGTGGAACAAGCCGCGATGAATGAACGGACATCCATGTTCATGGTTGGCCACCAGAACCGACGGCGAACGAAGTCCAGGGTACGGGTCACACCTGGATGGCAGGATAGTTTGGAGGCGTGGGCCCAAGAAAGGACTCTTGTGCGTTCTGAATCCGGGACGAATAAGCGATTGAGAGGACCATTACCAGGGTCAGGCTGATCTCTCTGGGCCTGAATTACAGCTGACTCGACCTCTAATGTGAGAGCCGCGACTAGGCAAGTGGGCGGAAGAATGGGCTCGGGGTCCGGTCTGGAGTCTTCGGGAGAGTGGAGGCGGGAGAGAGCGTCGGGTTTGATATTTCGAGATCCTGGGCGGTAGGTTAAGGTAAACCTGAAACGGCCAAAGAATAGGGCCCATCTGGCTTGCCGGGAGTTTAGTCTCTTAGCTGACTGTATGTATTCAAGATTCCGGTGGTCGGTCCAGACAACGAACGGCAGTTCAGCGCCCTCCAGCCAGTGTCGCCATTCCTCCAGCGCTAATTTTACGGCCAGTAGCTCTCGGTTGCCTACGTCATAATTCCTCTCGGGAGGCGTCAAGCGGCGAGAGAAAAAGGCGCACGGGTGCATTTTCTGATCTGAGGAGGAGCGCTGGGAGAGAACCGCGCCCACGCCGGTGTCAGAAGCGTCGACCTCCACAACGAACTGGTTGGCGGGGTTGGGTTGAATGAGGATCGGAGAAGAGACGAAGCGCTTCTTGAGGGCTGCGAACGCTGTTTCGGCCTCCGGAGTCCACAGGAAGCGGCTCCTAATTGAGGTCAAGGCCGTGAGGGGTGCTGCGACCTGGCTGTAGCCACGGATGAAACGCCGGTAGAAGTTGGCGAAGCCCAGGAACTGCTGGAGCTTCTTGCGAGAAGTGGGAGTGGGCCACTCGGTCACCGCTGAAACCTTTGCAGGATCCATCCTCACTTGTCCCTGGCCGATGATGTACCCCAGGAATGAAGTGGAAGTGACGTGGAACTCGCACTTCTCAGCCTTCACGAATAGCCGGTTCTCTAGTAGCCGCTGGAGAACCTGCCGGACGTGAACCTTATGCTCCTCCAGCGACCCGGAGAAAACGAGGATGTCATCTAAGTAGATGAAGACGGAACGATTCAACATGTCACGAAGGACAACGTTGACAAGAGCTTGGAAGACCCCGGGGGCGTTGGTGAGACCGAATGGCATTACCAGATACTGAAAATGTCCCAGGGGTGTGTTGAATGCGGTCTTCCACTCATCCCCCTCCCTGACGCGGACCAGATGATATGCGTTGCGAAGGTCGAGCTTTGAAAATATTGTGGCGCCGTGGAGGGGAATAAAGGCAGAGCTGATCAAGGGTAGGGGGTACTTGTTCTTAACGGTGATGTTGTTCAGGCCTCGGTAATCAATACAGGGGCGGAGAGAGTGGTCCTTCTTGGCGATGAAGAAGAAGCCTGCTCCAACCGGGGAAGACGAGGGACGGATAATCCCGGCTGCTAGAGACTCCTGGATATATTGTTCCATGGATACACGTTCCGGGCGAGAGAGGTTGAATAAGCGACTGCTAGGCAGGGGGGCTCCAGGAAGCAGATCAATGGCGCAATCATATGGGCGATGAGGTGGCAGAGACATGGCGTGGGCCTCGCTGAAGACCTCTGCGAGGTCGTGGTACGTCTCTGGAACCGAGGACAGGTCGGAAGGGGGTGGTGGCGGGGCTCGGGATTCAGAGGAACAGGGGGACTGTGCAGAACGGAGACACTGCGAAAGACAGAATGGACTCCAGGACGTTATGCGGCCCGCTCTCCAGTCGACATGGGGATTGTGAATCTGTAACCAAGGCAAACCCAGAACTACAGGGGTGAAAGGACAGTCTATCACATGAAGGGAGATATACTCACTATGATTACCGGAAATCAACAGGGAGACGTCCGACGCTCCACTCGGGCGAGAGGTTTCCCATTGAGTGCCTGGGCCTCTAGTGGAGACTCGAGAGGCGAAGTCTCAATCCCCAGTTGTTTGACCAGCTCACGGTCGATGAAAGACTCGTCTGCCCCCGAGTCCAGGAGAATCGAGAGCTGTTGGGATTGGTCCTGCCAGGATAAGATGGCGTCTAGTAAAGGTCGGGGAGCCGAGGAGTTGAGCGTTTGACTCACCAAAACCCCTCGAGTTATTGGCGAGCCGGACCGTTTCCCGGGCGAATGGGACAGGAGGAGCGATAATGGCCCGACTGACCACAATACAAACAGGCCCCAGACCGCATACGACGCTCCCTCTCGTCAGACGTGAGGTGGGTGCGGCCCAACTGCATAGGTTCAGGTTCAGGAAAACGTGCGGGTTCATTTCCGGTTGAGGTAAATCCAGGGGGAGGTGGCCGGAAGACAGGAGAATACCGGAGTGTACGTTCGCGTTGTCGTTCACGCAGCCGGTTATCCAAACGAATGGCAAGGGAGATTAGGTGGTCCAAACTCGGGGAATCATCTCGAGACGCCAACTCGTCCCGGATGGTGTCAGAGAGCGCGCTCGAAAAAACTCCCAGCAGAGCCTCTTCGTTCCACCCACTCTCTGCAGCCAGGGTGCGGAACTCCACCGAGAACTCAGCGACGCTTTGCGTTGCTTGGCGTATCGATAGTAAACGTTGAGAAGCCTCTCTGCCTCTGATCGGATGATCGAAGACCTTGCGCATCTCCTCGGTGAATCTCGAGTAAGAGGAACAAATCTCCGACCCTCGCTCCCACAACGCTGTAGCCCAGGCAAGGGCATCGCCTTTCAGCGCCTCGATTATATAAGCGATGCGTGACTTCTCGGACGGATAGGTGAGCGGCTGGAGCTCAAACACAAGGGAGCACTGTACCAAAAACGCACCGCAAGATCCCAGGTCACCCTTGTAGCGTTCAGGAGCGGGGATGGAAGGTTCTCGGGAAGACGTCGGGGAAATCGAAACGGCGGGTTGAGACGCCGGAGTCCCGGTGGACGGTAACGAAGCGCGGAGCTCGCTGAGCGCCTGGGTCACCCCTTGGAGAGTTGTAGCGAACTCCTGGAACGCCTGCTCATGTTGACCAAGCTGAACCCCTTGGTTGGAGATTACTTGCCGTAACGAATCAAGGTCCGCTGGGTCCATATTGGCCAGATCGTACTGTTACGTTGTCTGTTACGCTGACAGGACGAGAATCCAAATGTGGACACTACGAGGCGGAGATGTGATAGATTCCAAAAAGATTTATTTTCCAAAAGAACAGGTTAGGGGTAGACAGGGAGAGAATAACGATATCTGTTTACTGGAACGAAGTAACTAACACGAGGTGGTTAAACAACGATCTGGCACCGGCTGCTAGGAAGACTGGTGATTAAGTAGAGTGCGGTGATTGTTTAATTGAAGGCTGGTGTGGAAAGCAGAGTGCACGAGGTGGAATAGCAGCCGGCGCCCCTAGGTAGTGGAAGAGGGTGTCATGACAGTTTGGGTGAGATGTAGCCTGGGAAACACATGAATCTGCCAGCTTATGTTTTTATTTGCTCCTTATATGCACAATTTGCATTTGCGATCTGGTCTGGTGTCAGGCTAGTGAGATGTAGTGTTGGATGTAAAATATTTTGTTGTAGTAACAAAGTGTGTAGTTATTATAGCTAAATAAGGAAAAAGAAAATGGTTAAGTGGGACACTTACTATTTGGTAGTGAAGCCAGTAAATCGGGACACTTGCAGTTGGTGCTATTTGTTTTTGGGGTTGGCTATTATTTCTCCACCCTTGTCTAAATGGATCTTTTTCCAGCATTCTTTTGTGAACAGTGATTATGATGGTTTACTAATTCCATGTTTCTCTTTTGTATTGTCATTGCTTTTCCACATGGAGCAGCAAACACAACTTGCACAAGGCCATCCAAACCAACCACAACCACAGTGAAAGGTATTTCATCCCTTATCTTGTGGAGCCATGTTTCAAAATGGTGTCTATCTACCCTGTACCTCTTGAGGACTTGGTAGTGGAGGTCCTAGTGGTCATGAGTGCATGCTAGCATTAGAAACCTAAAAATCTCTAACAGCATCACCACCCAAGTATGAAGAAACCATCCCATAGTCTTCAGTTATAACTGTAAACATATTTTCTTCTTTTAAATAAATGTTTTTTGTTTTGTTCAATTTGAGCCATGAACTTGGCTTTTTTTTTTTTTTACGTCTCGACCCGCTCCTTAAGTTATGTGTTATTTGTTTCCTTCACTATGTCGTTGTTTTTTGTGTTACTTTGTATCACTCTTTTCCTCTTGTGCCAGAGACGTCACTTCCTGGCCCTGTGTTTCCCGTCTGTGATCGTCGTGTTGTATTCACCTGTCCCTCATTACCTCTTCCCTCCTAGTGGATTTAGCCAGTGTGTTTCCCTCCTTCTGTGACAGCTCGTCTTTGTACCTCCGTGTCTCGCATCCCAGCATTAACTTCCCAGTGATCCATTGAATATCCTCTCGAGCCCTCGACTTTTCGTTCGCCTCACGCATGTGTGGCTTTGCCTCGTTTACTAATGCCTACCCGTGTGCCGAGCCATTGCCTCCAGTAAAGAAAACTCTGATTCTACCTGCCTGTCGTCACGAGTCGTGCTTCTGAGTCTGAGTTGTGCTCCTGTTTGCACCAGCGTTGTTGTTGTTGAGCGGTTGGGGTTTAGTGTCTTGCTCAAGGACACCTCGACATAGTTAGGGTTGAAGTCGGGGCTCGAACTAGCAACCTTCTGATTTTTGCCAGCCGGTTGCCAGTCCACCCGCCTTAACTCCTGAGCTAATGTCCCACCCAGGACATAATAATCAGTCAAACATATTCCACCTTGATAAAACTCCACGCTTGTCTAAAAGGATGTTTTTTAATCCTATTTGTTATAAGGAGTGAGTAATTTAACAGTAGTTGGCTACTTATTCCATGTTTCTCTTTTCCATTGCTTATAATCCACAAGGATTAGCCAGCACCAGCACAGCAGCAAGGCCCTCAACATCAACGGCAACCAAAAATACACTGAACGGTATTTCATCTCTATCTTGTGGTGATATGTTTCAAAATGGTGTTCTCTGACTGTGTAGATTTAGGTCTTGTAACTCATCAACATGTGTTGTAACGGTACAACAATCAACACAGCAAACGCTATGAAACATCACACTTCCTCTTTCAGTTTCACAGAAACACAGAGCTTGCCAGTAACGAAGGCCTGCTTCATTAGCCACAACCATTGCAGCATTTCTGTCAGGAATGGCAATTCACCTCATTTTCTAATACAGCGCTTTTCTAACCTACGGCCAATTAAGGTGCTTTAAAATTAGTGTCTAACATTCACCTGTTCATACACATTCATACACCGACAGTGGTGTCAACCATGCAAGGCAAAAGCCAGCTCGTCGCGGAGCAGCTCGGGTTGGGGCAGGTGTCTTGCTCAGGGACACCTCGTCACTCAGTTAGTAGTGCCAGGGATGGACCTGCTCTAACGTCTGTGATACTGCTGCCTTTGAACGCATCTTTGTGTTGCAGCTGGGCCTACTACAGAACCACCGTCCCAGGCGTTAGAGTTAGGAGTCAAGGTTGCGCTGGGTACAGTGGCCTTGTTGATCGTTGCCTTGGTTCTCCTCATTTGCTGGCACAGAAGGAGAGGTGAGAGGAGACCCTGAACACCATCATGTTGTCACGTCTAAATCTATCTACACACCCGTTTACATCGCCATGGAAACATTCACTGTGGTTTTCTATTCACAGGAAACAAGACGCCAAAAGAAACAACAACCATTGTGAGTTTAAAACACAAAACCTGAACTATTTGGTTGAATAAAAAATAGCATTAAAACCATCTTGCTCAATGTTCGTAGGGGGACGTTCCATGGTAATAATGCTACACAACGTAGCATTATGCTACACAACGTAGCATTATCACTCACGGTGGCCAGAGGTATGTGTTAATAATCGGACAATCGCTGACTGCGAGATGTCACAGAAATAGACTTCCTCTTACGCTTTGACATTTAAATGTCAGCCGTATGGAACCACTGACCACAGCAACGCTTCTGCAAATACAATGGCTGTTGAGATGATGAATAATAAAAAAAGGACATGAACATACTTTTCAGTCATTTTAGCAGCTCCTTCAATCCAAAGCGACTAAGGGTGAATTCAGAAAGATAATTAAGGGGTAGGTATGGTTATAGGCATCTTGCAGTTCGACATTAGAGTTCAAATCCAGAACCTTTTGGCTTGAAGTCACTATAATCACTGGACTATCCTGCAGGCCTACTCTATCATCCCATTTATATAGAAAGTCGGCTTGTAAAGAAATAATGATGCTATAACAAGTAGCATTATTAAAACAAAGTTTACAACAAGTAGGCTTAGTGTCATTACTGCAATATAGTGTCAGTTATAACAAGTAGTTTGTGTAAACCACTGTTTTCCAGCCTCTGAGTCAGTCCCCACTTGGGGTCGCTGGATATTGAAATTGGGTCGCGGGAGATGAGTTAAAAGATAGATAATGAGATTTGTTATAATAAACAAACAAACTATGATGCATAGCCATGAGAAAACTACTAGGTTGAACATTCACTGGGACATAAACATCATGAACAGATGTTGATTGGGTTAAACAATGAGCAGATGCACAAAAATGTGTTGTTACAAAATTATTCTAACCTAAAAATGGGGTTGGCCAAAAACGGATTTGGACACCACCACTGGTGTCACCAGCTGATGAGTAACTGTTACTGTATTGGGTGCAGGGTCTGAACATTATCAAGGATACCCTACCAGTCTTAGGAGCCGTTCATGACGAGGTGAGAATTATTCATCTTTTCATCTCACACACACATCCTGCTACAATTTGTCCAAGTAATTATGACATAAAAGACAACCTGTATTAAAATGGGATGAAAGTAATTGAATTGAGCATAATACAAAGTCTGTGGAATATGAATCGAATGCGTCTAACTCTACAACTCCTAACCGTGTCCCAGCATCTCAGTGTGGACGTAGATCAGGACGGAGGTCCAACATACGCCTCTATTGTCCTGCCCGAGGGACAGAGGGCCGTGGGTACAGCACAGGTAAACTGTCTCCTGTAGTGGAAGCATACCACAAGAAGTCTATAATATTAGCAGCTGAAGCAATGTCATTCGTTTAAAGTATGTATTATCTTTTTGTCACATCATGTCACATAATTGTGTGATGATCACATAATGTCACGACATATCACAGCGCATTATGTCATTGTATGTCATCGTGTCACGACTCTCGCGACATATGGCGATGTGTAACATGGTGCCACGTCACCGCATAGTACCATGTCACAGCGCATCATGTCATGGTGTGGGATATCATTGAATGCCGTGACATCATATCGCAACATTCCATATCAGTTATTCCATGTCATGATATAACACGACACGACATTCCATGTAACAACATTTCATGTCACTATATAGGTTGAGGACGATTCAAGCAATGCTATGACCTATGCCTCAGTGAGGCCCGCTCCCAGATGGGGCGAGAAGGCTGGTGATGTGGACATACACTACGCTACTGTCAACAAACGGATAAAATGACAAAACATCTGTAGATGAGTATGTGATGAAACAGATAGCATCAGTAGCAGCCAGCAGTAGCAATTAAGATTGAATTCAAATATAAATATATATTAATACTAAACTTCAGATGTGTTTAAAAAAATTGGGTCAATAATTGCTGAATGGTTTTCCATATGAGCGAAGGTAAGAGTGAAATGTAAACTGGAAAACCTACAATTCCTGAAGAAATTGTACTTGCGCTGCCATTACATGCTTATGTGTGTATATTTGATTGTTTATTTATGTGTATGTATGAATACTTATGTGTACGTATATTCATGTATGTTTGAACGAATGCATGTAGACGATGTAAACACATTTTTAGGAATGTGTATGTATGTTTCTGTACACATACGTGTTTACGTATGTATGTATGAATACATATGTTTAGGTATGTATGTGTACGTATGTTTATGTGTGTATGTATGTTATGTTTCTGTATGTATGTATACTTATGTAAATATGAGTATGTGTTATGTTTCTGTATGTATGTGTACTTATGTAAATATGAGTATGTATACATTTGTTTAGCTATGTGTACATATGTATACATATGTATGTGTACTTATGTATGAGTATGTGTACATGGATACTATGTATGTGTACATGTCTATGTATGTGTAGGTATATGTACATGTCTATGCATGGGTAGGTATATGTACGGGTAGGTATATGTACATGTCTATGTATGGGTAGGTATATGTACATGTCTATGTATGGGTAGGTATGAACTAGTTATATGGTACCAACAGTTTATTTCCAACCAGTTTGTGGGCTCAGCTTGTTCAGTCTGTTGTTTACAAAGGTGTCCCTTTGAAGGTTGTGTGCAATGTATGTGCATTGTAAAATTCAAAAGTTAAATATCTTAAAGTATTGCTTAGCTCATCATGTTTATCATTTTTATGTATAATATGTGTATGTCGTATAAATATTGAGGGAATAGATGCAGTTTATACATTTTCCTTGGTTTCAATGTTTTTTGACATGGGATTTGTAATTAACTGTAATTATCTTAAGAGCTATATAAATGACTGTTTAGAAAATTATTAGCATACTATTCCACTATAGTACCTATTTTTTTTGGTCTTTCTATGTCAATGTTTGTGCGAGTAGATATACCAAAAAAAGTGGCGGAAAGGGAAGACGAAGAAGTATGCAAGAGAACAGTACTTGCTCTGCTTGCAGCAGTGCAAGTAATTACCATGAAGTAGGCCTACTGGTAATTACCAATCACCAAAGTTAATTAAAGTGAATTATAATTGACTCGAATTTCCCGACTGGGATCAATAGAGTAGTCTGCTATCGCTTATCTTATGAAAATACTTGTATTTAGATGGCCATTAGAGAGCGCCATAGACTAAACCGATGGGGAAATGTTAAAAGTAGGTCTAGAAATGTTCTTATTAAACACCAATGGCGACAGCAAGACCTAATCGAAAGAACATTAACCATTACATTCACCGTGGGGAAATGTGTGTAAAGTGATGGATGCAAATCACCGATTTTAGTTAATGCGTATTGCTTTGTTCGACGTGACACCTTCTTTTTTGGCATCATGTAAAATTGTATTGAGTGTTATTCGTTTAGCTTTATAATAAAGATTTCTGTAACAAAATGCCCCTGTTTGCTTTGATTTGAGTACCCTGACCTATAACATAGCGTTCTACTTCAGTTCAGTAATAACGGTTAAATGTATTCCAAATGTATGGACGGACCCTTTTACAGTCGGTTACAAGTTATTCAATATCCATTTCGATTTAATACAAACTGCAAAATAGATATGTATGTGTTTTGTTAGAATTAAAATTCAGAAGGCAAGTCAACAAATCAATTCCAATTCTATAATAAAAAAAAATCCCATTTGTTGCAATCTTCACTTGTTGACGCCTTCATTTACGACTCACACCAATGAAAGGTCGGCACATGTTCCAAATATGGTCTGACTGTTTCTTATTCCCGCCCTTCTTTGTTGATTCGACCAATGAGAACTCTCGGAACCCATTGCCGGCTGCCTGGGATATGAAATCCAGAACACTGACAGTATTATCTTTTCATACACTACAAAGATTAAAACCTGAGATGAGGGATTTAAGGATTCATTTGATCATAGATGAAGACGTGATTTTCTTTTTAGAAATAGTTGACTCGACAGTTGCCATATAGGCTTGCTGGTGAACAGGAATGCGTTACGGAGCTCAATTTTCTGGACGGCGGCGATGGGAGTCGACGACCCCCGCAGGGTAGAAAAAGACCAAGGAGTAAAGATTAGGAAGGTAGAAGTTACCACGGCGTGAGGGAAACGGACTTAACGATGGCTGCATGGAACTTTGCGTGCTTCGAGTGCCTTTGAAATCTGACGTTTTTCAGTATTTCACTGTAGGTAGTCAGTGAGAAATTCGTAAACGGTAGGATTGTCCCCACAAAAGCAAATTTGCTGCATTGCCAGCAACATTGCTCTTATGAACCACCTTGTCCCTTGTGTAACTTGATGTAAAATGCGGGTTCTTACTTTTAATGGTAGCCTATTAATGTTATTGCCAAGGGAAACCGTTGATTTGAAGTATATCAACATGTACCAGGAATATAACGGAGAAACAATGAGGATTTTTTAACCCCGCCGGCGGTCTACTACTGTCACTTGTGTTGCACTTGGGAGCGATGACCGGGCCGAACTCCCCCAGCCGGTCCGGCACGTCGCCGGTCAAGCTGAGCAGGCATGGCCGGTCCAAGAGCACCAGCTCCCACTGCCTCCTCCGCTACGGTACCGGCGGCGGGGAGCAGTCGTCCGCGTCCCCGGCAAGCAACAGCCCTCGGTCACCAGGCGAGGAGGAGGAGAAGGACGGCGGGGTGCTCTTCTACGTGAACCGGACCGGGTTCCCTATCGAGACCCTCACCTGGGAGCGCATGTGGACGCACGTCGCTAACGTGCATCCCGAGGGCCAGGAGATGGTGGACAGGATTCGTAACGCTGCATATCCTCCTAAAGTAAGCGGGCTGATTACTGGTAGATCCTACTATACAAGTAAAGTGACAGTTGATGAATATCATGTTAAAAAGCCACTTCAATGTAGGCTACGTCCGATAAGACCGACTGTTACAGATGTATTTAAAATAGTTGGAAGCAATCTTTTTGTGATTTTACTTTTTTGAGAGAGTTCACCATGGTTGGGGGTGGGGTGGGTGGGCTTGGAATGGGGTCGTTCGGTCGCAGGTTTTTTCGTCGTTGACTGACAAGACAATAGCAGGATGGATGAGTGTGTGGCAGCTCAAGTTTCTTTCAGTTGGCCGAGTAAACCTGCGTTTCTGCAGAGGTGTGTGTGTGTGTGTGTGTGTGTGTGTGTGTGTGTGTGTGTGTGTGTGTGTGTGTGTGTGTGTGTGTGTGTGTGTGTAAAACATATCTTGGCATGTGTGTGTGTGTGTGTGTGTGTGTGTGTGTGTGTGTGTGTGTGTGTGTGTGTGTGTGTGTGTGTGTGTGTGTGTGTGTGTCCACCAGAAGGGGGTTGTGGTTGTACTGGGCAGCTCCCAGCAACCACCAGTAAAGACTGGTTGCACTGGGAAGCTCCCAGTGTCCACCATTAGAAGACTGTGGTTGTACTGGGCAGCTCCCAGTGTCCACCAGTAGTACCTACTGGGAAGCAGAGGGGATCGCGGTTAGGAACACCACCAGTTATGAGAGTAATAGCATTGTGCTACCAGACGAGTAATGCATCCGATATGTTGACCCTCTCTCCCTTAGCCACTTTTGACAACTATCCAAATGAAAGCCATATTTCTCTCTGTCCATGGAAACATAGAATGCTTCTAATGGCTAACAGTTTGTAAATGCTGCATGCAGATATGTAACCTGATAACTGTGTGTGAGCGTGTGCGTGGTTGAGGTGTCAACGTTGTGCGGTTCCCGGGGCTACAGCAGGTGAAACACTGGGCCGGGTGTTAAGTTAGCTCTAAAGGATTAGAAAGGTGCAGGTTAAGTTAGACAGGAGAATGGTAGAGAGATTCAGAGAGAGAGAGAGAGTGTAGCTAGCACCTTTTAAGGTTAGTATATATATAAATTAAATTAAAAATGCCTTAAGTCACCACTACACAAACTTCACAAACACACATACTGTCGGCAATCCCTGTGATTGGCCAAATGTTCAGATGGTTAGACAAACACTGGCCTCACGTGGCCCCCTCCCACCGTGCCATCGTTAGCGGACTAGAAAGGTTGGCACGGTCACCAATTAATCCCCCCTAATGGTGGATAATCTGTGGATAGCAACTGTTCCCTCGCATGGGGGCCTTCAACTGGGAACAAAGCAGGAGGAACCAGCCTGACCAAAGGTCCATGTCGAAGGTCCTGGAGAAGGTTGGCACACACACACACACACACACACACACACACACACACACACACACACACACACACACACACACACACACACACACACACACACACACACACACACACACACACACACACACACACACACACACACACACACACACACACACACACACACACTCAGAAGCAGAACCAGAACTGGTGGCATCTAGTCCCTGGCTAAGGCTAGCTGGGTGTCAGATACTGACTTTTTACACCAGCGCCCTGCTAGCATTGTTCATTAGCATGCTATGGAGACAGCCTGACATGTTAAATGAAATCAAGTATCTAAACATGCTAACAGGTTAAGTATGCTTACATCCTCTACCTTCATACAGAGAAGTCCACTTCCAGGACTATTTTCAATAACAATTAAAATCAGGAGAGACTAGTTGAAACAAAAGTTGTAATTTATTACAATATGCATTTGGCTATAGGACTTCATGAAAACAATAATAAATTAGAATCACAAACTAGGATGTATGCGATAGGTAATCCGGCCATGGAGTCCTAAAGCTGGTGGTAGAGGGACTAGAACTACTGGTACTCTGGGTAGGCCGGATGATGAACCTCTCTGTATGGTGGAGATGGGGTGGAGGTGGGTTTGCTTTAATGCATTACATGAAAGGCACAGAGAAGAGAAGCAAGCAGCCATACGTTAACAGACCCATATCATTGTGATTGGTTAGAATGATTTCTTCCTGAATGCTTGAAGATAGCGTGAGAGATTGAATCTCTTAAGGTATAGCGATGTCCCGGAGAGGTTTGCTGCATCTTAGGGTGCAGGGAGAATCTCTTAAGGGCAAGTAGTCTTCCTGTCTGAACCTTTGCTCAAGCCTCATATGACAACATATTTATGCAGATTATCTAAACATATTTAGATAATTATTATCTAACAAATTTCTAAACATGCTAAACAACATGCAAACAAGCCACATTGCCCAGCATGCTTAATTCCCTTACATGCTGCGTTCACTTACATTCTAGAATGCACACAGGTGCGCACGAGGTGTCTGTGATAATCTTTTAGTGTAGTGGTATTTTGTGGTGTGATGTTTCTTCCAATCTATAGTATTGATTATCTAATGAACACAGTAATCAACAGGACTTATCTTGACCAATGGCTGGCTGAGAGTGATGGACACTTCCATGTGTTAGACACAAGAGACAAAATAACCAGGAAGTCATACAAATAGTATGCCCCAGGAAATCCTTTTTAGAGCTGGTAAGAAACATGATCTGTGTGTGTGTGTGTGTGTGTGTGTGTGTGTGTGTATGTGTCATCTATAGAGACAAAAAAACAGGACTCAAGTTTATATTTATATTTGTATATTTTACAAAACACCAGTCAAAACCCACAACAAATAAAAACGTTGGTTGTGTTTGGTCTAATATCTCTGGCCAGGGCTGTTAATCTACCTACCATGCTAGCATACACCCAAACCAGTCTGCTGTTACTAGGGCAACATGAGATCGCTCACTCAAACCCAGGTCAGGACGGACACCCGGAGCCTCTACAACCAGGTCAGACCGGCTACTGTTAGACCCCAGGGGAAATATCACAAACTGGGCATCAGGTTCCTACTGGAGCCCCCTGCTCCCCACTGGCCTCTCCAGGACAGGTGGTGACCAGAGAGAGAAGAAGGAGAGATGGAGAGAGAGGGAGAGAGTGAGAGGGAGAGGAAGAGAGCTAAGGTGAGAGAGAGAGAAAGAGAGGATGTGAGAAGAAGGGAGGTAGGAAAGGAAGGAAGGATGGAATAAAATAGATGAAGAGAATGTGATGCTTCCTCTAAGGAGGACAGGAACATTGGACTTTTATATCCATGTCTATTACCAAGTCCATTAATTATTTAAAGAGTCCGTCACACAGTAGATCTCTATCAACGTGTGTGCCTGTTTCTGATTGGCTAGTCATCTCGTGATTTGTCCAGAATGAGGAAGAAAACATTTAGATAGTTACCGTTTACAAGCGGACGTTAGCCGAGCTGTGGGCCAGGTTGGCAGATGTGTAGGCCTTGTACATCAAAATGCATCATGGGATTTTTTGTTGTTGCTGATTCTCTGCCAAACTAGAGGTCTCAAGAGAGTCGTAGTACTGTAAAGTACAAACCAACGCAAAGAAACGGTAACCTAGGCTAATGAAACCTTGTTTTGTCACGTCTCGCATGAGAAACGCTGTGGCAGTTTCAAACACAACAATGTCTTCGAATATTCGTATTTTAACGATAAATGACCAAACAATGACCAAATAACCATTACTGTGTGTGTGTGTGTGTGTGTGTGTGTGAAAGAGAGAGAGGTAGACCAGTGTGTCACAGCCAAATCCTTTGACCTCTGTTCACCTTTCTTCATCTCCACCTCCGAAGATAGTGGGAGTAATGAGATAGACAGAAAGAGAATAAAGACAGATTAAAGAGGGAGCTCTCCTCTGCCTGACCCATCAGAAAGCAGGTGTGTGTGTGTTGGTGAGGGTGTGGGTGTCGGCATGGGCGTGTTTGTGTGTGTGTGTGTGTGTGTGTGTACATGCTTGTACTTGTAAAATTATATATGTTGGTTTATCCACAGATTTTATATGTGTGCATTTCTGTATGTGTTTTCTCTATTTGTGTGTGTGTGTGTCTGTGTGTGCGTGTGTGTGTGCATGCGTGTGCATCAGTGGTTGTATCTGTTGAACTGAACCAGGTCTTCAACTCAAACCCACATCTCTCTGGAGATGTCTATGATCACTGTGAAGATTCCTGATTTATTACACATAGCTTACACAGACATGACTGTCTGCTAGACATGAGTTTCTGTCAACACCAAAACCTCCGGCTCTGTATAATAATATATGAATACATTGATGCAGATCTAATACATTATTATGTAAATTCCAGGTCTATTCAAACCAAGCCGGTATGAATACTAATCCATGAGACAAATGGTAACCTATCAAACACTATTATATATATTCCAATATTCACCCACATTTAAGCACATTCGCACACACACATGAATGCACATTCAGACTTATACACAAGCCCTTTCACACAAATACATATCACTGGCAAATACACAAACAAACATATGGAGTGTGGTAAACTCACTACACACACACAGGCGCTCGGTCTCCCAGCGGTGTGATCATTGTGTGTGTAGTCCGTCTGGTCAACAGACAGGAATTGTCGGTTGGTGAGTGGGCATGAGTCACTTGTTGTTTTTCTTGCACCAAACTTCCCTAGGTTAGGATACACTGTCTGATACTACTGATATTTCCTCTCTTTACCAAGCCAGGCCGACTATGACTAGGTTTCCATGGAACTTTTTAAAGATTATTTTTAGATGTTCAGAATTCTTTTTTAAAGTTGGAGCCGAAATACAGCGTAAAGTATTCTGCGTAACCTCATGGTTGTCTTGGGTATTTTATAAATGAGTGACTGACATCTATGTATTTGAGACTGCCAATCAGTGATTGGTGTGATTGATGTGTCTTGCATTGGTGAATGATTTAATCTGGGATACAGAGAGAAAGACGTGACTTTTGAGACACTTTGACATTCACATCTTCCTCATCGTCTTCAGTTCTTTCTTCAGACCTGTATTGACAGCTATGGCCTCTGTGGTCAACTATATGAAGGCTAGCCTATGACAAAGTCCCACATCTTAAAACCTCAGGTCAGAGAAAAACTCAAATCAGTGCTTTCGATTTCTTTTACTGATAGTGCTGTTTAGTGGATTAGTTTTGTTAGTTAGGAATGTTGTTTGAACTATATTTGTGCTTGAGTGATGGCAGATACAGTTGCAAGGTGCAGTTTTACAGATAGAGGAGGAGTAGGTACTCTTAGCCGCAGTGCATCATGGGATATTGCGAGAGTTGGCGACCACTAGGCATTGCCACCACATTGAGTTAAAAGCAACAACATGCTCTCAATTAATTATCTGTTCTTATCCTCTCCCTCTTCTTTCCCTCTTTTCATTATTGCTCTCTCTCTCTTTCTCTCTCTCTCTCTGCAGCATGCTGTGCCCTCTCTACCAAACTTCAGGCCGTCTATGTCCGTCCCAGACTGGCTGCTGGCCGTCCAGAATTACATGAAGACCCTGCAGTATCCTTGACACGTGCACTTACATACACATACGCACGCACGCACGCACGCACGCATGCACACACACCATGCACACACATGCACAAACACATTCACACATGCACACACAATTGGATGTACAAAAAACACACAGACACACAAACACACACATTGTTGTTACCATGGTGAGGGAAGCTGTCAGGTGAAGTTAATACTTGTGTGACTCTTAACAGGAGGGGAAGCCACTGCAGACTCGGAGAGGGTTATGGTCAGAGGTTATTATGGTCTGGCCTGAGAAAAGGGACACAGTTGTCAACGGCGATTTATCAAAACAATGTCTGTCTCATCTGCCTGCCTGAAGAGATAGACAGGAAGGATACAGACAGACAAATATATAGATGGATACACAAATAGAGACACAGACGGAAAAGGCAGACACACAACAGCCACTAACAGCCTGCATAGATACAAGCACATAGATGAATGATATAATCGAATATGATGATTTATCCGTATGATATTGGCTGAACCTGTCCCTAACGGCCTGCGTAGATACAACCACACAGGAACCCAGTTCTTTGAGATCAAGAAGAGTCGACCGCTCTGTGGGTGAGTGGCACAGAAACACACATTCATCCACACACCACCCACCCCTAACACATCCAGCCAGGACACTCAGAGTGGTGCACTTATGTATTAGTCATTCAGATGGTTACTGTGTGTGGAAAACAGGAGATGGATGGTTTGAAATGGTGCATTTGCTGTTTTTTGCCAAGGTTGGAAGTTATTATGGGTAGTTAGACAACACTAGAGAGACTACTTATATACACTTATTTCTGATGGGAAGGGACAATGTGTATTTTAATAATATATCAGTCACTGAATTTATTATTTTATTTCATTTTCTAGTATTTTTATGTCAATAGTGGAACTCTAATTTTCTACCTTCTCTCTCTCTCTCTCTCTCTCTCTCTCTCTCTCTCTCTCTCTCTCTCTCTCTCTCTCTCTCTCTCTCTCTCTCTCTCTCTCTCTCTCTCTCTCTCTCTCTCTCTCTCTCAACCTCTACCTATCTCGCCCCTGCAGGTTGATGGAGACAGCGAGGGAAATGATCAGAGAGTCTCTGCCAATCAAATGCCTGGAAGCTGTCATCCTGGGCATGTATCCTTTACCAGCAACCTGAATATATTTAAAATATAGTTTATATATTCACCCCCCTGCCCATGGATATATTACACCCCTGGTCTTGGCACTTGGCCATACTCTCAAACACACATATGCACACACACACACACAACAACAAACGCCCACAGTGTATGCATGCACACACACAGATGTATACACACTCTGTCTCTCTCCCTCTCCCTCGCTCTCTTAGCCTCGCTCTCTCTCTGTGTCTATCTCCCTCGATCTCTCTTCCTCTCTCTGACTCTCTGTCTATGTCTCGCTCCCTCTAGTGTGGAGGCCAGAAGGTTAGTTTGTGATCTGCGGGTGAAATCAATGAGACATGTTGCTGGAATGGTTCTTCTCCGACTCCGACGGAATCTCGTTGCTTGGCAACAAGCCCGCTCCAAACTTAACCCCCCACACAACTTCAGGGCTTGTTTTCAAACTCTGGGGCTGATAGTTGGTGTAACATGAGTATAGTCCTAATATTACATTTCTCCCTAGTCCTAAAATACCCTCTAGTTGGTGTACGACTACATCAACACCACACGTAGTCTGTGTTATTTTGTTAATGTTTGTGTTTGGTTCTCTGCTGCTATGGTGTCAGAAACACTTTAATATTATCGTCCCCGGATAAAAGTTATGTTGTTCTATTGTATTGTATTTTATTCAAATTTGTGTTTAGATAGGATTTCGTTTTGCTACCTTTACACTTAAGGTGTTAATGTACACCACACCTGAAACAGGTGCGAACTTTTGCGCGATAAATTAGCATGCTTTATAAATTGCTTTTTAGATTAATTGAATTGAATTGAGACAGAGAGAGAGGGGCCAGTATGAAGGAAGAATCTGGTGTGGAGAAATAATGTTAAATAGATCAACGTTAAATAGTCAAAGATAGCTGGCTAGCCAGGAGTAGCCTTTTCCGTCTTTAAGCCTTTAGCTCTTTGCTTCTGGGTTAGGTCAGTGTCCGTCCCTCCTTTCCTTACCAGCGTTCACTCATTCATTCTTTGATTCTCTCTCCTTTGAGAGCGTAACAAAAATGTAAGGCTATTTAAATATCACCAGACCAGAGGAGATTGTTTGCGATGGTTGATGAGTGAGAGAAGGAACAGAGCTTCTGTTCATCGAGTAGATCCCTGTAGAATACCTGTGACTTTGCTTCTGTGCGCCACACGCGTGTCTGTGGGTATGTGCCAGTGTGCAAAGGAAGTGTCACTTTTCCTCAGGTGGCTGACTGAAAAGGATGGTCAGTCAGGCCCCAGCGAGAATTGAACTCACGACCCCTGGTTTACAAGACCAGTGCTCTAACCACTGAGCTATAGGGCCCTTGCTTGTGGTAGAGGCGGGGACGTTTAAATAGCACAAACACTCAGTGGGGGACCACACCCTGACTGAGTACATGCCAGTGAGTCACCAGCTTCACACCTCAGTTTAACATGGCTCTGATCCACATAGTAAACACTGATGGAGTTGATGATGGTTGTTCAGATTCACAACCCCAAAAACACGTTTTCCTCCCACTCCCCCCCCCCCCCCCCACATTGCCACCGTATGTCTCAATATAACCGCCTGAGGAGAATTCACGGTGCATAGGGACACATTCTGCGTTAGCGTCGCAGGCTTCTCACACTGGCTGTTTAAAACATCTCGTGTCAGATCCTCGTTTGGTTCAGTGTAAGAATCCCCTGACACCCAGAGCCAGTTAATTAAAAGAAGTCAAAAAAAGGGAATGATTAATAGATAACATACATTTCACCGAATCACAAAGAGAAGGAGTACTACTCGATAACCGTTTATTCCTTCCTTGGTATGGCGTTGTTTATCACTTTTTAGAGTTCTATTTATTGTTCTTAGATGGACAGGAAAGACGAGTAAATGAGGTGCGGCCCTTGTTGATCAAGGTCATTAGAATCATGTGTGGTGTGACGTTGCTTGTGTGTGTGTGTGTGTGTGTGTGTGTGTGTGTGTCTGTCCGTGTGTGTCTGTCCATGTGTGTCTGTCCGTGTGTGTTTGGGTCTGTGTGTCAGCCTGGTACACTGCGTCCAAGAGCTGTGTGATGTCGCTTGGATGCGGTTGCCGCGGGTTACCGAGCGGTCACAGCTCGTCTCCATCAGAGTCATTATGTAGGGCGGGGGCTGCTTGGCCAAGGTGGGCTTCCCAGAGCGGGGGAGACCATGGTAGTGCACCCCGGTTGAACTGGATGGGACACACAGAAACCCAGTAGAGCAAAAAGGTTTTGGCAGTCGCTGTTAGATATGAAGGAAAGTGTGAATTGGTTTGTATGTGTGTGTTTGTGTGAGAGAGACAGAGACAGAGAGACGGAGGAAAAGTAGTAAGGCAGACTGTGAAGAAGTCTGTCTTTTTTTGTTGTTTTGCTGCTGCTACAAATGATATCTCTGGAAGTTTCTTGTTTTCAGGGAAACAGGACGTATGCATGCATCATTCTATCAATGATTAAATAAGCATTGATAGATAAGTACTTTAAAATGATAAATACAAGACTTCCATAGGGGAAGGGTTAGTCTGTGGTTAGTGGGGGGGCTAGTCTGGGGTCAGTGGGGGTCTCTACCGTTAGACATAATGACCATTTAGAACACTGCTTTAGTGGAACTGTCAGCAGTGCTTTTAAAAGCAGTGTTACCTAACAGCACTGTCAGCACACACATGGTTTGTAACAATCCCTGACACACACATGCATGCACATGCGCACACATACACATCGATGCATGCACACACAGACATTCTCTGAGTACAAACACTATGAGTTTTGGTGCTGATGATGATGAAAGTAAGCACGTCAACAGATGGTTGCCAGTTTGAAGCCCCAGAAGGACTTCAGTAGAGCTGTAGACCAGTACAACTCTTACTGGTGTAATTCTTTTTAGTAAGCAACGTAATGACTATACTGGTAGAAGACTGGGGTTGTACTGGGCAGCACCCAGTGTCTACCAGTAGAAGACTGGGGTGGTACTGGGAAGCTCCCAGTGTCCACCATTAGAAGACTGTGGTTGTACTGGGCATCTTCACAGTGTCCACCAATAGAAGATTGGTAGTACTGGGCGGTAAAGCGGTTGTGTTGAACTGCAAGGAAAGAACATTCACAAACCCACACCATTGCTACAGAAACAATACGCATTCATTTCACTGCAGGCCCTGCTGTATAAGTGCAGGCCTGTTAAGTGTGAGATTCAGCAACACTGTAATTAGACTTGTGATGGCTAACGCTACTTCCTGTTGTGGTCCTCCACATATAGCTAGAGAGAGAGAGAGAGAGAGAGAGAGAGAGAGAGAGAGAGAGAGAGAGAGAGAGAGAGAGAGAGAGAGAGAGAGAGAGAGAGAGAGAGAGAGAGAGAGAGAGAGAGAGAGAGAGAGAGAGAGAGAGAGAGAGAGAGAGAGAGAGAGAGGAGGGAAGAAAGAAAGTAAGACCAAAATGAGGTAGGGGAGAAAGAGAGAAGGAAGGAAAGAAAGAAAGATAGATAGAAATATAAAGAGGGGGAAAGGGAAAGAAAAAATTATGAAGGGACAAGAAAGAAAAGTGCAGGAACTAAATCTTTCTGGCCATTCCCGCCTCTTAAACTGATCAGTTACAGAACGGAATGTGTTTTAAGTGTTACAAAATTGAAAGAGACAGACAGACAGAGAGAGAAACAGGCAGACCAAAGTGATATTCTCAGATTAAATTAAGTATGCTCCCGAACCATGAGGGTTATCATAGTACTTCATGGTACTTTTGAATCTGATAACGAGGATGTGTGAAGGAAATTCTGCAGGCTTTGAACGAAATTAATCGAGTGTATGAATACATTTAAATATGTTTTTTACATATATATATATATATATTTGTACATTATTTATTTCATTTCTTTATTTGGTTTAGAGAAATAAAGGAGATTTACCAAGGAAGTTTGATTAGCGCAGACAACTAAATAGAAGTTGAGAGAAGGATGGAGGATATGCTGGAGATGGATGTTATAATTATGTTCCTATATTTATTGAGAGCAGCAGATGAAAGCAGTCACAGTGAGTCATGCGTTGCGATGTTTGGCCGTCGCATTAATCTGACAGTTGACTGGAGGTCGGAGGTCGTAGCAGTTGCGAGTAGCTCTCTCTCTCTCTCTCTCTCTCTCTCTCTCTCTCTCATCCCCATTCTAACCACAGTTACCAACCAACAGCCTCTGCTTTTTTCCCCCATAACTTTCCATACTAAAATATCAGTTGGAAATGTGCATGGTTCAGTATATCTTCCACTTTCTAGAGTTGATTCAACATTTTCCAGTGGAAAAATCTTCACAACTTCTCGAGAGAGAGAGTATATATATTTAACCGTTAAAAATCCAATATGGAATATTAAACGGGTTACAATTGATGTAGATGGCAGTTTTAATGTGTGTGCGTGTGTGTGTGTGTGTGTATGTGTAAACAGGGTTGTAAGTGTGACTGACACCTCGACATGTCATCGTGTAGAATGTGCACGTGTTTCATGCTACACACACACACACACACACACACACACACACACACACACTACACACATCACAACTAGAACTCAGACACCACACACACACAGAACCTTTGTCTAGCTGTTTAGGTCCTCATATATATAGTCTTCATTTATTGTTATTGTTGTGGTTTTATGCTGTTTGGGTCCCTGAATGGGAAGTAATTCAACCTCCTTAACACAAAGAGAGAGTGAGAAGGACATTTGAATGTGATAACATCAGACATTTATTCAGATGAGATAATGTTTGTGAATGGCAGGCTAATGCTTTTCTGACTGCTAGAATGCCAATATTCAAACTGACCAGACAGACTCCCCTTTGGTGTTTCTCTGTTCTATGGTGCTGGACGGTCGTGTTGGACGTAAAGTGTTTCTACTGTCAGGTTAGATGGAGAGTCTGTGGCTCGGAGCCAGGAGGTAAACAGAGGTCAGTTTGTCGGTTGAGTTTTGGCAGTTTGTGCTGAGGATTGTTTTGAGGTCAGAATGCAGACAAGGAAGCACAGAGCAACTGATAAATAAGAAGAGCAAAGTCACAGATGGACAGACGGACTCTGCGATAGACAGGGACAGACTGACAGACAGACAGTTGGATAGACGGAGACAGAATGTAAAACATGCTACAGTTTGTCAATGAAAGAGAAAGTTCTGGGCGGATTTAAGGGTAGAGAAAGATTGTAATTGTATTTGACGGGGACTTTGTATTTGTAGGGGTTTTGTGAGATTGAAATTTACAAATGCAAGTATAGTTTCCATGAAACGTAGCAAGTTGGCTAGTCCCAGTTAAGACTGAGATCCACAGAGAAAAATACTGTATTACTAAATTAATAGCAGGGAACAACCGTCCTCCACTATTTTAGAAACCGAAAATTAAACATTGATCCATTGAGGACAAGGATAAACTGATAAAGTAGGTTCTCTATTGCGTATCAAGATTTGCATTAGGATTTTAAACAGACCAGATGGTTTGCTGAAAAGGAAATGCAGAAAGCCCAAACCAAATCTTAGTGTGTGCCCAGGCGAGTATACAGGCTACATGTGTTATTATGGGCACACACATATCGTGTGCAGGCCCGAAGAGGTCTGCCACTAGTCTACCACAACACACAGAGCAACCATCTGCTGGTAACACTATCTACAGTACACATGATCATATCCACACATCACGCACGCATACAGACACACAAACACACATACATTTGGTTCAGCTTGTCATAGTTTTGCTAGTCTTTGAATGTGACCAGACAGATCCTTGTCTCTCTCTCCACCCCTCCCTCCTGCATTTCCCTCCCTCCATCCTTCCCTTCCTCCATCCTTCCCTTCCTCCATCCTTCCCTTCCTCCCAGTTCTCTAGTTATATAAGATAGAAAAGCATCAGATACATGTTTTTATACACATAACAAGAATATATTATACACACTAACTGTATCTATCTCATCGCTCTTTGGCAGTACTATCCGTCCGCATGTCTAGTTTCAATTTCTGCCGACTTAGATCGTTCTTGACGGTACTGATCCAGAAGATCCTAAAGTGACTAAATGATACCTTTGGCTCTGGAATGCGGCCCAAACCAAAGCGCTCCTGTCCCAGCATCACCCTGCCAGAGGCCAGAACCTATTGGAATGCAGCCCGTCTGCTCCTAGCTACTGGGAGTTGTCCAGAATGACCATATTCCACCAGGGCTAACTGCTGCTGCTTAGCCTCATCTGGGCTGTCACAAGCTGAGCTAAGATCATGCTAGCCTAGTCTAGTGGTTTATAAGGTGATGTTGGGTTCTATCCCAACATTCTTTGTTGTGTACGAAGGCAGGAAACCTTGAGCAAGATGTCCTAAGCCCTGCAGGCTCCTTAATGATCTGTGGCTGAGTAATAGTGCTTAAGGTAGTAGTTCAAGATTTGCTTCTTAATGTGTTGTTTCATCATGGCAGAGGATGTGGTTTGGGTTGCAGTAAACAGCAAGACAGTGAATTCAAATGGGAATCTTAAATAGTGATTGATTGGCGATATCAACCAAGATGGCCTCGCCAGCCCCCGTAACAACGGGCCCTACTGAGGAACGCTGACCACAGGTTGAGAAACCACCTGTTCTAACGCACCACAGCAACAAACTGAACCAGTTGTAGAATATTATTCATGACCCCCGCTGAATCCTCCACGGGCTCTACCCACATTTTGAGATCCCACCAGTTCTGACCTACAACAGAACTGAAACCAACCAACACAATATCTCCCTGTGACCCCCTCAATGGACCCTGAAAGTGTGATGCGACCCACATGTTGAGAACCCACTTGTTCTAACACACCACACAATCGAACCCAACCAGTACACTATTAAGGCGCTTGCACACTGCCCCAACAAACACCAACAAACACACACATGGGGATAGTGTGCCACACCCGGCTGTTAGCTGTTGTCAGGAGAAGTGTCTTGATGGCAAACATGTTGGCCAACTTCGGACCAACATTCCAAAGGGGCTGGGCCCTACAGGGTGAGGCGACCCACATGTTAGGAACCCGCCCACGCTGACCAAATCCAACCACGACAGCGATAGAATCCTTCTTAACGGACGCCCGCCAGCTATCTGACCAATGGGCTGACCTCCCTGGAGCGTTTCCCCATCAGCTTCAAGACCCAGTTCTCGGGCCACTGCTTCCACCACGTGGTGCTGGGCGTGTACTGCAACGGCCGCTACGGCTCACTGGGCATGAGCCGGCGCCGCGACCTGATGGACAAGCCGCTGGCGCACCGCACCCTGGGCGAGTTGGTGTCTGAGTTCGAGAGCTCCTACAAGAGATACCAGCACACGCTGAAGAAGGTAGAGAGACACCCGCAGACACTGGGGGGAAGGGTAGAGAGAGAGAGCTCCTACAAGAGATACCAGCACACGCTGAAGAAGGTAGAGAGACACCCGCAGACACTGGGTGGAAGGGTAGAGAGAGAGAGCTCCTACAAGAGATACCAGCACACGCTGAAGAAGGTAGAGAGACACCCGCAGACACTGGGTGGAAGGGTAGAGAGAGAGAGCTCCTACAAGAGATACCAGCACACGCTGAAGAAGGTAGAGAGACACCCGCAGACACTGGGTGGAAGGGTAGAGAGAGAGAGCTCCTACAAGAGATACCAGCACACGCTGAAGAAGGTAGAGAGACACCCGCAGACACTGGGTGGAAGGGTAGAGAGAGAGAGCTCCTACAAGAGATACCAGCACACGCTGAAGAAGGTAGAGAGACACCCGCAGACACTGGGTGGAAGGGTAGAGAGAGAGAGCTCCTACAAGAGATACCAGCACACGCTGAAGAAGGTAGAGAGACACCCGCAGACACTGGGTGGAAGGGTAGAGAGAGAGAGCTCCTACAAGAGATACCAGCACACGCTGAAGAAGGTAGAGGGACACCGGCGGAAACTGGGGAAGGGGGAAGAGAGGTGTGAAGAGGTAGACTGATTGTCGAGTTAGAGCGACAAACGTCTCTCACTCTCTGTGTCAGAGCTGATAATTGTGTTTGTGTGTGTGTCTGTGTGTTTTCACAAGTCCCTGTTTATGTTCTCATGGTGTGTGTGTGTGTGTGTGTGTACGTTTTCCTGTGTGTGTGCGCGTGTTCCTATTTGTGTGTTCCTGGATGTGTGTGTGTGTGTTTCTGTGTGTGCACGGGTTCCTGTGTGTGTGTGCATGTGTTCTTGTGTGTTCCTGTGTGTGTGTGTGTGTGTGTGTGCGTGTGTGTGTTTGCACGTGTTCTTGTGTGTGTGTGTTCCTGTGTGTGTGTGTGTGTGTGTGTGTGTTTGTATGTGTGTGTGTGTTCCTGTGTGTGTGTGTGTGTGTGACAGGTGAAGATTGGCCTCTACGTGCCCCATGACCCCCACGTGTTCCAGCCAATCGAGTGGAAGCACCTGGTGCTGAACGCCGCGCGCCTCGGCGTTCACGACATGAGGAAGGAGCTGGAGAAACATGGCCGCGACATGAAGATGAAGGTGGAGCTAACACACACTCACTCGTACATGTACACACATACTGATACACATCGACATACACACACACACACACATAAAAACACATAAACACAAACCGACTTATCGACATCATTGATGCACACACATTTAACACATACACAAATACACACATATAAACACACGCAAACAAAAAGAGGAAGCCGTTGCATACTCAACCGAGCATGACATCTGGCGGGAAGTATTCAGAGAGAGAGAGAGAGAGAGAGAGAGAGAGAGAGTGCTAGAGGACAGAAGACAGAAGACAGAGAGAGCTAGAGAGGTAGAGAGGTAGAATGAGAGCGAGAACAAGCAGTTTAATGAGAGAGAGAGCTTGAGGTAGAATTAGAAAGCAAAAGCTAGCAGTTTAATGAGAGAGAGAGCTAGAGAGAGAGCTAGAGCTAGAGGTAGGATGAGAAAGAGACAGCTAGCAGTTTAATGAGAGAGAGAGAGAGCTAGAGGTAGGATGAGAAAGAGAGAGCTAGCAGTTTAATGAGAGAGAGAGAGCTAGAGGTAGGATGAGAAAGAGAGAGCTAGCAGTATAATGAGAGGGAGAGCTAGATGTAGAACGAGAGAGAGCGAGAGAGATAGCTAAATGAGAATGAGATAGAGCTAGAGGTACATTGAGAGAGCTAGAGATAGAGAGAAAGAGAGAGACCTAGTGGTAGAGAGAGACAGGGAGCTAGCTAGAGGACTGAAGCGAAGAGGAAAAACAATGATCCCCCTGGTTTGGTGGTTCTTGTTATTCTTATTTGACCTTTGACCTAACTTTAAATCTGTCTCCAGCTAAATTTGAACTATGATTAAAGGCTAGTGTGTGTGTGTGTGTGTGAGAGAGAGAGAGAGAGAGAGAGAGAGAGAGAGAGAGAGAGAGAGAGAGAGAGAGAGAGAGAGAGAGAGAGAGAGAGAGAGAGAGAGAGAGAGAGAGAGAGAGAGAGAGAGAGAGAGAGAGTGCGTGCGTGCGGGTAGAGATGAAGAGTAGATATTGGATGAACTGCCAGTCAGCAAGATATGTAGGTCACTGTGATTGCAGCTGTCACACACACACACACACACACACACACACACACACACACAAAAACTAGCTATAACTTTGGATCTATTTTTAATAAACTGTATAATGTCTGTGTTTGGGTTCGTGTGTGTGGGTTCGTGTGTGTGTGTTTGTGTGTATGTGTGTTACTAGTGACTCGCATATCCTCAAACCAAGCGTTTATCGGTGCTGAGAGGTTAATAGTAGCTTCAAATGATAGTTATTTCTTACACACACACACACACACACAAAATACATACAGACATTCGCACACAAATGTATGTGCAAATACACAGACACACACAAACACACAGAGATTCCCCTTTAAAACACATACAAAGACACGAGATATGTACTTTCATATCTCTGTCTCTCGCTGTCTCTCGCTGTCTCTCTCTGTCTCTCGCTGTCTCTCGCTGTCTCTGCTACCCTCAGGGTTCGTAGCAGTTGGCTCTTGTCCAGCTTTCCAGAGTTTAGTACCTAGATGTTAAAATGCTTGGTGTCTTATAGCTGGAGTGGAAGCAGGACGTTACACAGCCATATAAACCAGCAGGCAAACAATTAATGAGGCAAATTGTTTAACGTTGGAGTTTCAAATAGCTTTTCATTTTTTAACATCTAAGTGTTTCAACGCCCATATAACTTGTAACATATACACAAACACTGTACTACTTACATATGCAATAGGGGGAGAAGAAAAATCTATTCATGTGAGTTTCAGGATACTTAGTTTCCCCAATACTTGTATCGTCATGTTGATAAAAAAAAGAATCAACATATTTTTGATAAAAAATAAAATGTAAGCCACAAATGTCAACGTAATCTAAGTGGAAACATATTGATACTACCGTCCTACAGAGGGCCCTACCGTGTATTGTTCTATTCTATAGTTGATTTGCATCAACAATGTTCGGCCACGAACATCAATGTTATACCCACAGGGTAAAAGGTTAAATCTCACCAAAAATCACACCAAAGATCTAGCATCGTATCGCAGTCTTCACAGAATCGCAATATTTTCCAAATCGCAATATTTTCCAAATCGCAATACATATCCCATCAGCACGCAAAGTATCGTGAAGTCGTTTCCCGTTTCCCGTTTCCTGTCCCTAATGTGAAAAAACACATTTGTCTATTGCACCCATAATATTTACATATTTACTATTTGTTTGTCAGATTCTGAAGTCGTCCAGCGCCCAGTCACCCATCAAGGAGCGCAGTCGGGGGAAGTCCTTATCGCCACGGAGACGGCAAGCCAGCCCACACCAGCGCTGTGCACACCGCAGAGACAAATCGTACGTAATTTTACATCCCATAATCGCTCACCTTCTGTCTCTCTCTCTCTCTCTCTCTCTCTCTCTCTCTCACACTCTCACTCTCTCACTTGCCCTTTTTCTCTCCCTCTCTTCCTCTCCTTCTCTTTCTCACTGTCTCTCTGTTTATCTCTGTTTCTTTCTCTCTTTCTTTCTATTTATATTTCTCCCTCTCTTCACAGTAATATTAAAGTGACACTCATGTACATAAACATACAGTTAGAGTGTGTGCGTGTGTGTGTGGGTGTTTATGTGTGTGTCTTGTGATCACTATGCTGCAGCTGTTGCTGCAACACAGATCATTTTACGAGCCGTAATGCAGCTGACAGGAGAGAGAGTGTTGATGTAGAGTGCAATAGTTGGCATCTTATCTTTTGTTATTCCTTCTTGCCATCTGTCTCTCCACCTATCTGTCTGTCTCTCTGTCTCTCTACCTGTCTGTCTGTCTCTCTGTCTCTCTACCTGTCTGTCTATCTGTCTGACAGGCCAGCCTCAGTGGACCGGAGGCCAGCAGAACTGAGCACCCTCAGTGACGGCTACCAGATCCGGATCTAACCAGGCCGGAGTCTAACCCCCCCCAAGAAATAGAGGGAAACTGGTTTTTTTCTAACTTTACTTTTGATTTTGTTGTGTTCTTTTATTTATCGTGTCGCTCTACATCCCCTCAAGTCAACAAAAACAACCATCCCTAGAGCTCTAGTGTTTTTCATATCCATCGCCAGTGGTTACAATCCCTCACCATGGAAACAGAGTGATAAAGATAGGTGGGTGGGATGTGAGTTGTCTTTTAGTTTACCTGATGTTCACGTCAAACATCAACAATGCAAAAACAAGGATTTTAGCCAGTGCTTTTTAAAGCTTGAAGAGCCCTCTTAAAGCCTGTCTACAGTCCTCAGAATAAACATCTCGTTTTGGGTGTCAAAGAGAAGCAGTATTTCTAAAGTAGTAGCAGAAGCAACCTTGGTCTCTACTGGAAGAGGAAATGTTTATTCGTTAAACATGGTTCAATTCTAGTAGAAGAAATCAGGACTCGTAACAGGGATTGCTGGCTTATGCCTTTAAATTCCAAAAAACTGTTTGTCAATTTATTTTAAAGAGATATCGTTTTTCTCAAATCCGCTGGTGAGAAAGTAATTTGTATGGAGAAAGGAGCAGCGTGTGCTTAAGAGGATAAATGGTGCATGCTGGGAAACAGAAAACAAGCGGAGCAAGTGATGGCAGGCAGGGAGGATGAGGAATGAGGGCAGATGTAGAGAGAGAGAGAGCAGGGGGCATGAGAGAGGGGGAAAGAGAGAGCGGGAAAGCGGGAGATCAGAATGGGCACTGAACAGACCGAAGTAGTGGAGCACAGTACATTAGATCAGGCACTGCAGCAAACCCCCGCCCTTCCTAGCTCTGCTCTTCCCTAGCTTGGTTCTCTGTATGCCACCACCCGCTTATTATGGGCTGTCAGGAGACGCATGCCCCCCTGCCTTTTGTTACTAATACCACGGTGCTTTCTGCAAGCCCGAAATAATCGGAAGTGGGGGCTGCAGTGGAGAGGAAATTACATCTCTTATCCAGCTTTCCAGAAGGAAGTGGGACCTATAACTGTTAACGGTTTAATGTGTGTGAGAGCGGCTGTGGAATTACAAAATACGCACTTCAAACACAATTATCCTGTACCAACGAGAGGAAAAAACCAATATAAAAACCCTGTCCAAAACCAGTTCAAAGGCAAACTTCAGACATGACTTATTCAAATTGAATACACATAAAACATGTTGAAAGAAAGTATGTTGCACATTTTTGCTAATGTCATGCTAATTGTTTAAACCTGTAGCTAATTCTGCACCACAACTGAGCTTTGTTTTATTGGCAGCTGATTGAGCCAATCCCACTCTGTTGCTTATGCAAAGTTATCCTGTGATTGGTAACCAGTGGATAACGTCTTCCAAAAGTTAAAATGTAGCATATATATCTCATGGTTTTTACCTTTCAGCATCTGCATTTCAGCAGCATCATTTTAGCAAAACATTTTAGCCTCACTATTTTTAGCATTAGTCTATCAGCATTAGCGTATTAGTATTAGCTTAATAGCATTAGCATATTAGCAATAGCATCTGAGAATGTTGAGTGGTGAAACAGTACATTTAGTAAGGACTCTGATGTGGGTTGAACAGCCAATAAGGGCACAGGATGCCCTGGAGGTTTATTGGTCTCACTATTAGGCTAATGCACTATCAATATGCTATCAGTATGCTATCAGCATGCTATCAATATGCTGTTGATGGGCAATTAATTAGCTATTATTATAGATCAATAAGGTTGTGAATTACTGGATTCACTATAGCGTGATTGTTTGTATGAATCTCAAAATAATCGTATCTGCAGAAGAACAATCATTGCTGGAATCAGATCAACTTCATAGCTGTGTGAAGCGTCCCTAAAACGTGTCCTGTTTGAGTCAAACACACATACTGTTTCATGCCTCTATTGGGACCTGCATTGTGGGGTCCATCCTCAGATGTATTTACAGTATATCATATCAGTGTATGGTGCAGAGTGAATGTTCAGTGTTAAATACACCAGTACAGCCACATAGTACTATACTGTTGGGATACTAAGCGATGACCACTAGAACTACATTCTCATACTGTTAAGAGACTGGGAGCCGACAGGTGCAACAACTGGCAGATCAGTCAAAACCAATGAAGCCATGGGGTTTTTACTTCCTGGTCCAGGATTCGGTGAGTCAATCTATTGGTTCCCGCACCATACAATAGATGTTATTATTACATCGTAGGATGTGCTTTAACAAACACATCCTCAAAGGCGGCACGGTCTGTGTCCTTAAATCCGATGAAACCAGATTGTCTTCAGTCGCAAAATTATAACTGGACATATGAAATGTGTTCAGCTTTATCCCAAGTCACATCACAAAGGCCATCTTTCTATACTCTGCTAAAGCAAAAATGCTTCAAAAGTCATTGTATTATATCCAGTGTCAAGATTGTTTTACTTTTTTGAAGTATCTCATCAGAATGTTTGATATTGTCACATTGAATGTTTTACAGTCGTTTTTTGGTCATAGTGAGCTCATGGTTGTTGGAAAACACTAGATGTCCTACAATATTCTACATGCTAGAAGATTAAACGAGAACACACTAGAATATCCTAGAACACGCAGGAACATTCACACATATTCACGGTTTGAATACTTGGTTCAACAATGAGATATGCACAAACCAAAAGGTTATTGTTAAAAACAGAATACGTTTATAAAGTCTTCCATGAAATTAAATGTGAACACAGTGTAGAACAGAGGTATTTTTTTGATGCAATGAGACAAGTATTGCCAAGTTTAATTGTGTGTGTGGCAATGTTACTGGGAATTATTGAAGATTCCAAACATTAGGCTAAATCAACAACAAGATGCGTAGATTCGGTTTCAGCCGTGGATATGTTTCAAGGTGCTTTTTTGTGGGAAAAACACGATAAATATTCTGGGCTTGTCTCATGTTTGTGTAGCAACTAGCCACAGCATAGTGAAATTATAGAAATGGGGGTAAATTCACCTGCAGCACAAACTCACCAGCTAAATATAAATAAATGATGAGGTAGTTCTTTGTATGAAGGGTTTATACTGCATAGAACAAAGGCAGGCGCCCACTAATGTACGGTGAGCACAATTCAGCAGTGTTGGGTTTCGTATTCACCTGAGGCCAATTCAGTGGTTTACTGTAATTATGTCAAGAATGGTGTTTTTTGGGAGCATTTTATTCTCTTTTATTTTATGAAGAAGTATAATGTCTAACCCTTTTTGTTTGTTGTGATTTTATCAAAGAGCAGATGCCATCTACCTGTCTCCTTTCAGCTATGACGATATTCAAATGCTTTTTTTAACACTTCACAGACATGGCAACCCCAATGTGTTTGGGTTGTCAGCTAGTTAACTTCTGCACTCCGAAAACCAATGAACTTTGGCATTTTTTCCATATGAATGTTTATTTATTTCATTGTTTGAATGTAGTTTGTTTTCTGGCTTGTTTTTCCTAAGGTTTTTATATGGGGTGATGGTAGACATTTGTTTTTTTTATCATTAATTTTTCATGAACTTTACGAGGGTTTATGGTAAGGCTTATGGTTTGCCTCCAACTGCTGTTCCTCAGTTTCACCTGATTGTTAAGATACCACAGATTGTTGTTTTGTTCCTGGGGTAATTCCGGGCCTTTTTTGGGGGTGGGGAACAACAGTAATTTGGCAGTTGTGACTCGTGCCTAAACAAGTGCTTTGTGTTGCATCTTTAAACACGCAGCATTTGTAAGAAGACAGTGCATGATGTGTGTGTGTGTGTGATGTTCTCTGACTTGAAACCCATGGGCCAAGGGGAAAGGTTGCTGATAGGACAACAGATGACTAGAGTGAACCACCTTTATCCTCTGAACTAGATGTGAACTATTGCCTTTCATGCTAAGCCAGCATCATCGATGACTTTCGGAAGAAATATGAAATTTGCCTGAAATTCATCTACAATTGATCCTTCCTTTGCTTCCTGTTCTTCCTCTCCAGGGACACTAATCCTCTCCGGCCACAAACTTAACAGCGACAAAGAAAGCAACACTTCTCCTTGAAACAGTTCAGAAAAGCATTTGTGACGTTCTGTGTGAATCCACCCCCTAAATAGTCAAGATCGTGTCAAGATACAACCTGTGAGTCTAAACTTTTACCATCAAACTGATTTAAAACCGGGGAATAAGCACCGGGTTTTCCCTCTCACTCTCTCCCAGGTTTTCGGTGGGAATCCGTCCCAGGTTTTATCTTCCACCGTGGTGGTTTCTAATGGTTCTGAAGTTATCCTGTATGTAAAAATGATTGCCCTCCTACTGTAACAGCACCAGTGGTTCCACAGAGGTGGATTTTGTCAATAAGGCATGCGTTCTTATAATAAATGATATACGTTTTTAATAGTGTTTGTCTGTTGGAATTGATGGATGGGTGGAAATGTATTTGATTGAAATGATACACTGCCCCCTCCCCCATACCAAACCTTACTACACTTAATACTCCTGTATTGTTGCAGCATGCTGCTCTGCTATCTGTGTGTTGTATGTACATGTGTGTGTGTGTGTGTGTTATATATTTGTGCACGTGCTTAAGTGTGTGTGCGTAATAAGAACGTGGACACGTGGGATCAGATTTACAGAATTAATCCTAATCCTTAATTTCTCCTCCATGTAGAGGCCCACCTCGTGTGTGTGTGTGTGTGTGTGTGTGTGTGTGTGTGTGTGTGTGTGTGTGTGTGTGTGTGTGTGTGTGTGTGTGTGCGCGCGCGCTAGAGAGACAAAATAAAGACAATTTTCAGAATGTTGAGAGATAAAGAGAATTTGATGAAAGGAGGATGGAGAGGAAAGGAGAGAGAGGATTAGTGAGTTGAAATCCTAGCGCAACTCTCCTCATCATATTAAGAAGCAGCCAAACAAATATGGAAATTAGCTGATTATTGATACTGCAGCCCATTTAAACATTAGTGAAAGGTTATATATTCAATATGTAACCTTACCAATATGCAATATAACATTTTAAGATAATTCACCCTTCATTTTGTGTGTGAGACATTGACAATATAATAGGCTACAACACAAAGCAATATAGTAATAGTTCAATAGGCCATATTCATTTCTAGAATATTTGATAGATCGGTGAAACATAACGAAAGAGAGAAATAAAGGTTGACTTATCCCACTAGATGCTATCGACATTTAGCAGCTTAACGCCTAAACCCTGATATTCACTCGGCTCTCTGCATTGATTTTCCCAAGACACAAAGAAGGGTCTATTGATTAAGACTGGGTGTCTTCAGGGGGAAACCGAAGGGCTTGATATAGTGGAAGTATTTGAAGAATTTCACCCTGTTTAGTGCAGAGAGAAAGACTCCTCTGTGACATTGGCATAGAGGAACCAAATGCCCAAAGGTCAAAACTTAATCTGTAGGCTTAATTATGGTATTTCCTTACTCCTGTTCGAACTTACAATAGCCTACTATATAGGCCTACAATTTAAACATGATGCTATGAAGCAGAATGAAATTTAACATCAGAAATATGATTTAGTTCAGTTGATTTGAAGTCAAACAGGATACAGGAAAGTTCAGTTGTTACAAATAATACTAACAGCCTACTAGAAGTTTGAGTGGGTGGATAAAAAAGTGATGAATCAATAAACAAATAGAAAGTTATTTGTCACGATACAGAATATCCAATTGAGTATGTCTCTGTGTTTATTACTCGCCAATAAAACACATTCATTTCGTTTGCATTGCGTTCCCTACCGACTCTACAGGCTCGCGCTTCAGTCGTGTTGATGGCGCACCCTATCGGCCGTCACCAAGAAATGTCAGATGGGGAAGAAAAGAAAGCATTGAAAAACGATTCCTTCTCCGATTAAAAAGACCAAAGTGGGACGTTGGTCTATACGGGTCCGATGAGCTGTACATTAGCTCGTTAAAGCTTGCATTGTGTCTCAGATAATGACCCCAAAAAAAATGGCAACGCATTCTCTCGAAGTGTAACCATAACGACGTCAGTTAGTTGGACGGCAACATAAATCTAATGTAAAGCCCTTCGGAGACTCATGGACGTCTATTAGGACGCAGCCCAGTGTCTTGGCGCAGTGCAGTTAACCACCGTGTGTACAGAATATTAAATCTAGATTCCAAAGTACAGCAAGTACAGTAGTATTTTTCCAACCGCACATCCAGGATGTAGTCAGCAGATCTACAAGAATCCATAACAAAAGGTAAAATGCACGATATGCCATCAACATAAGCAAAAAAAGTGATGTGTCTACAAAGTTATATTTGGAGCAAGATGCTCTACAACCAAACATAGCCCTAATACAGGGAACAGTCATTACTCAGAAATCATCTTGTAATGCGGTCTCCAAAAATTGGTACTAGACAGTGTGGTTTAAAATAGCTACTGTATTAGCACATAGTATACACATATTTATTTTTAAACTAACTTAGTAACAAAACTCCAGTCCAGACTTTCATAACAAATGTTTAGTTCATTTGAGTTTAATTCAAATACTATTTCAATAGGTCATTCATTTCTTAATTCATCGGTGGAAAGAAAGCAAGTAAACTATAAGTAGAAAAGACAAGCCAGAAGATCATTTATAATGTCATGTTTTTAATTCAGTAAATCAACCTTTTTGTTTTTATACAAGTGTTCTCACAGATGCCAGAAATTGTCCCTGACTACCACCTGAACATGAAGGCAGGGCGAAACTCCGTAGGAAATGGAAAGAGGATTTCAAGATATCGCTCAATGTGTGTCCCTCGCTCTGTTGGCAACTGAAGAAATTTTACCATAGCTAAATGTTCCTTTACATAAAACATACAAAACCAAAGAAATAAAAAATAATAAACACACAAAGAGTGGAGCTTTTTTCTGAGATACCCCACACCTCAACTCAAACCCCTCTCCTGGACTCTGAGATTTCAGTTTAAGAGGACTTCGGTCTGTGTTTTTGTTTCTTCGTAGACGTAGAGGGCTGGGCGGGGGGTGCGTTTATATGGGTTTGTAGTCCAGCTTGGACTCCAGTTTCTTGGAGTCGGCCACCTTACGGACGGCCTTCATGAAGTCTTCCTGGGTAACGTACTCCCGGTCGGCACGGATGGCGAACAGACCTGGAGGAGAGGAGGGGACCAGACGACACGATTAAGATAAACCGCTGCCCGAGTCACACGAGTCAAACCAGTTGACCCGTGGTGGTGCGTTATCGATTAGGAAAATCGAGTTTGTCGTTACCCGCTTCCGTGCACACGTTCCTCAGATCGGCTCCGTTGAAGCCGTCTGACAATTTCACGATGGCCTCGTAATCTGAGGAGACAAGTGCCAGAGGAATGATGATGTTTAACTGATCTCTCTCTGTGTGTGTGTGTGTGTGTGTGTGTGTGTGTGTGTGTGTGTGTGTGTGTGTGTGTGTGTGTGTGTGTGTGTGTGTGTGTGTGTGTGTGTGTGTGTGTGTGTGTGTGTGTGTGTGTGTGTGTGTGTGTGTGTGTGTGTGTGTGTGTGTGTGTGTGTGTGTGTGTGTGTGTGTGTGTGTGTGTGTGTACCAATCTCTCCATGCTTGGTGATGGGGCTAGAGTGTATCTTCATGATGTCCAGGCGGGCTTGTTCGTTAGGAAGCTCGATATCTGCAGCGTAAAAATAACACACAATTCCCTTACTTCACATCAACACTAGAGGGCATACCTACTGTGAAACAATCTAGTAAAAGGGGAACAGTCACACGCTCAGCTATCGTCTCATTCGGGTGTTGTGTGCAACATTGGTCCCATCTGGAGACCGCAAACCCAGGACAGATGACGCCATTGGTCCTTTTTCCACAACACGCGTATGAAGCTTATTTTAGAAAATAGCTGAGTGACAGTTCCCCTTTAATAGCAAAGTAAGGTTTAATATTAGTCTAAAACAGTTTGCGTTCTCCTCATGTCAAACCGCATTGGATAACAATGGACGACATCTCATAAATCCTCCAGACTACAAAACTGAACTAACACACACACCAAGACAATATCTTTATTTTCTACATTTCATCACGCCACTCAAAGCCCAACAGACCATAATACCACAACCCTGCCTGGTTTAGAGGGTGGTGTGTTTCTCCAGGTCTTGTGGAACCCAGGATGCTAAGGGATACTTACGGATCTTGCGGTCCAGTCGTCCGGGCCGCAGCAGGGCAGGGTCCAGTGTGTCTGGTCGGTTGGTGGCCATGATCATCTTAACTCTGTGGAGGGTGTCGAAGCCGTCCATCTGGTTCAGCAGCTGAGAGGAGGAGGAACAAGAAGAACCATTATGTCTGTCTTTTCTGGCCCCCATTGCACTCCTAACCATCCCTTTGAGATTGTTACTGTGATTAAGGGCTATACAATTAAATTGACCTGACTTGATAGGGGAACCGGTGAGTAACTGGAAACCGGTGGATCTGATGGTGTTGTCAGACTATTGCACTGATTCACTGCGTTGAATACATGCACTCAACTCAAACTCAATCTCAATAGGAAGTTACGGACAGTTTAACTAGAGTACTGAGCACTGGGCAACTGTATTATTGGACAATATGGCTGCAATCCAAGAACAAAATGGACATTTGCCGAACTCATGTACAACTCACACTGTTCACATCATCACTATAAAATTGTTAAAACAACAGTCCCTTCCCGGCATCCCCCTGTAACCCCTCTCTGCATGGGTCAGAGGTCCTAGAACACCTCCTCACCTCCATCAACGTCCTCTGGATCTCTCTGTCAGCTGAGGTTCCCTCAGAGAAACGCCTCCCGCCTTAGAGGAGAGAAACATAGGACGGTTAGCGTGGATACAGTGGCTCTGGGTGAAATGGAAACACACAGCAGGCTTACTGTGAGAGGGTGACCACATGGGGTGACTATCACAGGGTGTGTGAGAGGGTGAATGAGAGGGTGGCTGTGACTGGTAACAGTGAAAGGTTGAAAAGGAGAGGGCGACTGACAGGGTTCATACGAGGTTAACCATGAGAGGGTGAAAACATCAGGGTGACTGTGACAAAGTCTTGGTCCACACACCTATGGCGTCGATCTCGTCCATGAAGATGATGCAGGGCTGGTGGTCGCGGGCGTAGTTGAACATCTCTCTGATTAGTCTTGCGCTCTCCCCAATGTACTTATCCACGATGGAGCTGGACACCACCTGGAGACCAACCACACACACACCCTCTGCTTGAGACTACCAAACCCCTGGAACCCACCTTTAAAAAAGGTTCTCGGGTTTCAAGTTGAAGGCTTTTGTTAATTCTGTGGCAGGGATGCCAGCTCCCCTGTAAACGCCCCTTCAATTCAGTTTCAATAAGCGGAGGACAGGTGTGTCACATCAAGACTTAATCAGTAGGCTAACCATAACAGCCAATTAGAGGTTATGCATGCAAAAGCATGTGTTTAACCAATAGAGGGAGTCCTAATGCACACTTGGTGTTGGGGTTTAGTTCTCCTTAAAACGTAACCATTGGTTTATTTGTAACAAGAGCTGAATTGTGTCACACAGACTGATATGTATATGATGTGTTCCTTCTCATGGTTTTGATATTTTCCCATTGGGGCTTTCGGGAGTTTTTCCAGAGGGAGGTGATTTAAATCCAAATAAAAGTGGTATTTTGTTGGCTTTAGAGACTATGATTGTATTTCAAATATCTATATACTAGCAAACGGGACTTAGATCAGTGGATTAGCTTTATTTAAGACATTTATCACGAAAGGACCATGTTAAGTTGGCTTCTTCCCACTAGAATTAATACTACTAAAAAGGGCCACAACTACTACCAACACTACAACCAGTACTGACCTTGAGGAAGTTGCAGTCCAGCTGGCTGGCCACTGCTCTGGCTAGAAGTGTCTTCCCAGTACCTTGGAGAAGAGGAAACACACACATTAGAGATGTACAGACTACACCAACAGCATATACTGGAACAGTACGACCCGTGGGTCCTACTAAATGTTATTGAGTCCCAGCTGATTAGGGTTGGCGAGCCAACAAGAAGCGCTGACCTGGAGGTCCGTAGAGCAGGCAACCCTTGGGAGGGATGATGCCCACTCTCAGGAAGAGCTCGGGGTTGGTCAGGGGAAGCTCTATCACCTGGAACAACACAGAACTTAATATCCACCTTGTCTTATTACCACCTACAGTCTGATAATCAAAGATAGCCTTATAGCTGAAACAAGATCACCAGCATTCAACATATACCCCCTTCTCACTGCCAATTCAGAATGTACTATTATATATATGTATATAAACCTGTGCTTCCCAACCCTGGGGTCTCAAAAAATACAGACGTATAAACTATAGATATTTCATGGTGTATTTCTCATTAAAAGAGGCATTGGAAAATATAAACAAACAAACGACTTTTCACACCTAGTAATTATGTATTGGCTGATGTTTTCAAAATTAGGTTACATTTAAAAAATAAGAGGACCTATTGACCCCCTAGTGTGGGTTTAGACCACACAGGCTGGGGAGAAACCGTTAAAACAACTGTGTATAAACTCACCTCTCTCAGCTCTCTGATCTGTTCAGACAGCCCTCCAATCTCAGAGTAGGAAACACTTCCAGGGTCTTCATGGGACATGTTGTAAACCAAGGGATCCACCTCACGTGGCAGGTACCTGGGTAAGAGAGGAAGATGATCAGATGACACCATGAGGGTACGAACACGTGCTTTATTGCAGACACAGCAGAGGATAGTAGACAGACATGCGGAAAATAAATGCAGAAGTATAAAAGTGATTAAGTTGCCATGGTTACGTATCTCCCATCTACAATGCCAACATAAAGCGATACTGTGACAATAATATGAACACATGATAATGTGAAAACATGACCAGAATGAACACATGACAATATGAACACATGAATGATCCTGCCCCCAGCCTACCTCATAATAGTGAGGGTGGTCATGTCCAAAGCCACCCTTGTACCAGGTTTCAGTTGTGACTTATCCAACTGAAATGGAATGCAAAAATACATAAGTATTTCCCCATAGAGAATTCAAAATTTTCATGAACGGTCTCCTTAAAAAGCTCTTTGCGAGTCAGAATATTTAGAAAATAATCACATAAATCAGTTACCGTCCACGTAAAACAAAAAGGATATTAAACGGAGGATATCAATATTATGTTGGACATACCTGCCTGCGGCATCCAACCACATATCGCGGTCCATTTGTGGCCTTTACAATAACTGTCAACAAGATGGTCGGGGTCAGCGAAACACTCAAAATACGACAACCAATCTAATAGTGTGCGTTACGTAATATATATTTTTTTTTTATTAAACTGAACTTACATTTCTCCTCGGTCAACTGTTTGAGAACCTCGCCCACAATCTGCATTTAAAATAATCAGACATATGTCAATATTTTGGATGCGCCTGTCATTTCAGGTGCTGACCTGCTTATCCAGAATGACAGTAAATAAGTTCTTACCTGCCCAACACTTTGGAGCGCTTTCAGATCATTCTCTGATTTCTCGTACTGCTTTGTTTGTTCCCTTAGCTGTTCCCTCACTATAATCAGAATCATAATACAGAAGAACATTGGAAGTTAGTTTGTAAATCGGGGCTCAAACACAATACAACACGGCTAGGTAGTCAGGCAGTGTTAGCGTTAGCAGCTGTGCTTCTCCAGACAAACGGTACTAGCGCTCATTAAGCTCACTTTGCTGACATCGGGTTATACACAACCAGACCAAGACGGATTCCAATAATATATTTTGATTTTTGAGCGTTATGGCGGACTAACCACCCCACCATACAAGCTAACGTCAAGTAGAATGCTAAGTTATGGTTAGCCATGCTAGTTTCTTAGACGAGCTGCAGCCCATTCATTTCTACGGAGAAGATGACTGCATGACAAAGCAGTAGCTAGCCCAAATGCTAACCGGGGCTTATCCGTTCCAGTGAACAGTTACGAAAAAAAAAGACAAACCACCACATATCTCCGCCACATTTCTTAAGAACCAATTATTAGCTTACACTCTTTTAAACGTCCGTCAATTTCTTTATGTTCGAGTAGCTTTTTCCTGTAGTCCTGCAGACCCTTCTCCCTGGTATCGGCCATGGTGCCCCGCTGAATGATGGGAATCCGCGACGTCACACAGTGTTTTCCTTGTCGTGCCTGACCCCTTATTTTACTGTCGTCACACAGTTTGGAAAAGTTATAGCATAAAGTTGAACAAATTGTGTCTATTATGAATGTGATATCACTTGTCTGATTCCCATATTCACCTAATCGTTTTTTTTTTTTTAAAGGTTGACATTATTAAATTAGCCGCTGCTTTAGTGTTGCTGTTGTAACTTTGAGCATCCACTTGAGGTCACTGATAACCCGTTGTATTACAAACAGGACTGGACTGTCTGCAGCAATTATCTATATGCAGTAGTTGAAAGTCTTGATAGGTCAGAGCTAAATCTCTAGTGGACATGTTTGGTTGGTGTGTGTGTGTGTGTGTGTGTGTGTGTGTGTGTGTGTGTGTGTGTGTGTGTGTGTGTGTGTGTGTGTGTGTGTGTGTGTGTGTGTGTGTGTGTGTGTGTGTGTGTGTGTGTGTGTGTGTGTGTGTGTGTGTGTGTGTGTGTGTGTGTACACACACACACACAACCACAACCACTATAGGTTGTTCAACATAAAACACCATGCTCATATGGACACTACAATACGTGATTAATTTATTACATCTTAATTGTACATATAATATGATGATATGAAAATGTTTGAGTTAGTTTATGGTCTCTCCCAAACCATGTGGTTTTCAAGCTTTCAAGAGTTTTATGGAGATCAATTTCTATTTATGCTGTGTTTTGTGTTTATATTGCTAGTTTTGTTTATTCTTTTCTATTTACTTTGATGTTACTGGCTTGAGCTGTGCTACTCTAAATAATTATTTCCTCCGGTAACAAAATAAGTCGTGTGAATCTGAGTCGGAAACAGATAGTGTCCTATCATCATAGAACAACATTGTTTTCGGGTGGAGTTATTCCTTCAAGTCAGTAGCGCCCATCTATGTCTGCCTTTACCCTTTCCACCACTCTCTTTCAGACAAAGCAGACAAAGACAATACACATACTGAAACAAACTTACAACAAAAAATACATTTAACTTTAAAAATAATTGTGGCAGAGAGAGAGAAATGGAGAGAGAGAAATGGATAGAGAATTCAGACTCAAGTTCCAATATTTTAATTCAAAAGGAACCACATACAGTTTAAAACTTAAAAGTCACCATTTCATACCAGATTATAGCTTTAAGATAATTCAGATCTGTAGTCCCTTGGCAGTTAAAAACTTAGAAAGCACAATAACAAACAGTACAGGGCAAAGACACAATACAGAGATATACAAAAAAGAACACACAAGACACACAATACCAAGCTACGCACAATAGCTGACAACAAGTATATGTCTCGCCAATTCACCCCGACTCACCCGGTCTCACACCTAATAAGATGTTTTATTTTCCCATTTAATCCCTGTTAGGACTTTTATTTCCTTGCTCATGCTTGCATTAATTACTTTTCTTGTTTTTCTATTTGTTCTTACTCCTTGTTATATTCATTTTGACCTCTGTTTGCATTGTTTGCATTGCTATTGTTATGTTTATATGTAAATAAAGCTTTCATGGATGTCATAAGACAAAGCTAAAGAAAGAGAGGAGAGGAGAAGAGGATGAGGCAAGGAGAGGGTGATGGTGTTTTGGAGGAACAGGAGAAGCAAGCAGAACATGACCTCTGGTATAAGACAACACTACCAATGCCAATCACTCACATTACAATCTCATAATACTGACGTTGTGAAACAACACCATCCCACAGCAATGAGAAAACCATTGGGCAGACAAAATATGCCATTACAGCTAAATGTAGTGTAGCAAATGTAATTACATCTTCAGAAACCAAGATCGTTCGTTTGTGTGAGACACGAAATGTGGGAACTGCCCGCCTGACAGGAAATTTGCCTCATTGTGTGCCAAACCTGACACAGCAGAACACACACATCCAAGTATAAATGAAACATTAATGTTTGTATTACCAGGAAAACATATCAATACAGTTCTGATATAATAGCTCTGCATCATTCCTTGAGTAGTGGTCACCATGTGGCCTCTGTTGTCATTGACTGTAACACTTTGGCAGTGATCGGAAAAAGTACTTCAAATGCTTTATTAAAAGTAGGTAAGGTATGATTCCGCCCACCCCTACTTCTATTCCTTCCTTCGAAAGCACTTAGGATTGGAGAGCACTATAAAAGGTAAAGGTCCTCCACTGTACATTTTACTAGGTACAAGTACTAGTATCAAAACTAAAAGTAGGCTACTTATTCATTGTCATGAACCCATGTCAATACGTAGTATAACAGTTAAGATAAAATACATTTATCCTCCATTTGTGGTTGGCTCTGGCGATTTCTTCTAATTGTCAGCAGCAAAAAAGAATAAAGTTTCAATATTAACAACAAATTGTGCATCACTTGTATAAATAGGCCTTCAAATAAAACGTATCGTCAGTACTTAATAAGTGAAGATAAATCATAATTTCCTACCTAGGCCACCTGTTACAGTGAGAAGAAATTAAAGGTGCTGTAGGATTTAATAGCTATAATTTGAGTGTGCCACAGCCATTGTTAGCTATTAGTGAGTGAAATGCTGTGCTTGTGAGAATATCTGTTTCAAGTTGACTACGCCTGCCTCTCTATGAGCCTATTTAGAGTTAAGACCGCTTCAGGTTAATTTCTGACCAATCAGGGCATATCTTACCCGATTGGTTTGGGGAATCCATCTTGCCTGTCAATCACAGGTGCATGAACATAGACGCTTCTCAATGGATAATAAACGTAGGGAGGGAGGGAGCAGAGAGGGAGGAAACCTACAGCACATTTAATAGTAGTAAAAAAGACAAGATTTAAATGTACTGGAGTAAAAGCACAATCCCAAAAAGTCCCCAGAAAAGAAAGACCCAAGGACTAAAGAAGTGAGTACTTAGTAGTAAAAGTACTTTATCAGACTACATCTGGACTACATCCCATCCGTGCTGAAGTAATGTGCAAACCAAGGTCAGCCAATTAGTCAACTGCTGTGTCACATAAACATCGGCGTTGTAAACATTTATCCGGCAAAGTCTAAGAGCGTGGGGTTGAATCAGCTGGAGGAGGGGGGGTTGGATGAAATCGGATCGTCTGCACATTGTTTACATCAAACAACCGTCACTAGAACCCTGGGAACGGGAATGCGTTTGGGCCGCGGATGCTAAACGCAAATGAGGACGGGCTGCAGCTCTCTGCCCTATCGTGACAGCGGACCCATTCCCACTTCCTGTTGTCATAACAACACCATGAGACACAGAAATGCTGTGTCTGGGAGGGTTGCTGGGAGGGGTGTATGAAGACAGCGTGTCAAAGGGGGAGTTATCAGAAAAGCCCTCACATTTAGTTAGGTTGTCAACATTGAGCTCAATGTATGCTCTTTGACCCCCCCAACTAGGCCTATCTAAAGCTACAGTCACTTATTTTTGCTTGCTCCTGTTCTCTGTCACCAGCTCTCTATTCCTCTCTCTCTCTCACGCTCTCTCAATCACTAACTCTCACACTTACTAATTTCCCATGAGCCTTCGTGCTGTATGCACCATAATTGGGCAGGAGCTTGAAAAGACAAAGTCAGAAATGAGCATCTGGATGAACAAGAGGATGTAAAACTAAACACTTACAGTTTTTCCAGCATTCTTCTCTCACTCCATCTCTTTCCCTCTGTCTCTCTCTCTGCCCCATTATTTGCTTTATTACTCCCCCATCGCTGTCTCTGTCATTCTCCCTCTCTCTGCCCCCTCTCTCTGCCTTCTCTCTCTCTCTCTCTCTCTCTCTCTCTCTCTCTCTCTCTCTCTCTCTCTCTCTCTCTCTCTCTCTCTCTCTCTCTCTCTCTCTCTGTGTGTATTTCTCTTTCTCCATCTCTCTTTCTCCACGTCTCTCCCACTCCCCCCCTGCCTCCCCTCTCTCTTTAAACCCTCTCTTTATCCCAGAAATTAGCTCCAGCTGTGTGCTCTTCCTTCTTCCTGGCTCCCTATTGGCTGAAGGAGCTGTCACTCACTGTGAGAATGGGAGAATGTATGTATACTGTCTTTCGTGAGAGACTGCAAACCCATGCCGAGGTCACCAACCTCTGCTTCGTAACACCCATTAACCTTTCGACCTTTCAGTAAAAAACATTTGTTTGTCGCTACTTCACAACAATTTCAATTAATAGTTGGTTTGACTGTCGGAAGGAATGTCTTTATACCGTATATATTTTCTTACTGATTTTGCTTATTTTGTTTCTTTGGTATACATATTATCAAATTATATCATCAGATTAAGGTATGCTAACTGTTATCATTATCATCATTATCCGAAATTTTACTTGGATTTTATTTGTGGGGTTTTATGTTGTATTAAAAAAAATCTGGTTTGGACAGCATAGTTTTTGTTAAACGGTTTAGTGTATAGAAAGACAACAGATTGAGGTTTTTACAGATGGAGAACAAAGGGGACTAGAATTGATTGCCTCCAAGAGTCAAACAATAATGTTTCGTGTTTTCTTTTCCAGTATAGCAGAGGAAATTTGTCCTGACCAGTTTCTGGACAAGCTAATTATCAATTTAATTAACACAGAGCTTAACTTTGTAAGGTCTTGAATGCTAATGTATACATAACCTGTGAACTTTAGCATTCTGTAATACGTTTATATCATTATGTTCATTTAGCACCAAATAAAAGAACAAATGGAATGCAATAAATTATTTAATGGAATCAATTACTTCAATGTATTATGTTCGTGGCAAGCCATGCTCTATGGCGGAATCGGCACAAGAGGTCATTGGAACAAAAAAAAAAATATGAGTTGAGTCAGATTCACCCTTTGACACACTTTTTATCTTTGGTTGAGTTGTATCCTGTACCTTGTTAAATGTCAGTTAACTTAAAATATGATAACATCTTTCTTCATACAAGCAACAGAGATCAACATGAAGTTGACGTGACCTACATCTTATTTTATCATCTGCATTTGTCCTTTTCCATCATTGCATGCTCTATGGTCTTATCAGTTCATCGATAACCCTGAGACAACACTGTAATGAAATGGTTCATCATAGCGTCGTTTCCTCAGACGTAGGAGGAACAAGCACAAAAAACAACATATTTTTCACAGACACAGTGGTGTGTCCTAACAAGGATGGCCCATGAATGGTACAGAATAACACAGGGTAGGAATGCACTGATTGCCTTTCTTTCTGACCGAGGGCCAGTACTGAGTACTCCCTCTTGGGGACTTGCTTATACCGAGTACTGATACGAGAACTTTTGAAGACACTGTGTGTTTATTATTTTCAAACAATTAACAGTTCAAATATATATTAAAAAATAACATTGCGTTAACCATAATAGCTCCAAACTGACGACATTTTCTTTCTTTTCCTAGCACAAAGTTTAGTCCAAACTCTGAATTCGGCTCCTACGTGTCACGTTGGTATAGGTTTTTGGGTATCGGTGCATCCCTAACACAAGGGTGTAGTTTTCACCTCAACATTGGAAGGGGGACCAGTTTCCGAATTACCCCCAGGCTTTTGGGGGGTCTCCAAATAAGATGAAAACCCACAACCCTGTTATCGATCACTTCTCTCCTAAGTGCCCCAAACATTGTGGCTCCACTCCCAAACAATTGTTTTTGATAATTGTTGTGTAAAAGCAACATTTGTACACATTTTGAGCTGTCAACATCACTGAACAATTTTACCATTACCATCTTAGACCATCTCAGCATTGCGGGGGGACATGTCCCCCACTACATCTCTGATCTAATCTGATAGATTAACATATTTTATGAATTACTACTAAATTGCTGCTTGATTTAGCGTTGCCCCCCCCCCCCCCAAACAAAAAATGGGCTTGTGCATCACACCACCATCCTAAATAACCCCACCCCCCCACACCTGTCACGAAGATATATCAAGGTCTCCATGGATCTGGAGGCCCACCCCTGTGGGGGTGGTGGCGGTGGCGGTGGCGGTGGCGGTGGTGGCGGTGGTGGTGGTGGTGGTGCAGTTGCCTGGCGTCGCCGACGTTATCTGCGGTCTGGGCTGAACCGGTGACTGGGGGTGGTGTGGTTTCCCCTGTCCGGAAGCCCGCCGGCGGCACAGGTTCCTCCAGATGAACTTGAGCACGGAGGGCTCGAAGATGATGAAGACCCAGGGGTCGATGATGGAGTTGAAGGAGAGCATGCGCAGGGCGTGCAGGTCGCTGGCGGGTAACTTCTTCCTCTGGCCCATGAAGTTGATGTACACCCGCAGCTGGAGGAGGAGGGACCGGCAGACAGACAGACAGGGAGACAGACGGGCGGTGAAACAGACAGACGGGGAGACAGAAAGAGAGACAATCAGACAATCAGAGAGACAGACAGATACATTTGGGGAGACAGACACAGGGAGACAGATGGACGGGGCCACAGAAAGAGAAACAGACAGACAGACAGAAGGGGAGACAGACAGACAGATGGGGAGACAGACAGAGACATTCGGGGAGAAATACAGACATACAGGGATACAGACAGACAGGGAAACAGACAGATGGACATGTCAAACAGACAGACAGAATAAACACAAGCAACCCAACGTACAAGTGACCAGTAGGACGGACAGAAATGACGGGATGAGGGAGAGACAGGTCGAGGACGAAGAAAAACTTTCAAAATGTTATGCGTAATGCGTGCGTAATGAGCGTTTTAGCGCCAGCTACTATTGGAGAAATGTGTAAATGTGTAAAATCAAAAACAAAAACATAGTTTTTTACCAGTAATGGAAAGGAGCAGATGGAGAAGGCCACCGTTATAAAAATCAGAGGCAGCAGATGCTCGACTTCCTCTGTCAAGGACAGCGACCTGCGGAAAAACCGTTTGTGCCGCAAGCGTCCGGCCCGGTGGTGTGTCTTTTGCCGCCGGTGCATTTTAACCAGAAAGTAAATTACGGACACGTTGCAAACCGAGGTGCACATTATGACAATGAGCGTAAAGCAGGCGTAGAACCCGGTGTAGATTATGTTCCAATGTTCGGACGGGCTCATCTCCAGGAAGCACCACGTTCCGGGGCAATACTGCAAGTATTTCCCAAACTCCATGAACGGGCAAGCGCAGTAGAGCACGCACGCCAGGTATATGAGCGCGATCGCGACGTAGCCGCAGCGCGTGCTCGTGATGTGTCTGTCGTAGAAGTACGGGAAACCCAGCGAGAGGAAGCGCTCCAGCGCCATGGCGCACAGGATCGAGAGCGTAGAGAGGCTCAGAAACGTCATGCTGAACCCAAAGTAGGAGCATAGGACGTCAGCTTCACCCAGGGCGACCAGCGTCGTGTTCTTGGCGTACGCGGCAAGAACCACGGGGCTGACGGCGATCGTGCCTAATAGATCCGTGGTGATGAGCGCCGTGACGAGGATGCGGAACAGCGACGGAGACTTCATCTGGCGCCGCGTCTCCAGCAGCGCGAGGGCGACGATGTTTCCAACCACCCCGAGGGCGAACATGACCGCTGACGTGGTGGGGAGTCCCGACTCCACGGTGAGCCTCGTGTGACAGTCGATATGGTCTGTAAAGTTGAGCGCCATTTTGGGATTTAGTTCAAAATACGCACAAGCTAGCCACGTCGATGCGCAATTAACCTCACCCCACCCCCCATCTCGGCTATATATTTCTCCTTCCCACGCAAAAGACGATACGTACTTCCTTTTTTTCTTTTTTTTTAAAGCTGAGTCACACAATTCAGAGTGGATGGGTTGACCTCATGCTCCTCTTTCACATGTTTTCAGGTGATGCAGAAAAAGAGAGAGAGATGGAGAGAGAGAGGAAGAGCGAAAGAGAGATGGAGAAAGAAAGAGAGGAAGCGAGAGAGATGGAGAGAGAGGAAGAGAGAGGAGGGTGAGAGAGATGGAGAGAGCGGGAGAGAGAGAAAGCTGGGGAGAGAGATCAAGAGAGAGCAAGAACGATAGACCCAGAGGGAGTGTGTGTGTGTGTGTGTGTGTGTGTGTGTGTGTGTGTGTGTGTGTGTGTGTGTGTGTGTGTGTGTGTGTGTAGTTTGAGTGTCTCTGCTTCTCTGGCTTATGGTACTAGGACAGAGTCCCTTTTTGTTTACAGATCTGAGTAAACTGTCCTAAACCACAGGCCTAGCATCCAGAGCTGTGAGTGAGAAGTTTGATACTAGGAATGTGGCCTATACCACATTTAAACCAAACTTTTTACTGTTGACAGTTTAGCCTCCCACCAACACTGTGAGACAAAAATGTATTAGGTTACTATACTGGTATATAATACAGTATTCTTAGACAAGTGTCATGTCTGAAATAATATGTCAGGACAACAATACATATTTCATAAGCTTAATCATAACAATCTGGTACTTATTTATTTACAGTTTTTGTACTTAATAATATAATTAATATAATATAATATAATCTAGGTGAGGTACTGGTCGATGGCTCTAGATGGTGCTAGATACCAGGCCTTGAAGCCAAGAACCTTAGCTTCAGGGATATCTGAAGCCAAGTCAGAGATCTGTGTGTGTGTGTGTGTGTGTGTGTGTGTGTGTGTGTGTGTGTGTGTGTGCGCGCGCACGCGCGCGCGTGTGTATGTGTTTCTGTGCATGTAATTAAGTGAGTGTGTGCGTATGTATATGTGTGTATGTGTGTGTGTGTGTGTGTGTGTGTGTGTGTGAGTGTGTGTGTGTGTGTGTGTGTGTGTGTGTGTGTGTGTGTGTGTGTGTGTGTGATTTGCGGGGGGGCCTCATGTCTCGCTCCACCGCTGCTGTGACCACAAACCACCACCATCGCAAATCTGTAAAATTCCAACATGGCCGCACAGTCACTCATCCACTCGGAGAGCTTCACTGACAACCAGAGACAGCCATCACGTAAACAGCGATTAAAAAACCACAATGTTCAATGTGTGTGTGTGTGTGTGTGTGTGTGTGTGTGTGTGTGTGTGTGTGTGTGTGTGTGTGTGTGTGTGTGTGTGTGTGTGTGTGTGTGTGTGTGTGTGTGTGTGTCACACCATAATAGACACAGCTGGGAGAGCTGTGTGTATAGCATTACATATACATGACTGGTCGCTTCTCTTGCTAATTGTCTCTCTTTTCCATAATACACACCCAGCTCACCAGCTCTCTGCCAGCAATCAACTGACTGAAGTAATAGTCAACGCACACACATTGACAACAATGGGGCACTCAAACTACAGCAGAACTAGAACCAAATGAGCGCTTCCATGAAACAAATTCATAAAGGCTGCATTATACTTCGGCAAGGAATAGTACACGGTGGGTCTCTGCCTAGCCCCACCTTAGTGTGCTCCTCTTCAAAAATGCAACTACACGTCAGTGGCAGCCTGCTTCGATCTTTCCTGCTACAGTTTCTGGTAAATTTATGAATGACTAGTTGAGGACGTTTGCCTCTATGTTCATTTGTACGACACATCATCTTCACATTAAAAACATCATTAGGTGTCACTGAATTAGTGACTTGGCGACCTTGGGCAGTCTACGTCCTGAGTTAAAGATGCGGATGATCATAAATGCAAGCACCTTTTTATTGACCCACTGCGTAATTACGCCGGCTATTTAGTATAGTATAATTCACCTTCACGCTTTCAGTCTGAAAACTACGCTTCTTGCTAGTTGCTAACACTGCGTTGTAACAAGTACTCAAATAGTTCTTCATACTTTTTAGTTGGTCTCCACAATGCTAATAAAATGGCAACAACTTGAGGTGGCGAAACCATCCTTTTTCATTGGAATTACTTGATTTTTGAAAGTGATTTTAAAACAAGCAATAAACATCAACTTCTGTGAGCTAAATCCCACCGCCTCTCCGAACCCCTTCACTGGTTCCCGCGCTGCTGGCCCTGAACGCTAGCACGCCGAACGACCCTGTTGTTCCACTGCCGTAATTACATGTGGTTATGTGATTACTCTGAGCTATGCTAAATGGAGGAGAGCATGACCCACAAGGACGGCCTGCCAATGGAAACTAGGTCTTGCCCTGCCAAGACGTCCGGTGTTTACACACGTTTCCACGCTTTCAAAAAAGTTATTGTTTCAAAAGGCCTTTCATGTCACAGTCTTTCTGTAATGTCTTTCTGCGAGTATGTAAACATATGTAAATAACCAACACACAAAAAGTTCCCGATATACCATATGGAGGCCTTCTGGTGTTCTTTGGTTTTAATTAATGTCTTGGGAGATTCTGCACTCCATACACCCTGGAGTCTGTGTTTATTTAGACGCAACTTTTACTTACACAGTGCGCTGGCGCGACCAAAATAGACGCAGATAAACAAGCAGCCTTGTTCTACATGGTAACGCCCCACCACAGGCTTTCGCTACGTTCGGTTTCGCGCACAAACCTCGCTGTTTGCGCCTGCCTCGCATAGCGACAATGAAAATAGCCGGTTTGGAAGTGCAGCGGCGACCGGACATCACGGTGCGCGGTCCGGTGAATGAAAGGGTCCGTAACGGAAGACAAACTGTTTGGTTTTTATTCTGCGAAGACGCGTTGGGCTGCCAAGACCCGGCAACGTCCGACCGCTGGCCTCCAAGAGCCCCAGACGTCCCTGCCTCCTTCTACACTTCTCTCTCCCCCTTTTTCCTTCCATTCCACACACTCTCTTTCTCTTTCCCTCTCTCTATCTGTCTATTGCCTTCTCTCTCTACTTCCCCTCTCTCCCTATTTCTTCCTCTCTCATCCCTCTCTGTCTCCCTCTCTATCGCTTGCTCCCCCTTTCTCTTCCCCCCCCCCTCTCCCCCCCCCCCCCTCTCTCTCTCTCCCCATCCACCCAGAGGTTTTGGTGGTGAGGGAGACATCGCTCGCCATTGCCGATGCGAGACCGCCGTGGTAGAACACTCAAAATGTCTCCTCCCGGGGTTCAACGAGTTCATCTGCCGTTTGCTCAACGGTCCTAAGACAGGGGCGGGGATGACCCTGGCCGACCCCTCCGTCACGTGACTACAGCCAGGTCACGGTGGTGGTGTGGTTCTTATAGCTTTCAGGCCACACTATCAATCAAACTTTATTTATAGAACGTTTCCGTGCAACGCTGCAATACGTTGTGCTTGACACAAGGGAATGACACAACAAGAAATTAAATTAGTTACAAATAAGAGTAATGTGACGCTGGATACAAATGTGTAAACTCTTTAAATCTGTTTTTCATCTTTCATCCGTCAACAACGTAGGATGTATGTAATACTCCAAGGCCACCAAAACAGTAAACAGCTCATTTTACTGTGGACTGCATGGCAAAACGTATATAATTCGGAAAACTATGAGGTTTAATTTGCAAATGATCCAGACATTGGCAGCCAACTATGGAGAAGGCATGTGTTTTCATTGCCCCAGTGCAGATAAAATCCTTCTTTTTCTTTTTACCCTTTTTTCATTTATGCATCGTCGTGGGGACATTGTGTTACGTTGGACCACTGCAACCTCCCTGACACATACATTTGAATCATTGTCATTCAAACACACACACAAACACACATAAACAAACGTACATACAAACACAACATTGCAAATGCCAACATCACCACACGTCTGTCTCCAGACACCTACACTAACATGGGGTTGTGGTTGAGACAAGGACTTGGTTCTGGGGTGGAGAGGAGTTTATGTTACTTAAGACCCCCCCCTCCCTCCAAGGGCCCTCTGTCTGTGTTCATGTAAAAGGGCCCCCCATGAGGTCACTCATGTCTGAACCCCCCTCCACCATCGCAGAAGTTATATAACAGATGAGGGAGGTAAGGGCGGTAGGGGGCTGGGGGGCTGGTGTGTGAGGGGGGGGGGGGGGGGTGTTGAGACACCATTTTGACAAGGGAGGTGCTTGTGAATATCAACAACTCACCATTTATACTTACTTGTAAAAATACAGTCGGACAACTCTGACCTTTTTCTTCTCAAGGTTGTAATCTGAATCTTATCTTCCACAAATTCAGCTCTCAGCTCTTTTGTTTTGTCCAGTTTTATTTTTATTTTCTTGAAATGACTGCTTTGCCCACCTCTAGACCTTGAGGTGTACTACTCGAGGGTATCACTTAGATCAGGGATAGCGCTGTTTCACCATACATGCCCTGCTCCTGAGGTATATACCGTATTTGTGGCTATGTCATCATCACTGAATCCCTGCCTGCGAGACAGAATTCCAACTCATTGGAGTTCTTATCTTAAAACCAGCTGTTGGCAACACATTTTATAAGGACTGATCGGAGAAGTCTCGGATGTTCACTGGGAATTCAGTCATGTTTTAAACATCTCTGAGAGAAAAAGACAAATGCAAAAAATGGAAAGAGCTTTCTCTTTTTTGCCTTTTAACCTCTTTTTCTCTCACTTCTTCTCAGCAACTATCTCTCTCTCCCTCGTGTCTCTTGCCCTCCCTCCCTATCTTGTAAATGGAGGTCAAGGCGATGTTTATTGTCATGTTGTTTGATTATAGACCATATATTGATCCGCCTGTGTGCACTTTGTAAGCCAGTCACACACTTTGTCCGGTGCTCCGGACTCCAATGAAAGGCGGTTGCGTAAGAAGATGCCGTAAAAGGCCCCGAAATTACCTGAACTTTGACCTGAGCAGTGAGACGTCCTCATCATACATTGATAGACGTAACAGATGGTGAGAAATGAACTGTGTGTGTGTTTGTCTGTGTGTGTGTTTGTCTGTGTGTGTGTGTGTGTGTTTCAATACAATAACTTTCATTTTCACCAGGGAAGGCCGGGCACCATGGCCTGAAGCCACTGATGCTCACATGTACACACACAAACATAACCACACACACATAAACAGAGACAAACACACATACAAACATAATGACATGCAAGCAGAGGAGGCCTATCCAAAGTGTGTGTGAGTATTTATGTGTAGGTCTGGAGGGGGGCTGGAGGGCGAGATCTGGGGGGTTAAGTCTGGGGGTCTGGAGGGGGGTTTGGGGGTCTGGAGAGGGACTGGGGGAATAGGTCTGGGGATCTGGGGGGGTTAGGTCTGGGGGTCTGGAGGGGGGTTGGGGGGTCTGGAGGGGGACTGGGGGAATGGGTCTGGGGGTCTGGAGGGGGGGGGGGTTAGGTCTGGGGGTCGGGGGGAGTAGGTCTGGAGGGGGGTTTGGGGGTCTGGAGGAGGGTCTGGGGTTTGGAAGGAAAGGGGGGAGGCGCCCCTGCTGATGTGAAGGGAACCAAGGCCATGTCCACCGTTGGGTTATTGAAGCCAGGCCTGGAGCTATCTCCCACTGGAAGATGTCTGTCTGAAACAAGACCCCTGCCACCACAAGCACCACCCCAACCTCTTCCTACTCCAACCTTTCATCAAGCCTTCTGATGGGACCCCCTCCACCTCTCCTTCCATCCATCCCCCTCTTCCCCTCTTCCCCTCCACAAGACCACCTCCCTGACCTCTCCAACCCTTCATCCAGCCATTGGAGAGAGAGAGAGAGAGAGAGAGAGAGAGAGTGAGAGGGAGTGAGAGCCACGTATGTCAGAGAAGAGAATCTCCACAGTCAAGCCCCGAAGCAGGGGCACGACGCAAATCAAGAGGGATTCTAGCGCTAGGCAACAGCAATGGACCAGTCCCCCCTCCATCCACCCCCATGTAGCGTAGCGGACCCCCTGTTTTTACTCTACACATCATATCCACATCCTCCTCTTATCTCTCTCCCTGTCGCTCTCTCTCTCTCTGTCTGTATTTCTCTCTTTATTCTCTCTCTGGTGGCCTCTCTCTTCATTCTCTCTCTCTCTCTCTCTCTCTCTTTCTCTCTTTCTCTCTGAGCTCGTCATGGTCGGCCAAGCGCAGAGGAGGGAGATGCAGACAAGGCCTTTCTTGTTCCCGTAGAAACCAAAACATGCCATAGAACACATACATGTGGCCTGTCTTATTAAACCCTAGGGACTTCCTGTAGGGTCTGCACTGTATAGGTTCCGTCCTGTATGGTTTTGTTTTATAATCTGTATGTGTAGGTCTCCGGTTCTGGTTCCTTTTAGCATACAGGACATAGCAAGAAAGAATTCAATAATAATAATAATACAAAAAGGTTTACTGTTGGCTTTAGTTTTAGTTTGAAAATGTTGTTAGAAAAGTGCATTGGGCAATTCATGAGAGAAAAGAAAAGCTCAAAGCTGTAAGAAACAAAGAGAATATCTGAAATATATTTCATATCTCAATATCATCTATCGGTTTATTCGTCACGCAAACCCTTATCCGGCATCAGCCAGCAAGGTCATCGCCGTGCTAGCTCGCTGATCGGACGGCAGGGTCACTGACTGCCACCCACAGCAAACAACAAGGGGAAATGGCTCAACTACACTGACCTCTGACCTCCGGAACGATGTTACCGACACAGTGACCTATACAAATGTCTTCACCGTGGTTGCCGAGGCGGGTGAAACAGAACGAGGCTATGCCCAACGCACGTAAACATATAAGGCTTTAAAACTTCCCAGGCTGAAGAAGGTAATAACCGTGGTGGTACGGTCCTGGTTATACTCGTCAATTCATCGTCACACAGAAGGATTGAGGCAGTAAAATGAAAAAAGGGCTGTCCTCTGTTTCTCTTGTCCACAACCTCTAAACAACTATATATGCTTCTCGGACACTTAAGTCTTTCTCGCTCTCTCTCACTCTCTCTCTCGCTCACTCTCTCTCTCTCACTCTCTCTCCATTTGTCTCTCTCTCAATGTGTCCCTATGTCTTTGTATTTCCCTCTTTGTCCCTCTGTCAAGCCTTTAGTTTTGAAAAAGGGCTCCAACATCTTGTGTGTGTGTGTGTGTGTATTTGGGGGTGTGAGACAGTGAATATGCGTGCGATTATGTATGTGCATGTGTGTGTGTGCATGTGTGTGATGGGAACAGACAGACAGCAGACAGACGGAAGAAACAAAGCTTCAAGAGAGAACACAGATTGAAAGATGTCTAATACTGAAGTCCATTCTGACACCCAGACTGCATCGGCTCATTGTACTCCTCCTGTCACAACATGTTGAGCTAAATGTCATATTCCCTGACACGCACATGCCTGTGTGTGTGTGTGTGTGTGTGTGTGTGTGTGTGTGTGTGTGTGTGTGCGTGTGTGTGTGTGTGTGCGTGTGCATGTGTGTGTTTTCTCACCTCTTGTCTTTATATGGCTAATGACAGACTTGTCTGCTCTGGCAGGACAACAAAAGTTAACACTCACTCACACATTCACACACACACACACACACGCTCTGTTCTTGCTCTTGCCAAGTACGTGTGTGTTGTTCACTGTTTGTGTGGTGTGTATGTGCCGTGTTTGTGTGAAGGGTTTGTGTATGTGTGTGTGTGTGAGTGTGTGTGTGTGTGTGTGTGTGTGAGAGCGTGTGTGTGTGTGTGAGCGTGTGAATATGAGTGTGTTTTGTGTGCCATCAATTGTGCCAAGCGCTATGCTAAGCTAAACTAAGCTATGTCACTCATGCATGCGTATGTGCATGACTAGAGCACAGGCTGTTTCGCATATGTGTGCGTCTCACAAACACACATACACACAAACACACCCACACACACACATATGGGGGGAAGGACAGCTGATGCTAGGAAACAGCCGTGAGTAGTTTATGATTAACAACGCTCAGAGGAAACTGTTGCACAGAGACCATTCACGCCTCCTCTCACCCCACAGCTCTTACCATATATACCTCTTGTCTATAAAATCAATACATTTTATTTATATAACGCTTTTTTAGGACTAAGTCATAAAATACAGTAGTGAAATAAAATACTAAATATCATGGGTTAAAAAGTCTCGTTACAACATTTAAAAGCATTACATTTAAGTGGCAGAATCAAAGGTGGATGTTAGAAGCCCTTTCAAAATGGTTCGCTTTGAGTGACGCTTTTGTTTTGAGTAAAGGTGGGCACTATCTGTAAGTGTTTATTAACTAAACCCAGAGGTACAACTGTTTAAGGTAAATCAGCTGCTCCATGGGGGCAGTGCCAAAAGAAACCCACACATGGTAGGACTTTTATTTTCTTAACCTGGAATGTTCCACCACTGAAAGATATCCTGTAGCCGTTTGAAAGGTTAGACGTCTGCCTCTTCATGGAACTTCATAGTACATGCACACACACACACACACACACACACACACACACACACACACACACACACACACACAAATATGCAATACACACACGTCTGCATGCACACACACACACACACATAATGACACGCACATGCAACACACACATCTGCATGCACACACACACACACATACATGCATGCACATGTGTAACTAAACACACACACACACACAAACAGACTATGCACGCACCTTCGTTCATGCACACACACAAACACACATTGACAAGAAAAGCCTTCTCATAAAACGGAAGCAACACACAATGTAAGCAAAAACAAAACGATCAAAAGAAAAATAATGATGGAATGAAACGATTATTCATCCCCCAATTAGAGGTCAAAGTTAATGAGCCAAGACCATTGGAGCGTCGTACAAGATGTTTTCTGCTCGGTGGCCTGAGTTCGCCTGCTGCTCACTCAGCTGGGCAGAGAAGGGTGAGGTGGTAAAAATTCACTTTCACAGAGGAGGGTGAACTGGTGAATGTTCACTCTGACAGAGGAGGTAAAGTGATGAATGTTCATTCTCTTAGAAGATTGATAAGTGGTGAATGTTCAATCTCATAGACGAGGGTGAACGTTTAGAGGTGGACGGTGAAGTGATGAATGTTGAGAGAGGAGGGTGAACTGGTGAATTTTGAGAGGTAGAAGGTTATGTGGTGAGTGTTGAGAGGATTGTGAAGTAGTGAATGTTCACTCTCATAGAGGAGGATGAAGTGGTGAATGTTCACCCTCAAAGAGGAGGGTGAACTGGTGAACATTCACATTCATAGAGGAGATTGAACTGGTGAATGTTGAGAGCAGGGTTTACTAGGAGAGTGTTTGACTTTGAAACAGGTAAACGGTGATCCGTGACGGGGCCAGCCAGCCGGACAACAGCTCAGTCTATTGTACCACCTCTCACACGTTCACACTGCTCCAGAAAGGAAAACATTGGTCTTCAAACTACACACTCACTGACAGCCAGCTCATTAGCCGGGCCTCTGGGTTGTCAGGGCTTGATTAGTAAACACAGATGATTAACTGGGTAAGCAGGGGAGGGTTTCCTGGATCTTGAACTGAACTTTCTAAAGCTTTACCTCCGAGCCTCCTACGCTTTCTGTCTCTGTGACCTTGGCTCTATGGCTCTACCTCAGGGCTGCAGAACATGGTGCTGGAGGGGATGGTGGGTCAGGGTGGGGCAGGTGGGGGCAGGGAAGGTTGTAGTGGTGGGGATGGTGGTGGAGGTGGTGTAGATAGCAGTGATGGTGATGCTCGAACAACCAACCCCACCCTGATTCCGGGTGGGGTTGGTGGTGGTGGAGGTTATAATGGTGTAGGTAGAGATGGTGGTGGAGGTGTTGTTGATAGCGGTGGTGTAGTGTTGGTGGTGGTGGGTAATGAACTACTAGGGTGTTGGTGTGTCCACTAGGTCTTGGCGAGTGTACACTGGGTAACGACGTGCTATGGATGGAGTCAGGGAGCATGGCGGAGGTCTGGGATGTTAATCCAGCTGTCAATCACAGAAGGTACAGGACCAGGTTGCAGGGTTAAATGTCAAAGGTCACACCTATCAATAAATGATGATTGATTGCATATTCCTGTCTGCAGTCCTTTAAAAGTCCCACTTTGCTTTGGTGTTTGAATCAGGGATGTCAGTGATGCAAGTCGTTCCAACGGTCAGACATCAAGGCTACAAAAATCCATAACATATATATGTATATAGAAGATTTTATGAGGAATCGTTTCTATTTTTAATCTGCAGGACAACCGGCGGAAATAGCGACAATAAAAATAAAAGCAATGTGCTTCCACCAATTAATTTCCCATAATTCAACGCTGCAATGCTTTATAGCAAGGCTTAGCAGGGTGTTGACACAGCAGTTGTTTTTATCAGCCTAAAAAAACGAGGTATAAGTGTTGTGAAATGTGCTGTTTTGTTTGGCCAAACAAACGACAGAGCAAGGTTCGCTTTCTGTCTTTAAACAAAAGAGAGAGTGAGAGAGCTTGGGAGACCAAGAGACAGGAAGAGAATGAAGGGGAGAACGTCCATTGAGAAAGAGAGGGATGGGGTGAGTGATGTGGAAAGGGCACCTAAAAGGATGAATAGAGGGAAATGATGAACAAGATAGAGACAGAGGTAGAGAGAGAAAGAAAGAGAGAGAGAGAGAGAGAGAGAGAGAGAGAGAGAGAGAGAGAGAGAGAGAGAGAGAGAAAACAGAGATGGGAAGAAGGGGTGAGACGCAAACAGCTCTCAGACTGTGTATGTGTGTGTGTGTATGTGTGGGTGGAGACTCCTCTCTCATCTTGATGAATGGCGTTTCCCAGTTTAGCTTTACCAAAACATGCTGCCACAACTACAACACATCCCCATCCTTCATAGGGCTGCTGGAAAACTGTGATGCAGAGAAAACGTCTTTATTGCTGAGGAATAAATCCATCATAGCGCAAACATAACGCTCTCTCTCTCACTCCAAACCGCCTCAAAACTGACAATAACTTAAAATGAGTTCCCCTCTGACCCAAAAAACTCCACTACTACTAAAATAGCGTCATCGTACCAAAAGGGTAACGGTCATAGCCCAAACAAAGAGAGAGAGCTATTGTTTACATTTTGGGGATTTTGTGGTATGGGTTGTCCTGACAGTCAGATGAAGAACCCAAGACTATGTGAGATTGGGACACAGTTTATCCAGTGTCGATCTAACCGTGTCTTCGAATCCCACATCTCTGCAGAGAATCAGGATCTCTTTCAGGTTTTGGTCAAGCAACAGGGTTTCAGAACCATTCTGATTCTTTTTGGTATTGGTTTTGTGTTATCTGATTATTTAGTTTACTATTTAGTCATTTAGCAGACACTTTTATCCAAATGTTCTTACAGTGAATTTTCTTTTAAATATGTCAGTAATGAGCAGGTAGGGGTTAGGGCATCAAAGATGTCTAAAGGTAGACTGCGGACATTGGGGATAGAACACAGAACCTTTCGGCTGGGAGTGAAACACTAACTACTGACTAGACTATCAAGACTTTAACAAGAAAGAGGGTACATAGTTATAGCTAGTGCTTCTGGATCCTCTCTAAACAGACTGATGGGCCTACCTCAGTTTAACTCTTTACTGTTGTTGCAATGCATCAACTTTGTTTATATTGGGTGTAACTTAAAGCACTGCTTGAGAGAGATAACTTTTTACGAGTAGTTCACCACCCCCACAGCTGAAACGTAAACCCGAACAAAGAATGAAGTGAAGGCTATCAATGTAGGAATATCTTTAGCAAACATCCAGCTTGCTAACAGTACTTTGTACAGTAACAGTAGGCGCGCAGCTAAGCTACATTTCAAGGTTAGCGTTGCGCAGGGGCCCAGTCCTTGCCCCTGATAACAGCTGACCCATAAACATTAAACCACTCATGTCAGGGGAGAAACGATATGGAGCCGGGCCAAACGATGGCATCAGCTTTTTAAACAACGCTCAACACTCATACATAGAGATGGCTAACGTGCTAACTCCTAGCACTACAATTAGATGGATTTACCAATTGTAGTAGATCTAATACAAAATCGATTTACTAGCCTGAAGAACTAGGTCATGCAGCACTTGATGCTTTGACTGTTCTTAGCCTCACTTGTAAGTCGCTAAATTATGTAATTACAAATGTGTTTGTGAGGGATGGGAGGGGGGCTTTTTTAAAAACTAACCAAATCAGTTAGCTCACTGTGTGATCATTAAGCGCTGTTAGCTTTGGACCTCTCTATAAATACCTTATCAGTGTGCAATAGGTACACAAGCCCTTCACAAAGCTATCCCGAAAACCTTTGACCCATCAAAAAAAAGAAACGGCCTCACCTCCGTATCTGTGGCAACAGAGGAGGGTGTGATGTATTCTCGGGTTATTGGATATTCGGGGCCCCAATTGTGAGTGCAGAGCAGTTCATAAGCAGGAGAAGCCACAAGAGAATGGCCGCTACACTGCAGGGGCCTACACTATCGTTTTCAATGAAAGGGGGCTGGAAGACAAGGCTCTCTCTCTCTCTCTCTCTCTCTCTCTCTCTCTCTCTCTCTCTCTCTCTCTCTCTCTCTCACTCTCTCTCTCGCTCTCTGACGTCAATTACTAGCTGTGATGTTTGATTAGCAGGGGCTGGCTTGTATGGCTCTGTATGTACAACGTATTGATTCTCCAATACGGGCGGGAAAACCCCAGCCCCCAAGGTTTCATTTAGGTTATACAGACCTTATTCCCCTGGCAGCCATCTTGGTTCTAAGCTGTAGCTGGGTGGGGAAACTGAATGCGCAATCTTCATCCATCCAAGGCAGATACAATAGGCATGATAGCATAGTGGCCCAAAGGCTTTGTATTCAAAAAGCTTAACCTAGATCTCCAGAACTTGAAGCTAAGCTAGCTATAGTACGAGTGATCATCTTCTCATGCAGCTATCACACACACACACACACACACACACACACACACACACACACACAAACACAGGCCGTCGTGTAACATCAGTGCTGAACAGTTCACTTCCTCCCCTAGCAGGGACGTGCATCGCCACACAGCTAAGAACCTCCGACCCAACGTGCAAATGTTCACCCTCCTTCCAAATCTGCTTAAATAACAGTCATCCCTCACTCATTTGCTCCCACTATTTGTTTATCTAACTCTCTCTCTCTGGAAAGTATATTTTTTGCTCTCGCTTTTCATTTACTCACTTTATACTTTTTATTTATCTACTGCATGTTTCTATCTACTTTATGTCTGTCCGTCTGTCTATGTGTATGCAGTGGTGTAGTATAGTTTATTCTAGGCTGTGTTGCAACACTAGTGACCACGACTCCAGTTTAATAGTCTGAAATGATGGACTTAGAAAGTTGCATGTGAACCATGACCTGTTTGTAGTCTGAGGCCTGTTCCCAATAAGTATAACGGTCTGTAGCCAAGGCCCTACACCAGGGGTGCCGAACCTTTTTGAACCAATATCTACTCTTACAGTTGCCAGTCTGCCGAGATCTAACAGTCCAAATAGGGAGCTGTATAGCCTACATAGATTGCCAGATTGACAACGGCTAACCTTTTCCTCTGCTCCGCTCACAGAACTATATTGTTACGTATCATTGCACATTTCTAATCCTGGGGCTTTGCTAGTGGGTATCTGGCGTATACCTGCGTACCACGTAGACTACACCACTGTATGAATGTACAGTATATGCATGGATGTGTATGTATCTATCTATCTATCCATCTACTGTATCTATCTGTATCAGTCAGCCTGTGTCGAAATCTGACATTCTCTCTGAACTCTCCCTCTCTCTTTTTCCTCTGCTATCTGTTGCTCTCGCCCCCTCGTTGTCGGCTGGTTCCAGAGGCCTTTCCTCTGCTCCCGTCTCGTTCCATATCAGTAACATTCCTCCTGGAAAATACTATCAGACACCAACGACTTTGCACCAACGAGAGAGAGAGAGAGAGAGAGAGAGAGAGAGAGAGGGGGGAAGGAAGGAAGGGTAGAAATATGAGCATGTGGTTGTGCTCTTTAATGTTTGAGAAAGACATGGAGGTAGGGAGGAAAAAATAGGAAAAAAGCACAGAAAGGTATATAGATATGTGATTGTGTGTGCGCATATATGTGTCTGTTTAGTGTGTGGCCGGCTCTTGGGCTGTAAGGATGGGAAACATCTGTGGGTAGGCCCACAGATGTGGGATGGCCCAGCAGCACGCCAGGAAGGAGTGTGCGTGTTTACAGAAGAATGTATGTCTGGGAGTGTGTAGGAGAACGCAAGAAAGTAACCGCAATCTAAATATTAGTTGACAGAGACATCGCAGGCTTGTCCGGCTACCTTTTCTTGTTTAAAATAAAAAATTGAATCCTTGCGTCCTTCTGTGTACCGCCTGTTAATTAAGACTTATTTCCTGATCTAGCACTTTCACTTTTTCAGCCCTGAACTTATGGCAGACATAACTCTTGTGGCTGCTAAGGGTATTAAACATACATACTTATATTATTTCAGATTTTATAGGAATTTAAAGTTGTGGTTCACAATATAATATAATCGAGAATAAGTTGTAGTTGTAGTTTGCGATTTAGGAATGCAAATTCGCGGTACGCAATATTACCCGGACGAGTATGAGCAGATTCTACCTAGCAGCCTGTTGTGAACCACAGACGCCTGGGGGACGGTGCCTGGGGAGCTATATTGCTTGCACACTGCCTGATTGAGGCTTGCATTAAAATATTCGTAATAAGAGTAAATAATGACCTAAACGAGGAAGGCAAGTGCACTGCGATATCACGGTGAGAACAGCTGATACGACAGTAATCGTGGCATTGTTCTCCAAATACCTCGGTGTGTTGGTGGTCACAGTTGGATCTGTACTTTAAATACAATACATTTTCTCACGGGGCAGTGTCAACTCGAGAGAAATGTTGATTATTTTGTATTCAGAGGAATCCATTTCAGCAGCGGCTGAAACTAGGGTTTTCCAACCTATGGTACGTGAGGGTACTGCAGGTGGTACGTGGGATTTTATTGTTGAAATAGACAAATGTACAATTATAGAAATAAATATATTATAAATGTTTTTCAGTAACTATAGTATTATATGTTGTTATTACTTCAAAAAATGTTGCTTTGTGCATTCCATCATGTTTTCCATTGTAATGTTTTGTGTTCATTTTTGTTTTCTAAATAAACAGACTGGGAGCATAAGCAGGGTTGCTGACTTTTTCTTTCCACTGTTTCTTACTGGCCATGGCCTTGCAGTAAACAAATGTGCCTTTATCTATTTTGTACCGTTTGCTTATGAGGTGGTCCGTGAGAGGTCTTGATGACAATTTAGTGGTAAACCTAAAATCAAGGTTGGAACCCTTGCTCTTACTGGTCTGCTTGAGTTTTCTTTAAAGAGAAACCAAAAAGATACAAGAATTCCCCTGGGACCGTGCCACGTCTGGCTGAACACTGGTAACTGAACTCACTGTTAAAATGTTCCCAGACCATGTCCGATTTAGTCATCTTGAGGTTAATGTTTGGTTACTTAAAAAAATCCTTGATTAGCTTGTCAGTTTGTCATTTTTAACCTTTGTCTTTTACTGTACGGACATTCAAACCTGTGGTGTAGTACTACAGGTTTGTCCTCGGTTGTATGTAAAAACCTGTGGTGTACTACAAGTTTGTATTTCCGGTGTATATTCTAAACATTGTGGTTGACATTAAAGCATTTTCAGGGGGTCCTCAAGGGCCGTACCTAGAGTTAGCCAACTGACATTGGCAAAATCCTGCCGACTCATTAAGATTCAATCCCAAGAAAAATGTCCACACAGAATGACTTCAAATCCCAGTGTGCTGTCTTTCACTCATCAATTTCTCATTTCTGAGGGGGTAAAAATAAAACACTCGAGTTTAATAGAAAGATAAAAAATTTAAACAAATGGCTCCAGCCATTTGACATGGCTGGAGCCATGTCAACACAGCCGAGAGTTTCAATTGGTCCCGGAGTCCAACAGGAGCGGGCTTATCTTACCACAGGGCTCTTGTGAAATAACATACCAAACTGTAAGTAGCCAAATAAATCTGAGATGGGCTCCTCCAACAGATAAGCCCATCTGCAGGACTTAACAGAAGTTCCTGATGCGGTGCTTTCCGAATGCACAGGCTCCAGCCCTCGGATAACAATAACACCAAAACACGACGGTGCTGGAAGATGAATACATTTCAGCACAGTATGACAGAGAAAAAAGGAAAGAAAAAAGGTTTTAAAAAACAAACCGCAGCCTGCTTAGTGTATTGCAAAACACCGCCATGTCAACAGTCGGCCTTTGCCAAAGACTCGCGTCTGTCTCAGGCAGCGAGACGTAGGCCTTGGCGGGCAGATTGCCACAAAGATTAGAGACAGAGGCGGGCGGAGGAGGTAACCAGAGAAGCAGGGGGTGGTGGTGCTGGTGGTGGGTTTGGGGGGGGGGGGGGGGGGGGGGGGGGGGGGGTAATTACTTTTTTTTTTTAAAAGGCCTTTGTAAATGTGGTTCCGTAAAATTGGATTACTGTTTTGTGGAAATGGAAAAAAATACAAGCAAAAGTATCACTACACAACAATACTTGGGCTCAGAAGGTCTATAAATAGCTTGTGTATAGTCTGGCTGTGTAGTTCCTCATTGATTATTGTTACTTCTGCTTGTATTACTGTTCCCTGTGGGCCTGCTATTGAAAGAACAAATAAAGTCTCAGAAAAACAACGGCCTGAGACGATGAATATTCCTACCCAAAGTGTAAACTCTTACAAAGGATTCCAGATTCTGGTTCCCATCCTTGCAGTGCGCACACAACGTCTCGCTGTTACACCACAAACAACATCATTTGAGCAATTAATCGTGGGATCTGACACACTCTAATAGCTATGTTTGACAGAGCTGTTTCGTTGAGCTACAGCCAGTTCCACCAGAAGGAAAATAACTGCCATAGCTCATCCACCCTCTGAACAAACACTGAGCAAGCTGTAAGAGCCAAGCTGACAGCTAAATCATGCTCAGCTATCCAGGGCTGTTTTCAACCAAAATCACCCTCCCTCCCTTTTTTTATACTTGTCAATGCGTTACGATTAGTATTTAATACTCATCAGCAAACTCATATCCAAAGCAACTTAGAGGGAATTCAGTTACATGTCATTATTTAGCAGGTAGGGATGGGCATCTTGCTCTAGGAGGCCTACATGTAGACAGTTGACTTTGTGTGCTGGATCAAATTCCACCACATTAATAGGCCATCTACAGCGTTTTCCCAGCCCTGGAAGGAACCTGCTGTGCTCACGGGAAGAAGTGCATGCTGGGAGGGAATAATTAGGCTGACCCCTGACTGTACCCCTGGTGGTCTCTCACCACACGCGGGCCGAGGCCTCTGCCTCCCGGGTCACCCGGGGAGGGGTCTTGAAGTGGCGTTGGGAACAGGAAGTACAATGTTACGTGAGATATTTCCTTTGGCCCCAAGCAAAGCATGCCCCGGCGCACTCCGTTTCCTCCCTGACGAGCCGGCAACAGATGTTCTTCAATGTGCTTCTTTATGGCGTTGCTATTCTTTCTAGAATATATACATAGTTATAGATATAAGTATATACTGCACAGCAGGTATTCAAGGGTTGAGAATGTAATTTGCATCTCACTCGCGGGAGATGTAATTGATCACGTTCGGTTTGGTGTCTGCTAACATTTAAAATAAAGTTAATTCTTACTATTTTTGAAGACTTTTAGTTGCTGCAAATTGCAACCAGGCAGCTAGCTTGGAGATTCTGTTGCTGTCTGTATGAGGCCATTGTGTTCAACTGCCTTGGCAGGTGGCAGCCATATTGGCTCTAAAACCTGGATCTGGTTGGCAGAACGGTGGAAAATAACCAGTGAACTGTGGCATTCAGACACTGTGGGTTATGGACAAGAACCCCACATTACCTGTGAGGGAGATATGGAAGATATCACAGGTACTAGTACCCAATTGCCTGTATTATACTACACTGTATAGTAATGGACTACACAATTATGTGCTATACTATACTGTACTATACTACACTGTAGTTTATTATACTATACTATACAATACTGTACTGTACACTGCTATAGTACACTATTATACAATATACTATACTGTACAATTACTATACCATGGATCAAATACAAACCTACAGGGTTTGTTCCGGTAGCTGAAAATGGAAAATGGTAAAACAAAACGTACAGTACTATTAAAGTACCAATTATACATTATAATTGTTAACAGTATCATACAGTACCAACTAACAACCACTGATAGTCTGACATAACTGCTCCTCCTATTATTTTTTACTGTGTCACTGTGAAGGAACTCCTCAACAAACCTGCTTTACTTGTCCACAGAGAAAGAGAGAGCAAGCAAGCAAGAGAGAAAGAGAGAGACAGAGCGAGAGAGAAAGAGAGAGACAAAGACAGAGACAGACAGAGAAAGAGACAGAGAGAAAGAGAGAGACAGAGACAAAGACAGAGACAGACAGAGAAAGAGACAGAGAAAGAGAGTATCGTGTTTGCATTTACCCATCTAATCAGTCAATGAGACAGCTGTGGTTTACAAACCTCACTGGTCAGAGAGGCCACTTGATGGAGTGACCTGATATCATTAAGTGGTGGAAGTGTAGTGAGACTAGGGTATCAACAAAATGTCTGCCTCTAGGGGAGAGCCATAGGGGTCAAAAAGAAATGCAGAAAGAAAAACCATAGTCTGGGCAATTTAAATGAGACCGGTGGAGGGAGCTATGGGAACCATGATAAGTATGGCCTTCTCGGACGCACCGCAAGAACGCTCAAACCAAGGTCACTGTGATGGAGGGATGGAAAACTATGTTGACAACTGAAATAGTGGTGAGAGGAGAAGAGAGAGAGTTGGGATAGAGAGAGATAGAGAGAGCAAAAGGGAGGATAAGGGTGAGAGTGGAAACAGAATGAAAGAAAGATGTGGATGGAGAAAGAGAGATCACGGTCACCATGTCTCTGCCTCGGTTATTCTATTATTTGATATAATTGAAATCATTATTTTTTTTCATATTTTTATTTTCTTGATTATAGCACTTAATCCAAAATTTGATTTTCCTTAACGTGTTATTTAAAGAGTTTATTTCATGATTTAGTTTGAATTGCATCATTTATTCAAACTCAATTTGTTGGTGGTTGTGTTTTATAGCATTTTTCTCTACTGTTACATTCTGGTCATGTTTGCTGTATGTTATGTAACGTAATGTTGAAGTTCTGGCAGGTTACTCTGAAAGGAGAGAACTGTGTCCACCTCAATACATTCATGAGTCACCAGACTAAGACACACACACACACACACACACACACGCACACGTGCACGTGCACACAGACACAGACACACACAGAAAAGGGGGGTGTTTCCAAATTCAGGAGCAGGCCTATTGCAACAGTTTTTGTTTCATTTTTGTCTGATGACACAGCGTCTGGCTCCTTATCTGTACACTGACTCTTCATGTCCACAGAAACAAACCCATAGCAGGGGATTAATAATCTTCAAAAAATCTTGTCGAGTCAGTTAGTTTTGGAAAACAAGCAAAACAATTTAAGTAATTATAGGGTCAAGTTCTGAAATTAGCCTATCCCCTGTCTGTCAGTGTATAACCCTTACAAATGTTATGTCGTATGAGTTAGATAAAATAGTCAAATATATATCAGGCTATTTCAAATTTGAGTTACGGTGAGCAGGGCTGCTGCTTGTAACACCAGTGTTTTTGAGCGTAGATACAATGTAAATGGCGTTATGTATCGATCATTTCAAGTTGTTACACGTATGAATTCGCTCAAAAGCAACCACACTAATCAACTGATTCCTTACTTCTGTAGAGAAGTGTGTGTGTGTGTGCGTGTGTGTGTGTGTGCGCGCGTGTGTGTGTGTGTGTGTGTGTGTGTGTGTGTGTGTGTGTGTGTGTGTGTGTGTGTGTGTGTGTGTGTGTGTGTGTGTGTGTGTGTGTGTGTGTGTGTGTGTGTGTGTGTGTGTGTGTGTGTGTGTGTGTGTGCGTCATCGTAGCCCGGCCCACATGCCTGTTGCTTTCTAAAAAGAACTGCGCACAACTTGAGCAAGACAGAGGGGGCTCTCTGCAGGGCAGAAAACACTTTCATCTGGACTACCGTAACCACCTCCAGCCCTACTTTTCCAACATCCACTCCACAAACATGACAGCGACTATAATTTCTTCGTTCCTCGATTACGGAGACGTGTGTTATAAGGTAGGTTGGACTTTGTGGCATGAAAATCGTGCGCCAGAATACGATGTTTTCGCTGCTAACAACATTAGCCTAGCCACGCTCCACTTTTGAGTCCGAATCTCAACTTTTTGTAAATAGCCAAATATGCATATATTTCAGCTAATCTAACACTGCAAAGAAATCTCCCTTTTTTATATGTTAACTTTAATGTTTCGCACTCTCCGGAGTGATAAAGTTGTATCGTTTAATTATTAGTCTGCGAACTCATAAACCCCAGACACTTGGCGGAAAGGCGCACAGATAGCTTAATGTGAACGTGAATCCAAGGCAGTGGTCAATTAGTGCTAGCTTGCCTTGCTAACATAATTACTGTTGCAAATTGGCTAACCTACCATTTAGACGTATTAGAAAACATAAACATTGGTATTTTACGATGTTGTATTACCTTATTTATGTCACTACATTATCGTGTCAACGTTATTGGCCAAAGCAAGTCGGTGAAGCATTATACATTTAACATTAACGTAAACTACTAACGATGTAACGGTATACTACTCAATAATGTATGTCACATAATGAGTTTAACTAATTCTCGACATTGGCTGGCTAAGGCAGACGTTTGCTTTTGGGGTTGATGTAATGTTATCCCTTTAGCCTTTCTCCTAGATGAATAAATCCATCGGTTTATTAGGTTTTCCTCAAAACGGTTATCTGTTCTCCGTAGAGTCCTAGTCAGGATTTTGGTCGTCACCTGTTGGTGTTGGATTAAGCGCGGGTCGTCAAATATAATGTATCGCCGAGGTATTGATTCGAAGTTGTTGAATAATTAACCTAAATTAAACTATTTTCGTATCGTTTTATTTCTATCTTTTGCAAATGTGGCCCAGAGCAATCACTCATGACACAAACATGGTCATTCTTAAACATTTGGCCATTAGGTGATTTTTATACTTTGATACTCTCACATCTTTCGTAGGTCGATACAATGTTAGAGGTGTGCGGTGCCTAGTCAACGTTAGCGCCAATGTATTTATTTACTGGGGAATTTTCCTTTCAGTTTCACATAGGTCCATTTTATTTACGTTATACGTTCCTGTTTGCAGTTTTTTCCGTAGAACCATCTGGTCTACTAAACGGCACATGGCAAAGCTGTTAAATATTTAAGACATGGAAAAACAGCTCTCTGCTGGTAATGCAGAATCGCAAAAGCCCTCTAAATCATGCAGACAAATCTTTTCTAACTTGGACTTTTTGTTTTATTTGTTTCATAGCAGAACAACAAGATGTTGACGTATTCCAACAACAACAGTCTCGGAGGAGCCCTGTTGGACTCCAGCCCCTCCCCCTGCTCCCCCACCGGCCCCCTGCTGGACAGGAAGGCGGTAGGGGCCCCCTCTGCCAGGGGCCTGTTCCAGCGACGCCATTCTGCCAGCATGCCTAGCGGCAAATTCAACCAGAACCAGTTCCTAAACAGCCTCAAGTTGGACCCGGTTGGCCTACTGGGCGGTGGTGGTGGCGATGAGGGCTGCCTGCTGAACTTGACTGGCAGCAACAACAACAACAACAACAACAACAAGGAGAACCGCTTCAGGGACCGCTCGTTCTCCGAGACGGGTGACCGGCTCAGATCCGGTGGTCAAATGGGCGGCGGCCAGGTGAACTCCAGCCGTTACAAGACGGAGCTGTGCCGACCCTTCGAGGAGAACGGCGCCTGCAAGTACGGCGACAAGTGCCAGTTTGCGCACGGCATGCACGAGCTGCGCAGCCTCAGCCGCCACCCAAAGTACAAGACGGAACTTTGCCGCACCTTCCACACCATTGGCTTCTGCCCCTACGGGCCCCGCTGCCACTTTATCCACAATGCAGAGGAGCGCCGTGGTCCCCCGCCGCTCTCGGCCTTCAACAAGGCGGAGCGGCCCCGTCTGCAGCACAGCTTCAGCTTCGCCGGCTTCCCCAGCTCCGGGGGCCTCCAGGACCGCACCGCCTCGCTGACCCCCCCGGCGCTCTTCTCCACGGAGGACTTGAGCGACTGGCAGAGCAACCCCTTCACCTACTCCAGCCAGGAGCTGGCCAGCCTTTTCGGGCCCAGCCTGGGGCCCCCTCCCGAGCAAGAGATCCAGCCGGCGGCCCCTCCCTCGCCGACCTTCTTCCGACCGGCAGCGGGCAGCCCCCCCAGCCCGCCGGATTCCCTGTCTGACCAGGAGGGTTACCAGAGCAGCTTGGAGAGCCCAAGCGGCTCAGAGTCGCCCCTGCTGGACGCCTCGCGCCGCCTGCCCATATTCAGCAACTTCTCCACCTTCTCCATCGCCGACGACTAAGATGGTCGGCCCCTGGGGGCCAGAGAGAGCTGTGGTGCATGAGAGGGTGGGGGTGAGGGGCCCCATCACCTTCCTTCCCCCCCCCCCCCCCCTTGCCACCCTTCCTCTACTGGCCTAGTTTACAAGAGCAGCAGACAGTTGTCTGGTTGTTGTAGCCACTGGCTGTCAAGTCAGAAGACGGACTTCCTCTTCTTTGTTGAGAATCCTCAAGCCTTCTCCCCACGTGAACTCTATTTCTTTCTTTCTCTCCCTTCCTCTCACACTCTCTCGCCCTCTCCGTCATCCAGATCAATTTGATTCAGTCAACAGACAGCAGGCTTTTTGTGTTCCCCTGTGTCTCTCTCGCTCTTGCTTTCTCCCTTCTCTCTCGCAACAAGCAGTTACGAAGTGGGAATCCAATGTCACGCCTGTAATGTATACCCCAGTGCCACAGATGAATGAATGAATGATGTGAACGATTGTAAATGTAGCTTAGCGTTGGGGCGGGGGTGGAGTTTATAACATAATGGTTAGTATTATCTATCATGGGGGGCCAGGCCAGGCTCCTCTAGTGTTGGAGGTGCCCTGGCTGGTGTATGTATTTCAGTGTTTCATGTTCTCCGAGGACTACGTTCCTACTGCCTGTGCCACCGCTGACCTGCTCATGGTCCCAGAAGCAAACCAAAGGATTTTGATTTCAATCAGAGCTGGCTTGGTGTTTTTTGTGTTTTTAGGTTTTAGTTTTTTTTTTTTTCACCAAGGTATGCATCGAACTAGACCAATCATTGGACCAGAGTGTTAGTTTTCTTAACGGAAGCCAAGAAAAATGGACCACAATTTTCTAATTTAGCTTTCAGATGTAGAATTTCCTTCTCGTTGGAATAATGTGGATTTTAGTTCTTGTTTTTTGAGGTGAAAGGGGATCCAGCAGTTAGCTTTGTTGTGATGGGGTTTCATCCCATGCGGAGTGGCTTTTACCACCACCAGTATCAAAGCACACCAGAATCACCAACCCTATGTTCTGTTTTCTGCAGTGTAAACGGAATTCAACTTTTCTTTTCTTTATGCCAACAATTGGATTTTGTTTTTTAAGCCAATGGTCAACCAAATATCGGTTGGAGTCTGCCCTAGTCACAAGCAGCCAATTTGTGTCTATTGTGACAGCCACGGGGGAGGTCACGATATTCGTTGCTCAAATCATTTTTTGGGGGGGGGGGTTAATGTGCATCTTAACAAGTCAATGTTTTTGCCATCAAACAGCAGTGGATTAGGTTGTTCGTGGGTTTGTTTCTGCCATACTGCCCCCTCCTCACCACCCAGTTCTGTTAGTCCACCAGTTCAGTTCCTTGACGGAGAGGAAACACATTACTAACTATCAAAATAATCAAAAACGAGTGCCCAACGCTCGCGTCGATTCCTGAATCCAGCGTGTTCAATATTATATTATTGTTATTATTATTATTATTGTTTAGTTTATTCCAGAAAACTTTCAAATGGAGGTTTTGGCTTGTCACTGCTTATTTAACTTATCAAAATGTATTTATTGCTGATCTTAAGCATTTTTATTTTGTATTTATCTGGATAATGAAACGATAGAATGTTTCCTTTTGTTAAATTATGATCTTCCGTATTAATCGCAAGATTGTGAAGACATGTTTTTATTTTTTTCACAGTTAATATATTATACTGCAATAATATATACTTTTTTTTTTTATATAACTACACGTTGATTTACTTTGAAAAGTGAACCTTAATTTAAAATGAAATGCAGAAAGGGTTTCGCGTTATTTATTTTCTTCATCCCGCTTGGTGGAATTGTTGTTTTAACGTACTGGAAAGACTTTGATGTGCCAATCTCTTTATCTTAACTGAGCTTGGTTTACGAGGCCCAAAAAAAACGTGTTTGATACAAGGTTTTGGTCCTCGTAAACTAAACCTATATATAAAAAAAAAGTGACAGATTAATAAGCTATTAATGGCCCACTTCATCAGAGGTAGACTGTAATGGATGCCATAGCATGTCTTTCCACGACAGAAAACCTCCGTATTAACTGGCTCACTTCCAGTGCGTTAAGGTCTCAAATTCGTTCTCCAGTTTTTTGCCCTTCACTGTTCCCGTAGTCTACGCAGTGTGGCCCTTGTTCTGTTTGATTTCTCAAAGTCCCGCTAAATCGGTGGTAGTTCTTGGTTGTAAGACATTTTAAGCTCTTATTTTGAGTTGTGGATTTTTATGGACTTTTGCCTTTTTTCATGATTATGGTGCACACACTTAATAGCACTTTGAGTCATCATCAAGGTAGATGTGGTGACGTTTGTGATTTCTATTTTTTTTTTACCACTTTCCCCCCACATAAAGTGCCTATGAATACATTCCAGGTATCTCAGATATTGTGCCTTCATATTTTTGTATAACACATCAGATAAAAGGCTAAAATATATTCCTGTAATTTTAAAGGTTAACAGAATTTACACGTATAAAGCAAATGAATGTATTCTCTAGCAGCTGTTGCTGTTCACTACAGTAATGACTTTATTCATGTACCTTTTTTGTAAAGACAGATTGCAGTTTAAACCAATAAAAACTCATTTCTATTTAACTTTGTGACCTTTGTTTGCGCGAGTGCGCATTGTAAACTCCACCGGCTGTGCCTATTTACTTAGAAACGGCAGGCTTTCACAATAAGTCTGCAACGTTTAAACCGGCGTTGGAACAACAAGCAGTGCTGTTCTGCATTAGTCATGCAGCGGCGATGATGAAATGCTTGTTTGCCGTGTCTTCTCTTAGCTCTTAGAACATGAAATGGTCAGGGTTAAAGGTTAGCTTGTTTTTATTTATTGTCGTAGCGAAGAGATTCCCTGCCTTTGACAATCTGTATGTAGGTGACAATGTTTATGCTAGCCATCCGTTTTCTCTGTTCCTGAACCGTGTCGTGTTAAGACAGGCCGACTTGTCGGGTGGGGAGGAAAAATGACTTGCTAGGCGAAGGTAGCTCAGGCTGACGCAACCTGAGCATGACTATAGTTGTGTGATAAATCAGCAACTGTCATTCAACTTAAACTAATCTCGTTCTCACTGAAACCATGCCTTCCTTGGGATTGGCTCCTCCAATAGTCGTTTTAAAACGTCCTCCCCAACAAGACCCTAACTTAGATTTTTAAATTGTATTCTCTTGAAATAATGTTGGATATTGTTTGTTCCTTTTAGTATATCCTAACAAGTATAGGTGAGGCTCTGCTGTGAATAAACAACTTGTACAGGAACACACCTCGACGGCAGGAAATGGAGCTTATGTCCTGTACATGACTGTTGGGTCTCTTCCTGTGTTCCTGAGCATTGTTCAGGCTGCTCTGTCCTTCCACTGTCTCTCTTTCCACTGATTAGAATCACAGCGCGCCACGGAACTCTTCGGCTGAAATTCTAGAGCCTTCGTGGCCCGGTCACCATAGTTACGGCCCGCTGTAGTTGTCATGCAAGCAACTGTTACTGGAGTCTTTCACAGTCACTGTCCTCTCTTTGTTGTTTTTCCTCGAGACGGGGGGGGGGGGGGGGGGGGGGGGGGGGGGGGGTTGACATATTTAGATGGTATCAGACTTTGTTTGGTTATAAGTGGGCCTTTTTAAACCTACAAAGCGGGGTATTTCGAACAATTGTCTCCGTGTTTATATTACAAAATTGAACTAGTATTATTAGACATCATTTGACTAAGTCCTAAATTAAACCTAAGTAACTGCTATCCTCAGTCCTAGCAAAACAAAACCCGGGATAAAGTGCTGCTTGTGTTTCCTCAGAGGGGAAAGCTGAAAGGAGCATAACAGAGGCTGTGCCAGCGTAGGACTTGGAGAGGGAGAGGGAGCGAGGCGAGCGCTACCGGCCTCTTTGTCGCACACTGACCCCTGGTCCAGCGAACACCTCTGGCTTGGTCCCATGACTAGGCTCAGACACCGTTTTCCCAAGCTGTTAACCACCCCCCTCCCCCAACAGCCTGATCAGAATAGCTCAATTACCCCTTCATAGACACCAAACCAGAAAGGTTTGTATACGTTATGAACGTATACAACATATATCATTTAGTGTTTTAGTGGCCTAGGAACTAATTATATATATAATTAATAATATATATAACCAATAATGTTATATATAATATAATTATGTATAACAAATATATCTAACAAATACAAATATTTGATGTCATTTTGGGTTTGTAGGGATACAAACAAAGCCTAATAAAAATCATTACAATTATATTCTTGAACCTGCTCCAACTACCGGTGATCTCTGTTCCATAATAAAATGAATTGCCCCTAGCATTGAACTTTTAAAAGTTAAGTTTTGCATACGGATCGAAGCTGTAAGTGTCATCTGCGCCTCTGAGAAGGCGTCTGGGTTGTACTCCCAACTTCCAACCTTGGGGTGTGGGGGAAGGAGCACGGAACGGGGGGTATACTTAAAAGTATATGCCTTAGCATTTATGTTCTGGAGGGGGTTGGATGGATGCCACCGCTGAATGGTACGTTTGACGCGCTGTCAGATCTTTCATCCTACAGTGACGAGACAAAACCGAAGTTTTCGCCCCGACATGCCTCACCTGGGGGGTGTGGGGGTAAAGGGGAGTGTGAGGGGAGAGCTGGTGGTTGTGGAGTCAGGGGAGGTGGTGAGGGGAGAGCAGAGGTGGGTGAGGTAATGGGAGTGGAGATGGTGGTTAGCCCTGGGGTGATCATCTCATGAGAAGAAACGTGTTTTTAAAGACGTGTCATTAACTTCTTATTTTTATTAGCTACTTCACAACCAAATCCAATAAAACAAATCTCTCACTTGGAACTACTCTGAAGTCATATTCTGAAAATAAGATCAGGGACATTTAGGTTGTTTTTAAGCTGTTCTTCTGCTGAGACGTTTCTTTTCCTTTCTTGTGAAATATAACAGACTGTATTTCTGTTTGTTCTTTTTAAAATGCTCAATGCATTCACTTGGTTCTCAACGTGAACTTTAGTTTAACCTTTCTTTCTCTAAATATTAGTTTACGCAAAAAAACAATGGGCAATGCACATTGTTAGTGGGTAACAGTGTTTATACACTCCAGTGTGTGTTGTCTCTATCACCTCTCTCTCCATCCTTCCCTCTCTTTCCCTCCTCTCCTTCCTTGCATCTATGTTTCTCTTTCCCGCTCTTTCTCCCCTCCTCTTTCTCCTTCCCCTCTCTCCTCTCCAATTCTTCCCCTCTCTGCTTTCCCTCTCTCTCTCTCTCCCTCTTTCTCATTTTCCCCCTCTCTCCCCTTCTTTCCCCTTCGCTCTCCTGGTCTTGTGACTTTTCTTTCTGTGACAAAAGTTATCCTGAGTCAGCTGTTCCAGCCTCCTTGCGTGGCGGGGCTATCCTGGAACAGACTGTGATTACTGTAACAAACAACAACAACCACTACTACCAGCACAGTATCGATTCAGTCAACTTCTATTTCAAGATCGTTCTCAGCCTTACTATGAAGTCGCTTTGGATAAAAGGGTCCGCTGAATATCGGAATGTGGATGTCTTAATGGAAACTAGGAGCATTAATGTGGATCATGTTTGCTCAACAGGTTTCCATGCCAAGAACAGTCCATTATAATAATTTCATCATCATTTCCCCTATCAATCAAACTTTACTTATACAGAGTTTTCCGTGTAAAATGGCAATACAACATATTTAAGGCAAACTTAAGAAGAATACCTACTCACACACATACACACACACACACTTGTATCCCACAATTTCCTCTTAACTAGTTCAGACCATCACTACGACAACCAGTGGGGGCTAGGGATGGGAAGGGAGGGTGTTAAGCGATTGGTGGAGGGACCCCCCCCCCCCCTCTCTTTTAGAGTTTCAGGAGAGGTGGTGACATGCAAGACAAGGCCTTCATGGTCAACAACACACACAATCAACACACACAAGAGACTCTCGCTGAAGGAGAGCTGTCTGTCTCTCTGCCTCTCCAACTGCTCTGCTGTTGTGTGAGGGACTCAAAAGCACAGTCACTCATTATGCTCATTGTATGTGTGCGTGCTTGTGTACGTGTGTGTGCGAGAGACAGAGCTCTGCCTTACTCCAAATGTATAGAACATTTCAAAGACCGAGGCTACCTGTAGTTACCCGTACCGATATATCGTCACGGAAACTCAAGTCCATGATTGGGTCATACCCGTTTTACTAGTGAAAACAAAACGTGTCTTAACAACACGTCTTAACAGAGTTGTAAACCAAGACTCTACTGAGTGGTTGAACCAATAATAAAACAAAACAGGTTTGTCTCCAATCTGTCTAATCTCTCCATGTTCAACACGTTCAAACAGGAGTGTGGCGGAGCAGGTTGCAACCCGGTCCACATCCACTACACACACACACACACACACACACACACACACACACACACACACACACACACACACACACACACACACACACACACACACACACACACACACACACACACACACACACACACACACACACACACACTTCCCAGCATGCTTTGAGAGAAAAAGAGAAAAAGCAGAAGAAAACACATAAACACACACACATAAACACACCACCAGCACAACCACCATTGAACAAACAGCATGACTCAGAAAGGAAAAACACTTGCAGGCTGTTGAAACTTGCAGGGACATCGTATAGCTTATTTAACTGTAAATAGCAATGCATTGTAAAGCCTATTTAGACGTGCACACAAACAGTTGCGCATGCATGCACACACATACACACGCTTCGCACGTATGCACACACACACGCTTCGTACACATGCACACAAACATACACACACATGCTTGCTCGCGAACACACACACACACACACACGTGTGTGTGTGTGTCTGTCATACACAACGTAAGAAAACACTATTCGTTTAAATAGACACACAAATCAAAATACATGCTGGCATGTTTCACTCTGTGACGTCTGTGACGCGAAACCCGGGAACAGCCCACTAAACATCACTATTGTCGGGATAATCAGCCTAACTTCCCCTCGGGGCTCCTGGAAGCCATGGGAACGCAAGGCGTGAGACGGGGCGCCATGGCAACGGCCTGGCGAGGGCCTCGTAAACCAGGTTAGGGTTGATAAGCCTGACGCAGAGCAGATGGGTGCGCAAGAGAACCTGCAATCAGAAGTGGACTCAACCCTGCGATATCAGGTACAGGGGACTGAACCTGGAACCATCTTGTACCCTCTAAACACCCTTTCTGCCTCCCTATTAATGTCAACTCTTCTGTCACTGCCCCTCACATCTGCTGGCAATGGTGGTGGTTGTGTTCAGGTGCCTTGACTTGGAACATTGTTGCCATGAAGTTTGCCAAAAAACATTCATTAAGATGTGGCGGCGTCTGATGTTCTCCTTAAATGGGCGTATACTATCAGCCAGCTTCCTGTCAGAGAGAACGTTGTGGTCCAACAACAACGTAACTGAGAACTGATGTGGCGGTGGGTTCGTCTCAAGTTGAGAGAGACGTTTGGGTTTTGTCTTTGAGCTATGAGCCATGCTAGAATAAATAAGATAATTTTGATCGTTTTTCAAAAATGTTCAACGTGCAGAGATGATTTGTCTATTTATGTTAGTGAATCAGATATACAGTTAATTAGCAGTGTATCAGTTACACAGCTAAGGAGCAATCTCCTGGTTGCACTGGGTTCCATTACCAGCTCAGGCATGCCTGTACGGCCGTTATGTTTAATTTAAATTGTTTTGCATTACAAAGCTTGAAATTGTTCTCTCTCACACACACACACACACACACACGCATGCATACACAAACACACCCAGTCACAGATAGACAAATACACACACAGAATCGCACGACCAGCTCTTTCCACTTTCCACTCCTTCCTGTGTCCTTGGCAGAGAGCGAGAGCGAGAGAGAGAGAAAAAGCAGGATGGTGGAGTGAATTTCTCCACCTCCGACAGCCCAACAAAATACATGGACAAACTCAATCTACAGGAAGCATCAAAGGACTTTGGATCGCGTGTAAAAACCACACATTTGACGCATCTTCTGCTCTCGATCGAGCTTGAATACGACCTTTAAGTGTCATCAGTGCGGGTTTCCAACACCTCGCTTGTCTCGAGGGGACAATACCTCGTAGCGATGTGGCGACTTAACATCTGAGGCAGACATTTTGGGTCACAAAATAAGGCAGAATTCAAGATGTTTAGCGGTCGACGTAACCAAAACGCTGATGAATGCAACAGATAAAATGTCTTCAAGTCACAGAATATGAATTAGGGGTTTATTAAATACAAATGTATTAATGTGTACACTAAATATACAAAAAACCCTCCTGTTTCCAATGCGAGTCCCATTTCTTCACCTTTATTATCGTCGGTCTCATGGTTGCGAAAGCGATATGTAAAAATTACAAACAAAATACATATAATACGATGAACGTGTTTTAACTGATCCCAAAAACCAGTTAACACACACGATCTCTCAGACCATCACGAGTCACCGTCCGTCTCCACAGGCTGGCTCAGGTTGTAGTTGAATTCCGTCCTCACTCTGATTGGCTGGAGCCCGGGGTCCCTGGCCTCACCCATTGGCTCCTGGTTGTCGCCTTTTAGAAAAACCACACAACAAAATAATACTAACTTAATCTCCAGATACAGGTTTTCGTAGTTCGCTTCAGGCAAACCGAGCAAGACACAAATTTATTATAAATGAACTTAAACGTAAATGGTATTTTCTATTTGTCCTGTTTGTTGTTCCAGCTTCCCAAGTCTTCTCATGCAGGCTAGCTATGCCCTCTCATGCACCTCACCCGTTAACCCTCACCATGAACACAGTCTGTGGCATGAGCGCGCCTTTTCTGTGTTCGCCATAGGGGTAACTGCCAGAACCGGCAGCCAGATCCTGTTTGAACTCATCTTGTTTAAAAAACAAAGATGGCTGGCTAAAACAGCTTTGCTTTGTACAGCAAAAAGAGAGGGAAAAATAAGGGATACGGGATCGTTTCCGCGGGTACCGACGTCACCAGACGTTGTTTGTTTTGTTGTAATCCAAGCGCATCTCTGCAGGCGATGTATACATCCTGTTCGCTCCAATGCTAAAGTTCCCTGTACACTAAAAATGACATGTAAAGTTTTTCATTGAATATGGCCATCATTTTGTCTTGCAGAATAATATTTATGGGTTTGGTTTTTTGAGATGTGGGGTCACATGGGGTCATCAATGGTTTTACCAAGACCTCAGGTGAAGCTGGCTCAGATGTGTCAATATGCTGATGATGATGTTTTCTAATAGTTACAGCGGTACAGTAACTTCTCATCCTGGACTATTAATCAGCAGAGGCGGCTGCCGACACATCCCCATCACCAAGGCGTGGATTATGAAGATTCGAAAGAAACCAAAAACCAGAAAAGTCATGATAAGAGAGACAATAGCTGAGCAGCGTTAGCTGAATGTAGCAAGATCGGCCCCGGGGCCCTTCTCGAGACACAGCTTGTTATTCATGCTAGAGCCCTGAGGGTGACGCGGCGAAAAGAATCCGGTTTAACTCGAAACATTAAAACTGAGATTTCGACTGAGCAAGTTTAAATCCTTTCACCGCATCTGTGAAGCGTGCTTTTTTTGTTTTTCTTCTTCTCCTCCTCTTGCTTCGTGTGCACAGGGAGTGGCTCCAGAGGTCCCCGGGGACATTGTGTGCTCAACTCTTTGTTTTTGTCTTAACTGCTGCCTTTTTTTTTATCTCCTTGTCCCGTCTCCGCTTGTCGTTATTGGTCTACTTTTTGTGTAAAGGACACTTGGATGTGTGAGTGAACCCCCCCCACCCCCTCTCTCTAAGGACTGAGAGAGAGAGAGATGTAGAGAGAGGTAGAAAGAGATGGAGAGAGATTAGAGGTAGGGGAGAGAGAGAGAGCGCGAGAGAGAAGTATAGGTAGATAGTTAGAGAGGTAGAGAGGCATAACAAATGGACAGATAGACCGTGAGATAGATAGACAATGAGAGCGAGACAAAGTATTATAGACAGAGAGATATACAGTGAGATAGACACTGTCACACAATGCATAATATTGATCCTCATTATTGACTTCTGATACTGGAAGTTATCAATACAAGCATGGAAACTGTACAGCATGACACACACACACAAACACCACAGGCAGGCTTACACACACATCCAGAAACACGCCGGCACAGTACTATGCACACACAGACACAAAACTAAATTGAAAACATTCATGTTGAATTGAAGCTGGTTTGAATGGCGAGAGAGACAGGAAGTGGCTGAGGGAGAGCAAGCCACAACTCAGGCCCCAGCGCCGCACAGCGTCCCAGAGCAGACGGGCTAGAGGCTCCGCTCCACATCCTCTCCCTCCACTCCAGGTCATACATAAGGCCTCTAATTGGGCCCCATTCTTTCACACAGGCCCAGGCCCAACACAAACCTCCCCAATAATCCATCTCAAACTGGTAAATTACAGACCAGCCCCCCCCCCCCCATCATCATTTACTCCTCTGCACGCAGCCTCGGCCATGAGAACCAGGGATCTGCCCTCCAGGATCGACTCGCTGGGTCTGGCTCCCCCCCACACACACTAGTTAACAGCTTCCAGACTGTGCTAATAGTGATTCACTGTGTGGGATAGAGGGAAGAAGGGAGAGGTGGAGGGTGAGAAAAAGATGCAGAAAGAGAGCGAGAGAAGTAGGGAGAGGTGGAGAGAGAGGGAGTGAGAGCGAGAGAGAGCAAGTTTCTGTATTGCTGTATGGTGAACCCCCCCACTCTCCCTCCCCCTCCATGTCCTACTCTTTCCCCACCACCACCATCATCATCATCATTCCATTCCTCAGCCTGATGAAACCTCCTGTTTATCACTTCTCTCCTTCAATGTAAACCCAAATGCAGTAACCCTGTGCCCCTCCCTCTCACCCCACACGCTCACTGGACACCTTCACCTGACCCTCGGAGGTGGTGCGTGAACCCACTGTTGCTGTTGTGACCTTTGACCTCTTGGTGGGGTAGGGGGAAGGACGAAGTGCGTGCAAACCGCTGCCCAAGCAGATGTCATCGGACAGCTGCGTGCTCTCGGCCTGATTGGGATGGGAGGGGGAATCTAACGTTTAACAGGTTTCCTTCAAAACGCAGGCCCGGTTCCGTGGACCTGTTGTGACGCGGCGCTGACTCATCCTCTCCTCAGCTTCCTGCATGCCCTAATAAGGAGGTGTAGGTGTTTGGAAGATGGAGAGAGAGAGGGAGAGAGAAGAGAGATGCGTCGTGTCGTTTCCCGCCTTATAAGAACAGCGGTGTGGCCAAGTGGATCATCGCTAGGCCTGTTGTTTGACAGTTCAAGGTGATGACAGAGAGCGTGAGAAGACACCGCCGCTGACAGCGTCTTTGGGCCGACACGTGTCCAGAAACTGGTAGAGGACTGGAGCAAAAAAATAAAACAGTTTTATTCGCCGATTATCAGATTGATTTGTTCCCCCCTAATTGAATGTTTTACCAAAAAATCGTCCAGGTCTTTATTGGCAGTTGTGCCTGGGGTTGAAGGATTCACCAAACGTATCAAAAGTTCAAAATGGCCACATGAGCCTTCCACTCCTTGGGACACCAAACAAACTGGTGATACATTGTGGAAAGACGTGGAATGGTGTGGTTCCACATCACAAAGGTCGAATCTCGTCTCTGTTCGGCCAGCAGACCAGGGGTGTGATGGAACACATTTGAACACATTCATCATCCAAGAGGCAGGGGTCGGGCTGTGGGGGTTGGCGGGGAGCCAGTCGTGAATCATGATCGCGGCGTTTCGTTGTCTTCTTGCCCAGAGGTTCTGGTTATTAATCACGGAGCGCCACGCTGATGATGATGACGATGATGGTGATGGCGGTCGCTGCCAGAACATGAACAGGGCTGTACGAGATGCAGGAAGTAAGTAGGGCCGAGGTTTGTGTTTGTGTCATGGGAAATACGAGTTGCTGTACATATTTGCGTGTCTAGATGTATATGTGCGTATTTGCATGTGGTCATGTAAATGCGTACATTTTTGTGTTTGCATGTGTCTCAAGGTGCAGTATATGCTTGTCTAGATAGAAGAAGTAGTTATTGGCTATACATCGGGACTCGCTTATGGTGGTGTGAGATTTTAAAACAAACAAAACTCTTCTTTCCAGGAATGAGTGCACACACACACACACACACACACACACACACACACACACACACACACACACACACACACACACACACACACACACACACACACACACACACACACACACACACACACACACACACACACCAAAAACAGACCTGTAGATCCGAGCTATGCTGTTACAACTGTATGCTAACTATACTTACACAACATATTTTACCAAGAATTAATAAAGAAATCTATAATAAAAGAATAAAAAAAGAATGCTTTAATACAATCCAAACCCATAACAACAATCACAATACAAAAGTATATACTTGAGTTATGATAAATACACACACACACACACACACACACACGACAAGAACAACAGTTCAAAACAAGATTGAGGTCTCAGCAGAACCGACTGACTAGAGTACTGAAGACAGGAGAAAGAGAAGGAGACAGAGGGAGGGAGGGGAGAGGAGGAGGGGTCTTTACAAGGGAGCAGGCAGAACAAAGAGGCCTTTGTGTGTTGCACTGAGGGAGGGTGAGGTGAGGGGGGTGTACAGGGAGTGTTCTGCAGTGTACACGGTCCGGACTGCATTCCTGCAGTGTGATTACGAGCTGCTTCTAGTTCATTCTCCAGCAGGAAACAGACATAACCTCTCCCTCTCTCTGTTTCCCTCGCTCTGTCTGCAGCTATCTCTCTTTAGGTTCGCTCTCTCCGATGTTCTCTCCTTCTTGCACTGTCTTTTCAGTTTGTCCTTCTGTCGGTCTCTCTCTCTTTCTCTTGTTTGTCCCTCTGTAGTTTGTCCCTCTGTCTGTCTCTCTGTAGTTTGTCCCTCTGTCGGTCTCTCTCTCTAGTTTCTCCCTCTGTCTGTCTCTCTCTCACTAGTTTGTCCCTCTGTCAGTCTCTCTTACTTTAGTTTGTCCCTCTGTGGGTCTCACTCTCTGTAGTTTGTCCTTCTGTTGTTTTCTCTCTAGATTGTCCCTCTGTCTGTCTCTCTCTCTCTGTCTGTAGTTTGTCCTTTGACTTTGAAATAAGGTCCACTCCACTCCCTCAGGCCTAACTCTATTTTCTCATGTTTGTAAGTGCAGCCGAGCTACGGCTAACAAGCAGCAGCTGTATTGTGTTGCAGCTAACATGGAAGCCTCGGGAGACCGAAGCACAACGCAAATGTCGGACCCTCCTCTTCATCATTCAGACGCATGAATCGAAGCGCAGACTCACAACTAGTAGTGCAGACATACAACACAAGACGCATATAACCTATGGAAGACTCTCTCGTATCAAATGGCCACTGAGGAGGAATAGTTTGGCACGCAAACGTGAATCGGACTTGGTTAAACTCAGTTCTACAATTTAACTACCTATGTTTCCAGACACTTACATTTAGTCACTAAGCAGACTACGCATTTATCCAAAGCGACTTATACGTGAGACTGAGAACAATCAAAAACATACAATCAAAATTGTAATGGCTAAAAAGAAAGATATAGTGCCCTTAAACCACTAGTGGGGCCTGAGCTCTTGTGTTGAGGGGAAGTGTGTGTGTGTGTGTGTGTGTGTGTGTGTGTGTGTGTGTGTGTGTGTGTGTGTGTGTGTGTGTGTGTGTGTGTGTGTGTGTGTGTGTGTGTGTGTGTGTGTGTGTGTGTGTGTGTCCGGTACAAGTGAGGGCCTGTGTTAAGCTGACCTGCGGTAGGCCATGGGCATGTTTTCTTCCCCTCCTTTGCCTCCTTTGTACCTCGGCTTCCTTACACTGGTGGGTAATACACCGTCCCACCACCTCCACCCATAACCCTAATCACACACCTACCCTCCCCGGCCTGATGTGGGCCCACAAGGTCCAGCTGTTCCCTAGGATTAGCCATGTACCTGACGGGCACATTTACACAAACGTACTCACTAGAGGAAATACTCGCTCTGCTTTCATGCAGTCCTCGTCCACTTTGCCCCACTTCTCACCCTTCCAACTGTGACAACACATATACACACACACACACACACAGACCACTAAAAGTCCCCACAAAGATACCAAATCTGGTACGCTCACACAAACACACAATGTCCTTTTCTCACGTGTAGGGACACATCATCTTCCGAAAAACACATGTACCCCCAATGATACCAAATACAGACACACACAGTCCAGTACAAGTCCCTATAAAGATACCAAATCTGGTATGTGCATGTACACGCACACACACACCAAACTATTTAATTGGATTTATAATGGACTAAAAACTACATTCATGAATATGCACACACGTTGTGTGCATATGTTGTGTATGTACACGTTGTGTGTGCATTGTGTGTGCATAATATGCACACGCATGACCTCTCTCTCTATGTCTCTCTCCCCTCATGTCCACAGTGGTGTGTCAGAGCTGTATCTTATTATGATTGAAGCCGTGTTTGCTCAGGTCAGTGTCCAGGATGTTGTGTCACCAAAACGCTGCCATGGGAGTCCCGCAGGTCGGAAAAACACCACCGCAGCATATCCCATTTCCTCCTTTTCTGTCTCTCCCTCTCTGTTTTTATCTCTGTCGCTTTCTCTCTGTCTGTAGGAATGTTTGGATTGAGTCGTAAATAACGTGTATATCATGATATTTTGAACTATAACCATCACAAGTGGTGTTATATTTACAGTAAGACTTTGTCTTCAAAGAAATTCCAGGGGAAATAACAGCATCCCTGTGTGTGTGTGTGTGACAGGAAGTGGGGGACGCCTCTGGGAGCACCAATATCCTGTTGGTATTAAACAGGGAGCCGTGGCTTTGATCCCTTCTGAAGGGATTAACTCCAGGCCTCAAAATCTCTCTCTCTCTCTCTCTCTCTCTCTCTCTCTCTCTCTCTCTCTCTCTCTCTCTCTCTCTCTCTCTCTCTCTCTCTCTCTCTCTCTCTCTCTCTCTCTCTCTCTCTCTCTCTCTCTCTCTCTCTCTCTCTCTCTCTCTCTCTCTCTCTCTCTCTCAGCAAGGGTATGATTATGTGGTTCTCACATACTACCCCTACACTTGCAGTTTGTTGTCATTTAGCTGTTCTGTTTTTCAGACCTTGTGTCGAAGTTAGAACAAACTTGGTTGAGATGTACGGAAAATAAGTACATCCCATTCCAATAGCTACTCTGAACTCTTACCAGTTGTTTCTTTTTAGAAACTTGGTCTTGCAGCAATTACAATATTTTGTAGCTACTTCAATTTCCTGATTGTATGCTTTGATTGATTCTCAGCCTGGCTTGTGAGTCGATTTGGATAAAAGCGTCTGCCAAATGACTAAACGTCTCGTTGTGAAACGTAAATGTTGACAGTGTCCGCTGTCCAGTGTCTCTGGCCGGTGGGGCTATGCAGGGACACGCGGGGTTAACGCCTGCCAGTCCACAGTTTATCAACTGATTGGACCTCAAACAAGCAGACTGTGGTTCGGCGCCGAGCAAGCCTGACCTCATCGGACAGCTCTGTTAGTTTAGACGGAACCAGGAGAGGCTGGACCACACACGCACACAACACAAGCTCACAACACACACACACACTCACAACATACTCACACATAAGCAGGCCGATGAACTCGTGTACAGTCCCGGTGAAGCCGAGACCAGAGAGGATGAAATGGATACAGAGATGCGTTGCTCACTGTGGGGTTTCCAACTGGAATACACAATGCGGTGGAATACACCATTTTTCGTAGAACTGCAAACTGCATCGAGTGTGTAAACAACGAAAGCAAAAGCGTCTGAGAACTTTGGCTCGTGAACATGCAACAGACACCCGTTGCAAATAATGTGGTCAAAAGACTGCAACAGTTTGTATGATTTCAGATTTCAACTTTTGATACATACAACCTATGGACTACACATGAAGACAGACTTGCAAGCGTGCTTATTGCCATCCAACAACCCACATTTTCTGATGGGTCCAAACCACTTGCGTAACTGAGACCTTACTGTACCTAACTCCTTCTACATATAGAGCTGCAGGGAGCTGAACCCCCTGACTTGCCATTAATAACCGCCACATTCATTGTTGAACATTTTCTATGCGGATGAGGTATTAATAAAGTTGTCCAACATTGGTGGAACATTCCCGAAAGTACGATTCCTGTCATGTTCTTGCTCCACCCATCCACCAAGTCAATAGACCCAAGTCATGAGTCATACTTCTGGGTCGCTTGTATAATCCAGATGATTTACTCACAATACTATGGAGGACTTTTACTTTGTTAATAGAGGATATCCACCCCTGCATTGAATTGAATTGAATTGAATCCAACAACAGGATTTGTTGAATGCACGTTTTGCGGCTAGAATATCAAATCCTTTGGGGAAGGAAACCAGACACCAATATCTTCGTTCAAACACATTGTAACTTGAACATGTTTGAGCATCTACCATCCCCATTGACCTTGCTAACCATGCCTAAGAACTAAGAAGGGAATTGGTGAGCCAGAATCCCAATGAGGTGCTGAGGACCTTAGTGAACACCACTCATGTCCAAGTTAAATCACATTGTAGCATTAATGTTGACCCCTCGTACCTTAGTGGTTGAAGCGCAACTGGTTTGTTAGAACCCCCAATGAATTAGCGTGTAGTGAAGGTATGAAGACAATCAAGGTAAAGCCTACATTCATGTTGTGAAGGTATGAAGGAAATCAAGGTAAAGTCTACATTCATGTTGTGAAGGTATGAAGGAAATCAAGGTTAAGTCTATATTCATGCAGCTTAAGAGTTACAGCTAGACTCATTTAAGTAATGCAACGTACACGCACACCAAAATACCTAATTTGACCCAAATGCATCACAAGGGGAAAACACCACATATAACTACATTGGTTCACTATTTTTAGCACTTGCCGTCTTTCTATGAGCACACAATGTAAATTAATAATAAAAATGTACCTGCAGTTACTCTCTAGTAAACCACACAGTACTAGCTCCTAATTAAAAGGGTAGGTACTAGGACAGAAGGGATGGAGGAAAGAAGAAATGACACAAGTAATGAAGGGAGGAACAAATGAAAGACAGAAGCTGTTGGGGTAGGAGAGTAGGAAGGATAGGTCAAAAGTGTAAATAGTTATAATAATAATAAGGAACAGCCAACTGACACAATAAAGACAATTACTGCACTATAAAAGGCCTTGCAGAATCATCAGTATATTGCACTCATGTAGCCTCAACAAACAATGTCCGCGCAAGCTTTGTCTCCAAATCACAAACGATTAAACAATTAGTGAAGCCAATTATGATCATTTTTTATTGCTTTCAGCATCAGATGAAACCATCAATGTTCAATTATTATTTTAGTTAAAATAATAATGTCTCGTAGCCAAGACTGTAATTGAAATCTGGATCATGGTCAGAAACCTAGCAAGATAAAATGAACTTAAAACAGGGGTCAGATGTGCTCTATCAATGTGGCGACCATGTTGTGCACTCCATCTTTTGCCTGGTCAGACATCTTGGGCTTATAAAGATAACACCAACAGCTAACCTGTACAATGAGAACATCAACAAAGAAGAAGGGTGGCACAAATGTTCTTACTTTGAATTCCTCCAAGTTTCCTTAGCCAAACAAACAACATGGATTGACAACACAGCTGACGATTACAGACAACGGTTGCCAGATCTGTTCATGCATCACCGCTTTCATGACCTGGAGAAGAAATATGTTGGCACTCTGCAACTCAGAGGGAGCCAAGCGAAGATTTGAGAGTGACAGTAACCATGTACAGGTAGGTAGGGAACAACTACAAAATGCTAAGAAGCTACTTGGGTGATGGATGTTTGACACATACCTAAAGTAGTATAATTCTAAATATTCATGCACAAACTGTCCTAAAACTCAATTTGTGTACTCAAAGTAAGTTAGTAGGTGGATCAAGAGGTGGGATAGTAGAAGTAGGCCTATGCTAGGTTAGGGAGAGGTAACAAGGTATGTACCTCCTGACCTACATAGATGGGCAGAAAACAAGGTAAGAGAGAGGTATAAAGAAAGCTTTTACTTTGCTGCTTGGCCAGCTGAGCTCTGGTTCTTAAGAAGGAGACAGAAGCAAGCAACTGATACAACAAGCAAGCATCAGTGAAATACGTTCCCCTTTATGTATGAAGCAACAGCCAACTCTACTATATTCTCTTATTTAAGACACAAACGCATGGCTGTGTCTATTTCCGCACGTGTAGCCCTCAAGACTGTGAAACCAGGCCCGTCGGCAAAGACCGATCCCAGGCGACGTGGGCCGTTTCGTGCTACCACGCAGAATGTTTTGGATTCCACCCATGAACTCGGGGAGGACAAGACATGTTTCTTGGCACCTTGCTCGGCAACATTTGGCAAAGAAAAGAAGGACTTCAAAACCGCAGGAAACCCAAGGGACGTGAGCGGAGTGAGAAGAAGACGAAGGCTTCTCAGAGAGCCAGAAAGAGCGGAGCGCTGGGGTAACAGAAGTATGAGCGGCACTGAGCACAAACATATTGTATGTGCCTTTTTATAAAATTGGTATTCATTGTGGTTACACTTTTTGTTTGTGTATTTTGACGGTTGGTTGTTAATCGACCGGTCGTTAGTTGCCGTTCCACTATCCCTGTGTGTCTTATTGTATGTGCAAGAAGGAGTTAGAGTGTGAGTCATGAGAGCCCATGTCTGCCTTTGTCACCAAGCATTTTCTTTTTATGATGTTTAAAAGTATAATGCATTAAAACATTATTGATTTAGACTACTTACAAGCAAGGTAGAAAACAGTCAAAGGATATTAGAACACATTATGGATAATTGTGCGTTTACAGGTGAACACACCTAGCAATTACCTGTTTCAAGTTCAGGTTTGGTACAAAGGCTGATGCAATTGATCCAAGTACAGGCAGAAGGAGCCTTCACTGGCATACATGGGCAAACAGAGACGTACTATACAGAAAGTTCACAGTATTCATATATATATACATACATATACATATACTATATATATAAAGTTAGAAGTGTACATTCATTAGTTGGCTTGGGGGAAAGAAACTACTAGAAAGACTACTAAAGGTGATTTGTCTGGCTTTCCAGTGGTCAGGCTCTCAGGAGGGAAGATTGCGTGTGAGCAATGTTGAAAGTTTAATTGTTTTAGACATTCTCTACCCTCTACATATTACAAGACTAAATACATCCCAACATCTGCATTCATTTTTTTCCTTAAGGGGGGTTTTCAACAGGTAGTTTACACAATAAGGTCACACAGCAAGAAACGAAGTCTAGATGCAGGGGTCTTGATAAACATTTAAAAACTTTCACTTGACTAGAGAGAGTTCAATAGAAGGGGTTTAACTTTCCCCAAAGCACAACGTTTTTTCCTAGGGTATTCATACTTTTACTTTGCAAAGCAGATTGTTCCATGCAAACTGTGGAAAGGCCCTTAGTGACCTAAATGAATTAATTCATTTAACAGAGGTGCACGGGGCCGCTGTGTGGAACTGGCACAAGGCCGCGTTGGTCTGCTCTTTCACACAGCGACGCAGCCATCGCACGCCAACCTTTCCACTAAGGACTCACAAGGACTGCAGGGGCGGGGGGTCTGAGTCAAAGCAACCGCATAAAAACATAAATAAAATGTCACCTGAGATGACCCCATCGTTGGGGGGGGTTGGATGACCCAACTAAGAGATAAATAAGAGTAATATGGTTAGGTAGTAAGTCTTCTTTGATCACCTTGAGGGACATGACCTGGTAGTTAGCAAACTGCTAGAGGAGCTTACCATCTCTTGGAACACCTGTTGTTTATGGCCAACCTTCCCGCCAGACTCAAGCACTATGAGCAGCCGCAAGATAAACAGGTGATACAACGATTAAAGTGCATCAAGGAAACTGTTGGATAAGACCAATTCCCTTTCTGTCTGAGGAGTGTATCAGTTAAGTTAGACTTTGAGTCCAGACTTTACAGCCAAGAGACAGCCGCCAAAGGAAGTCGATTGTTGATTGTTGTGCCGGTGGACAGACATTATGACTTTAGGTCCCACGGTACAGCACGTCTGAAATATCTGATAACAGATGAAGAGCAGACGTGCGGCGTCTCCCGTACACTAGAACAAGGGCACCATCTCCACCACACCCCCTTCGCCCCTGTTCTATGCAGCATGGTACGATGCCATTTCTATTGGTCGCTTCATCAAAAGGTCTTTGTGACGTGAGCAGAGTATCAAAGCACACGTGTGGCGGGGGGGGGGGGGGGGGGGGGGGAGAGAGAGAGTGAGGACATCCTCTGCCGTACGTGAACCTCACGTGGCGGCATAAATGTACATATTGAAAACACTCCCATGTGAGGAACGCCCCAAAGGCGTGACATCACAGCGGTGTCGTCTGACGGCTGCTGAGGACAAGGAGAAGCTGGGGACAACAGAAACCATGGCAATGGGAAACCCGAGGAGTACGTTTAGGACGGAAAGGTCTGTAAATTGCGGCTTGGTGGGTTTGGATCATCTCTACTCTAAGAAGAAAAAGAAAAAGAGCAAACGAGACCATCAACCTAAGTTTGTTCATCTCAAAGCACAGGAACACACACACACACACACACACACCACAATATTAGTATGAAGATCAAAAGCTAAACGATTTAGGCCTCTTCAATTTCATTACTAAACCACACTCACCTGTGGTGTTCTACGTGTTTCTCAACCCCCTTTACCAATACCTCAGTTAAAGCAGCACCAATTCATATTTATTAACTAGAATTCGCCCTTATGAACACTGGGCTGTAATGTTCTCACACAACCCTATTTATAAATACAGCTTTGATAGTTGTTGTAGAATGAAACATTTTGTTGATGAATAGTTGGCAAGTTTGTTTGCCTTTATCTCAAAGCTAAACTCTTCAGTCATTACAACTCGAAAAGCACTCTGCCATTGTAAAAACATCCAACTGTCATGGACGTACGGTATGTGTCTGGCTCGATGCTCCAAAACAGCATTAGCGTTTTCACATCTGTCAGCTGTTACCACGCTTCTCCCCTGGTAGGGTCACTAGATCCTCCAAAACCAGAACCCAACGGTCCTCCAACGCTCTTCTCTCTGGACGGAGACGGACAACAGGAAGTCATGTCATGTCACAGGGACGCCGCTAATCAAGGAAACATGCGCTAGGCGGAGATGACGATGGCGTCATTTAATGGGGGAGAGGGAGCAGATTTTGTTGGATTTAACTCTCAACGTAGACGTTATACCTCCCCGGTACTTAAGGAGAGAGCAAAAAGAAAGAAAAATCCACATATTGAGATTAGTTTATAGTGACGGCAATTCAGAGATCTTATAAAACCGAAGACTGAAGGACTGTTTTTCGGACTTGGAATATGAATGTTAACATCGTTAACAAGTCCCCGGGAGAATGAACAACCGACATTCTCCCACTTAACTAGCAAACTAGAGCGTGCCTTTCATAAAGCGGAATAAAATCTTGGCAGGTTTCAAGGTTGGAAGAGCACTCGTGTTTTTTTTGTATGCAATGCGACTGTTAATGATGTGTGTGTGTTTGTGTGCAAGTGCAAGTGAGAGCGAAAGGCAGTCTCCCACCCTAGGAAGTCTTTGATATGACGGTGGGAAAATTCAGGGAGGGTTTTGCAAGGAGGTTGTGGCGTTGTGTCCCATCGTTTGCTGAAAACCCCCGACTCATTGTTATCAGCAGTTGGCAAGAAGATAAAAGTAAACAGTTGATAGTGACTGAAGAATTGCTCTCATTGCACAAAACTTTCCATGAGCGCGTGTGATTCATCAAGAGACATGTTTTTTTGAACATCTGAAATGGACTGGGGGGGGGGGGGGGTATGGTCAGTACTTCATCCACAAGTGCGAGAATAAAAAATATATTTATATTTTCTACAGCCCACCGCAGATCCCTCTTTCATTCGTTCATTTGTGTCCCTGTATCAGCAGTACTTCACAGTGGGAGCATTAGGAAAACACGTTATTATACAAGTCATGGGCAAGCTGTCAGAAGTTACATTGGCTTTCTGAGCCTGTGGTCAGCTATACCAATTAGAATGTATATTACACTGACATTTAACCTGCAGTCACCTCAGCCAATCAGAACGCATGTTGGCTTCAACAGTGAGTCCTGGAATCAACCTTCAGCTGATCAAGCTTTCTCCACCTTCTGCACTTCTATCATCTTACTCTGATCTTCAAACAACCGTGTGGACACGAGTTGAATTATGGATGGTTTCCAGACTGCAAACGTGATACAGGTGAAAATGGCAGACCACCCTCCATCTTCTCTATAAAACCAGACGATCCTTTATATCAAGCATGGAGTCGTAGAGATGGTGATCAACCGGTGCAAGAAATGGGTCATCGTTTTACACTGCTTGGACATGTTGGGAACATCTTATCTGCATCATTGTGTAGGAGACCTCAACTATCACACACACACACACACACACAGCAGGTGGTGGTGTGTGACTAATATTAGATAATGAGGTAATGGTCGGGCAAGGGTTGAGTTTATCAAACTACTTCATGGGTTTAGTCATTCTGTCTCTCTCTATTTTTCCATGAGATATTTCCATATGGAGATTCGCGTGTCCTCAAAAACAGCTGTGTTGTCATCATCGAACATCTGCTGGAGAGGTGAGCTGTCTTGCTGGAGGCGGCCCGCGAGTCCAGGCCCAGGATGACCAAAACAAGTTAAGATCCACCCCTCTATATCTACCACCATCACCATCCCCAATACACCATAACCCCTAAATGTATATTTTTTAATTTCTACATTGAAACCTATGTATACAAAATGACAGTGAAGAGGGACAGGAAAGTAGGCATTTAGCATGACATGTAGCTTATGTCAGGGATTTGAACTTGTGGTCCCGACAAGGTGTACCAACTACATTAATGTTCGTGCACTAGCGGGTTGAACCACCCAACCACCATCATCATCATTTTTGAGCGAAAGTGGTAAGTTGATGCTATTGCGTTCGCCATCGGGAATTGAAAATCTGCATTTCCTTTGTTTGGACGGAGCCATCGGATGCACCGCTTACGATTTGTGTAGAGCACCTTCCACTGGTTATTACAGCAGCGTTTCCCAGCGGAATGAAAGAGTTGACAGAACGGTCGTCACACACGATGCTCGATGGCTGCGGTGGAGCAGAGCAGTAAGGAGCACACCGCCTAGCGTTAAACGCACCCACTGTAATGACTAATACACAAATGGTGAATACACTGCCGTTGTCCATATAAATGATCCCCTTCTTTATTGAACAGGAACCATCCAGAACCAGCATGTACTGGATCTGGGCACCACACCAGCTTACCTCACAGTGGTCGTTCTGACCTTGGATTGGACGTGCGTATGCTGCCGTGTGTTCGGCTAATTAAACTGCTGACCTTTGTTTGTCCATGTTTCGCTAAATTCTGAATTGTATATAGTTAGTTGGTGTTGTAAGATTCATAATTGGAAAATAAAATGCCTAAAATAAATAAAAGACCGTGGTAAAAAGGCCTCATTGTTGTATTGATTTTCAACTTTGCTGTGCTGACCGGTGGGTTATTAAACCGTACACAACTGACAAACTATAGGTGGATGGACATCAATTCGGCCTGTAAGTGTCATAACTGAATCTAAAGTAGTATACTGTATATTCCGCCAAGGGCAGAGTTGTGTGTTATACAAATTGTGTATGAATGCTTGTGAACTGTCTCAATGGAGCCTGGTCTCAATAGAACTTGATCTGTCTGAATGTATAAATAAAAAAAGATAATACATATATAATATAATATAAATACATATAAATAAAGGACAACAAAAATGTCAATGCCATGGGAATTTAGTTACACAGGTTGGCCACTGCTCTCTCGCTCTACTTCTTTCCCTCTCTCCCTCTCTCCCTCTCTCTCCCTCCTTGCTCTATGGAAAATCACAGTTGTTCCCTTGGCGCGAGGAGGCCGTCGTACTCACCGTCCAGGCAGATGCCTTCCTTCTGGATGGTGTAATTCAACACAGTGTACGGAGCCACTGGAGACTTGGCTATCACTATCTGAAAAGACAGGGAGAGAGAGCAAGATTGAGAGAGAATAACAATAGAACAAAAGAAAGAAAGGGTATAAAAGATCCAACTTCAGAAAAAATATGGTTACTTGGGGATGGGAGGCAGGAAATGCTGGTTTGTTCACAAGGTATCAGTTACCAGTGGTTTATAATGATGTACAGCACTTTACAGCAGTTAACAACAGTTTACTACAGTTCACAGCTGAGGAAATAACTAACGAATCCTTATAGCGAAGGCATGACCTGCCCTACTCTGCCTCTGGTAGGCCTAGCCTGACGATGATGTTTTTCAGAAAGGATTTTCTGCCTAACAATAACCCTAAACCTAACCAAGTTAGTTGTGCTGCCTCAACCTAACCAAGTAGTTGTGCTGCCTCAACCTAACCAAAAAGTTGTGTTGCCTGAATCAAACAACACTCAGTTTAAGCCAATCAAAGGCAGAGTAGGGCGGGTCATGGCTTCGTCCTAATAGGATTCGTAATTTTGGGGACAAAAAAACAGACAACTCAACCCAACCAGAACTAAAAAGAAGTTCACTAGGGTTCTCACTAAAAGGCACTCAAAATTCTCCACTGCCTAAAGTGTGATTGTGCTCCACATAAGAAAAGCCACACAGTGTTATCTCTCCACATCGCTGGCCCTGAAGAGGCTCTCTGCTGCTCTCTCTCCAACCCAGCCAGAGAGGAGCGAGGAGCAGAGCGCTTGCCATGCGAACCGTGGTCATAAAACTCAAGGCCGCAGTCATGTGAAACACGAGAGCCCTGCACACTCCAAAGAAAAGAGCATTATCAATGAACCGTTTTCATGGGAACTCCGGGAGTTCAAATGCATCTGGGAATGTTGGTTTACATAGCAACCACCCCCTCCAAAATACAAAAACAATGCAATTAACTTCGGAATCCAGAGATGTGAGCCATTTTCTCGTTAACGGCTGATCAATAATATTTGAGATTAGAAGATGAGAATTTCTCGACAAGGAATCTGGTCCCAACAGTTTTTTTTTTTCATAGATGAGAATCAATAGATGAACAGTCCTCGATGAGCAGCTATCTGCTAGCCATCTCTCTTCGGGTTTCAGAGAATCTGTGATTAAGAATTCTGCACCAATTTTACAAAGCACAGGCCCGTGGCTGCATTACCGAAGAGATTTACGTCAAACCCTATCGAATCTGCCTTCGATCCTTGATCATATATCAGCACTTCACATTACAGGACGTGGGGTTCGATTTCCTTTATTTCTCATACTTTCATTGTATCCCAGCTCCGTTTATGTGGTTTCTGTGCCATCCATCTTCCATCTGCAGTTCTGTGGAACCAGTATCCCTCGTACCAACACAGACTGTTTTTGCAGATTAGCCTCCCTTGTGTGTCGGCTTCCAAATGTTTGTGGATTTCCATTGTTAATATTATGTTATGTTTGCGGTCTGTGTACATTGCAGCGGTGGTTGACCATAACAAATGAGAGAACATTATGACAATGTCATGATGATTTTATCATGGGACAATTTATTACTGCTGTTTAGTCTGTTTAGCAGATGCTTTGTGGGATGTTGGACAGCGGCTGCATCAATGATAACAGTCAAGTCTCTAAGCCCCCCAGTTATTATAAACCAATTCCCCTTACTGCACCGACTGCAGAATCCTTGCAGTCGTGATGAGGGGGCCTGGCGAGACCGGGCAGGAGAGGGAGACCCCCTTGTTGAGAATAACCCCCATCGCCGCACTGGCCCCAGGGTAATGGCCCCGCCCCTTTCGGAAGGTGCTGAGGCCAATATAAAAACAGCTCCTCCCCTTTCCCCCCACTCTTGGTCATAACCAGTTGCAGATGTCTTGAAGTTTGTTGATTTCCAGCTAAAAATAACCGCCCTGTGCCCCGTTTCACAGTGGATTGTGTTACCTGCGGTTTGTAATCAGTTATTTAGGCTAACCCCGCTGGATTACGGCGAGTGTGAATAACAAACTCCCGGCTTGGTTCAGCGCGGCAAGCTGAGCCCGTGGCCTCGCGCCCAACCGTCTATTTCCCGGCCGCAGCCATGGCGTCATTAATGTTACGGAAAGTTACCCCCCCCACCCTTTGTGTGTAAAAACTTTTCAGAAACACCTCGGAAATTACTGCGCTGTATGTATTTCAATAGTTATTTGAGTTACAAGTTGTTATACGTTCCCTTAGAATTTCCATGAAAATTGTATTATAGGTACCTCAGAGCTTCGCAGACGTTCATAACAACTGTAATTTATACGCACCGAGTTCCATCGGTATAGTTTTCACTGCATCCGAACTGCAGAGCGGCCGATGTCTGGTCAGGGCTTTTCCCTGGTTGTTGATAGAGGAGTGTCTGTTCTATACACACTCTACTATTAGATAGCATGGGTGCTGAGGTCGCAGGAATTCAAAAATCACACGAGTCCATACTGTTATTTTGGAAAGCAAAGATGTCCGTAGCAGGCAACACGCTTTGCTGACCCGGACAGAATCTTTTTCTTTCATTTTTTTGTGTTTGGTCGTGATCGTGTTGAAACAGCCCTTGAGTTTCGGTTACAGTAATATCCTGAGGTGGGTCGTGGTCGGACCCAAACTGAAAATGTTTTTTTGAAATAAAAGCCCCATATGCTGGTGGAAATACCTCTGGATGGTCAGTGACTGTATAGTCAAAATAAGAGTCTGGAGGAAATGGTCTGAATTTACCAGGCTGGAGAAACTGTGTTGGGGTTTTTGTCAGTCATGCGGGCCCGCACTCTCTGTAGACCTGTAAGACTGGACCTGCATGGGTCCAGTGAACCGAGCTGGGCCAAGAGTCAACAATGAGCCACACCTGCAGTTGTGGTCCGGCGCCTTCCTTTGACGCTGTTTTTCCCCTACAGGTGTGTGTGTGTGTGTGTGTGTGTGTGTGTGTGTGTGTGTGTGTGTGTGTGTGTGTGTGTGTGTGTGTGTGTGTGTGTGTGTGTGTGTGTGTGTGTGTGTGTGTGTGTGTGTGTGTGTGTGTGTGTGTGTGTGTGTGTGTGTGTGTGTGTGTGTAGGGTTTTGGAGTGCAGGTGGGCAGAGAAAGAAGCAAGGAAAACAGGAAAGAAAGAGAAGTTCTTTTTCCCTGTGCCATTGACCTTAGACAGTAAGAGAACCCTTTCTCAAACCCAGTCTATTGGTTTTGAAAGCCCCCCTTTAGCGATTCCAGGTCCAATCTAGACTTTATAAACAGATAAATTCCCAATAACCTGGGAATTTACTCGTTGTGGAACATTTCTGGGAAGCAGTAGTACAGGACGTACAGTTGTAGAAAATAAGAGTCCTCCCCAGAGTTTAGCGGCAGCCATCTGGATTAGAGATTTAGGCAAACTCAAGGGTGAAAATAATGAGTGAAATCAGCTGTTTTAGTGTCTGGGTGGAGGGAAAACCTGGCAGGAATTTCGCTTTCTGGAGCCAAACGCTATTACTGAAGAGTCAGGAGCTTTTCTCCTTTCAAAATAAAAGCGTACAGAATCTAGGCTCTACACATGACAGCAACTTTACCATAACTGCCCAGAAGTGAACCTGTGTGAAACATACATTTTCACAAGCTACCTTGTAGGTCATAAACATTAAGACATTCAATAAGCCTACTTGTGTACTATTTTATTCTGGAATTCTGCAAACTAATTTTATTGACCAATTAACCATTCAACCTGAAAACAGCACCTTCAACAGATTCAACAGTAGTCTACAGGTGAGTGATCACGCTGACGGTGAAAGCTCACCTGTCGCTGACGGGCGCCCACATACTGAACGATAAGGCGTGTGTTGACTGTGTGACTCCACGTGTTCCCAAGCGCCGCCGTCACAAACCCAGAATCCACTTCACCAGGTGCGCCACTACCTGTTGCGACGCCAGTTACATGACAATTTAACATTAAAAACGCTACTGTGAAATGAAATGGTTCTTGTTTACATTTGATTATTTATAAAGTACTATACATCAAAAGTTACTTTTTGAATGCCTGAAAAACATATTGTGACTACGTTAAAGCAGCTATCTCAAAGATCTCAATTTCCATCTATATGGCGGCACCTATAGCAGCAACAAACAAAAAAACTGTACGCCATTACAGACACAGCGACTTGAAGAGCGAGTCTGTTGCGGTAGTCCCGCCACTCTGGCTGAACAACCATCACTGGGTGATGGAGAACGCGTCACTAACTGCACTGCTTGGGAGTTGAATGCCTGGCGGGAAAGTGAGCCATAGCCTACTGATGAAAATCACCATTGTGACTTAACTGACATTTATTTTAATCAAAATCTTTCCAGATCTTCGAGATTGCCACCTTAACTTGTCGACTCAGACAGGATAAATGTTTCAACCAATTATATCACAGAACATGTTTCAGGTCACCACTTTTCTACAGTCTATGGTTCACCCTCATATGAAGCCTCAACATACTCAACACAAATCAGCAGTGGCTAGCAGGCAGCTGGCTAGCAAGCAGCTGGTTAGCAATTAGCAGGCTAGCAAGCAATAGGCTAGCAAACAGCTGGCTAGCAAACAGCTGGCTAGCAAGCAGTAGGCTGGCTATCAAGAAGCACGCTATCCAATAGCTAGCTAGCAAGCAGCTGGATAGCTTGTATGTTTTGTCAATATTGCACAATCCGATCCTAAAGGATTTGATCAAATTCCTTTCCACCCATGCTTTGTCCTGCTAATGACCCGTTTTTCTTGGTAATACAATGCATTAGGGGAAGTAGATATGCTCGGATTTCTCCATTTCATGTTGTCTCCAAGTTTACCTCCTATGAACTTGTATTTTATAAAAAGGCATGGCTGCGTGAAGTCAGCCCTTGGGGTCCTGTTAAATCCACCTCAGCTCTCGCTAACCCAACGGCATCTTCTAATCCTCCCTTTGTCTGCCCACACATTCTCCCCTGGCTGAAGTTTACTTTAGCTTTGTTTGGGTTAGCTTTGCTTGGTTTAATTTAGCTTAGCATAGTTTAGCTGTGCTCTTGGGTGTAGGTAAGTTTAGCTTGTGCTAAGCTCGTGCGGCTGCATAGATCATTACGGAAAATGAAAGTTAATAAATAAAAGCGTGTTAGCTAATGAAAGGATAAAGAATCAGCAGTTCTTATCCTGTTGCTATTATTAAAGACTAGGATTCATTTTCAGAAAATGTATGTGCCAGATATCAGATGGTGACCTATCCAATTCAACTCTGCAAACTAAAGTCCACTCACTCACACTCTCCATAATAATTGCTACATCACTGTAAGCATCTATCAAATTTGCGAAAGGCCGGCGTCAAGTCTTTGCAACCCTGCCTTTCAGACTGTTATTTCACTGTACATTTTAACTGAACTTTGTACTTAAAATGATCTTTCATCCGTATCTGCTTCCCATTAGCCAGCAGTCATATCCTCTCCGTGGTTTCATTGGACTCAATTGACTGCTGCATTATACATACAAAAGATATACAACTGTTATAATTGTGACATTTTACTGCGATACTGCGGTGTAGCGGCTGTCCACTGCAGCCCAGCCAGCTACGGTCCAGTTGGCACAGAGCTGGCAAAACTGGGCCAGGCTGGGTTCAAACTGGCTGAACCTGTTGGAGGGTTTTCACCAAAAGCAGGTCAGGGGGAGCTGGCTCGCTCCACCAGATTAAACACTGGGTATCAAGGGCCAGCCTCAAAGAAAGACAAGCATGGTGCCTGACCACAGAGAGAGGGATGGAGGGATAGACAAAATGAGGGGGGAGAGAGATAGGGGGGGGGGGGGGGGGGTTCAAGAGGGATGGATTGAGAATTACATCTTAACAAAGCAGTAAAAGAAAAGCTACCCTTGGTAAATGTTTGTCATAATCCTTACAGTGTAGCTAAAACCGCACAAAATAAACACGGATGATTCATGACAAAAACGTTTGGCAACCAAACTTAACCCAACCTAGCACAGCCCAACCTAGCGCAACACAAGTTAGTGAAAATGATTCCGCAACCGCAACTAGCACAACCCAGGTGAACCCATTCAATCTGGAAGAAAATAACTAGCTCACCTCCATTTCCAAGGTATGTTGTTATCTGATTGGTCAGGACAACCTAGACAGAGAGAAAAAAATGTATAAAGAAAAAGTTTGAGCCATTCCATGGTTTACAAAACATTGGTATGATCACTACACTGACTTAGCCAAGATAATGTGGTGGTCGAGGTGATTTAAATAAAGCTTTTCAAGTCATTAGGACTTTTCTAAAACCATTACAATTAATGTCTCATTCACTTACACACAATCACAACCAGAAGATTAGGCCACTATGGAAAGTGTGTGTGTGTGTGTGTGTGTGTGTGTGTGTGTGTGTGTGTGTGTGTGTGTGTGTGTGTGTGTGTGTGTGTGTGTGTGTGTGTGTGTGTGTGTGTGTGTGTGTGTGTGTGTGTGTGTGTGGTGAATAGATGTTGCATTTGACCTGGATATTACCCTAGCTTTGTGACTTTATGTTCAAATGTAATTTCATTTTGTTAATGCAATAAATGTCTTGCCTTGTTGGTCAGTCACATGCATTGGAAGAGCCATGTGCTCTAGATCCATAGGTTCCTGACTAAATAGACAATTATTAATAGCTCCTTAATAATTACATTTTCATGAAAATTCAAAGATGTATGTCTCAAAAACAACTATAGTGCCCCGGGAAAGAGTCGCCGTGGCAACAGTTGCTATAGTCGCGGGAGCTATTTGGCGGTTCAAACAGTCGGAATCCTGCTGTTGTTCTGTGACTTGGACGCAGACTCTATTCAAGCTCATATTTGTGAAGCGCGTTCGGGGACTGAAAAGGTGTTTGTGCACGTTTAGTTTTTTTCACCCCCAGAGTACAAGACTCTCTGTAATCTGCACAAAGCGGCGAAGCGTGTGATGAAATATTGTATAACGCACTCTAAACAGCACCATGACAACGCTAATCCACCCGACAACAGCCTCCTCCTCCTGCTCTTGCTGTTGTACAGGACCGCATGATGAACGGCTTGTATTTATACAGTAACGCTCATCTGCTGGAGGAGTACAGCAGGGGGGCCAGAGGAGAAGCAGCTACCCACACACACACACACACACACATGGATGCACTTGCACCCATGCAAACACTATTGCACACACACACACACACCCTCACACTAACAGACTCACACCCACTCTTGCACACACAAAAGGTTTTTACACACACACACACACACACACACACACACACACTTGCTCACTCACTCACAAGCGTGCACACACACAGTATGCATCTTGTTAGGACAGATCTCTTCACTGATACCAAAAGTTGAAGGGAGGGTTAAAGAAAATAGAGAAAATATACGCTGTTTACTTTGTCAAGTTCCGACAGCGCTCCGCCGCACCACAAACATCCATGTGCCAAAACATTGGCAGAGCTGCGGTGGTTCTGGCCAAGGCGGTAGAGCCGTGTTGACAAAATAATGAACCAGAGAGAGAGCAAGAGAGAGAGAGAATGCAGGAGGGAGATGAAGTGACCCAGGCGGTCCGCGGAGACGGAGACCAGGAGCGTATTTGAACAACAGTGGAGGGCATCGCCGCGGCCCTGTTGCTAAGATACGCCAAGCAGCGGCCTTGAGACGTGAACACACACACACACACACACACCCTCGCTCACAAACACACACACACAGACACACCCACTCTCGCTCACACACACACACACACACACACACACACACACACACACACACACACACACACACACACACACACACACACACACACACACACACACACACACACACACACACACACACACACACACACACACCTTCAAAGGGCCCACCCCGGTGGTGGGATTAGGGTCAGACCAACCCCACGCGTCTGGTTGTGTGGTTGACTTTGTTTGGGCCTCAGGAGTGAAGTCACAGCATGGAACAACAACTACAACTACACTTGAGGACTGAAAACTAGAGAACCAACTAGTACTTTGCTTCCTATCCTGTAGTACCTGGTTGGGTTTCATTCCTGCAACAATCCTACACTAACTGGTTGAATTAGTCAAATAAATCCTTCAACTTAAATATATAGATCAGAACATAGACCAAGATCAGTAATTCTGATTTGACTTCCAGCCAAAGGGTTTAGGGATTCATACCCTAACATCCGCATTCTACCTGTAGGTATCTATGAGCAACCTTGGGGTCCAACCGGAAAACCAGTTGGGGTCCCGTGATATGCATATGGGGTCTTAGGAGATTGCTGACATAAGCTATAGATATTTGATGGTCTATTTTAGAAATTCCTTTGTTTTATTATTTTAAAAGATCTCATAGATGTCCTGTATATAAGAACTGACTTCCTAATGATTCAAAGCAACGAGCAAACTACTACTAATCACTTAGTGTGAAGTAGAGGGATGCAAGGACATTGATATCACCAGCAGAAGTTGATTGTGTAAAAAGTACTTGTGTGGAGGTAGATGCAAAATAGTCAAAGTTGGGGTTACAAACATTTTCATAGCTAAATATGGGGTCAAAGGCAATGAAAAGTTGGGAGCCACTTCCCTAACCACTACCTGTTAGTTGCTTTGGATAATAGCGTCTGGTCTCGTAAATGACTAAATAGTGAAATAAAGCACCTGCTCAATGACAACATGTAAATATAAACTATTGAACCAGAAAACCAGAGCACTGCTGCAGCAGCCAATGACTGATCACCTCTCAAGACGCTTGCAACCAAAACTAACTTCAGAACAACACTGTTGATTTATAGCTGGCCAGTGTTGAACTGTCTGCTATAAATAAATAAATAGGCTATGTGATTTATATTTAGGACAGTGTACACAGCAGTTGTGGTTAAGTTTGTAGATGTTATTCGAGTTGTATCTGGAGATTATTGATTTCTAAAAATGTTCATAAAATAGGAGAATTCCTCAATAAAGAAAGCAGACCTACCCACTGTGTAACTGCTATCTTGCCTGTCCCCTACTGTCCCAACATGGGTATTGCATTTTCAATTAACAACTCCATGTTGAGGAGAGCATCAAACAGGCTTCAATCTACTGTTGATTCTCAAATTTGTGTCCATGGAAACGAGGGTAATGATTATATAAATATCTTATAGCTTTAATATCCTTGTCACAACAGCGGATTTAAATGCTGTACTAAATTGGAAGTTAAATATATTCAGCTGCAGGCAGAAATACTGTCTTTAAAAGGGACAACAGGGACATCTAGTGGTCTAATGTTGAAAACGAATTAATGTGACGGTTTACGTTAGCCCACCGGAATGAGATGGCTCAAATAGATATATTAAATTAGTTAGCTCAGCATTTTCTAACTTTTGGGTTGGGCCCCCATTTTGGGTCGTCTGAGGATTGTATACATGATACACCATGATACCTATTATTTGCATTGAATGCCTCATTATTTGTAGCCACATTGTACTTAATGTACACAAATTAGGATCCTCACCTAAAAATGAGGTCACAGGCAAAAACGGGAAGGGGTTAGCTTATGAAGAGTAACTAAACTCACTGGGATATTGAACTGGTGCGCCAGGTACTTGAGGGTGGAGGCCTCCTGACTCAGCAGGTTGGAGCGGGTTGCTAGGTTACCCGGTAGGGTGGTGTCAAATTCTTTACACACTACCGATGCCACCGAGTCCAAAATCACCAGACCCGCCTTGGTGGAGATAATGTCCACCTCCAGTCTGTCCAGTCTGGAGGGATGGACAAATTAGAGGACGGAGGACAGAGATGGAGATGAAGATAGATGAGAGATGAGTAGATGGGTATTAAGAGAGAGAGAGGACGAGTGAGAGGGAGAAAGAGCAAGAGAGACAGAAAGAGAGAGGAAGGGAGAGAGATGGAAAAAGAGACAGGGAGAGAAACAATAGAGAGATTTGGGAGAAAGAAAGAAAAGAGGGGTGAAACAGAATGCGCCAGATGAATAACAACAGACAGAAGATGAATGAGAGGAGATGTACATCATAGAGTCCTGGAGGGGGGAGGGTTACCTGTTGAGGACGTCCTGACAGGTGAGCTCCCTGAAGACGTGGACCCGGCCTGCCATCTGCAGAACCCGCTCCCTGGAGGAGAAGTGGTCTGGGAACCGGGCCTGGGCCATCTCCACTAGCCTGACCCCATCCAGCACAGAGGAAATACATGTTCATGTCCAGTCAGCTTTAGTCAAGAAACCCCCTCTGTATATATAGAAATCCGAAATTCCTTACTTGTTCACTTTGTAGTGGACTATTTGAGGTGTCAACATTTTGTAGTGCTGTTTGAATTGATTGAGTGTACAAATCTGGTTCCCTATGTAGTGCACTACTTCATACCCATAATGTACCATAAAAGCAGTGTACAACTGATGTGTACTATATAATTTATAACATATCATCTGTGCAATATCCCACCCAAAGATTACTTGAGCTGTTGGATGAGACGCTTGATCGGCTGCCGAATTATCAAAGTGGCCTTTAATGACACTGAAGAAGCTCAGTTGTCCCATCCGTCCCAATTCCACATGGCTCCTTTCATGCTACTGCTAGGAGCTCGAGGGATCGATCCTACATCACATGAGCTGGGAATGCAACATGGCTGAGACAGGAGGGAGGGGGTACTTCTCTGACCTCTCTGCGCTGAAGGCCGACTCGGTGTCTATGTAGACCACGCCGGCGTCCAGCCCACCCAGACTCCTGGGGAGGGTGGCGAGGACGCTGAGCATCACACACATCTGGGTCTTACCGCAGCCTGATGGACCCGCCACCTGGTACACACACGCACACATAACAAACACCCATACACGCACACGAAGTGTACCACACACATATAGACGCACACACATAGTACACACACACACACACACAGATTAGGGGTAGACATACAATGACTTTGCCTTGCATTTACATTGAAAGCGCACCACAAATTGTATATGGACACCTCAACACTTTAAACCAGGAGCAGCTGAAGATCTAACCAGTGAGAAACACTGCACTTCCACATTGTATATCCCCATTTAATTAACATTCATTATGCAGTACATTTTAGATGCACCCCCCCCCCCCCCCCCCCCACACACACACACACACACACACACACACACACACACACTCAAAACATCCCGTAAAGAGAGGAGATAACTGCTTAGTGTTACGATATGTTATACGTTCGGTGGGATGAACTAACAGACAGATAAACATTGTGAGACAGTTTGAGACTTAGTACCTCGGTTATGGTCCCCAAGGGTAGACCTCCACGGAGGAAATCGTCCAGAGCAGGGAGAGACGTGGAAAAAAAGCTCTCAGACTTCGGCTTCCACAGCTCCAACAGCTTATAAATAAATCAAACAAAAGATAAACACTACGTGTGCACTACGAGTGTAGTTTGGACAACTGCAACTAGCATTTGAATACGTTTGGATGAAGACTTCCTTATATCCTCTCTGGCAGGACGTCATAGAGATACAGAGACACAGAGAGAGAGAACAGAGAACAGAGATACAGTACCGTTGTGACTGGGGGCGCACAGTGTTTGCTGACAGATCGCATCAAAGTTAAAGCATTTTGGTAGCTCAGTCCCGCAACCCGCATCACTTCCAGCGGGGTAAGGGACAGAAGATCCTGCCGAGAAGACACATTTTAGGTTAAGCAACATCGGGCTTGATGATTACTTCATAACTTTGTAAGCTAGCCTGGCGTTTGTTTACCTTGCAACTTTCCACATGGTGACGCTTGAGAAGTTCACATAATTCCTGCGACACACCCGCCCTTCTAAGTTTTTTACTTGCCATGTGTTCGGTTTGTCCTTAATGTACAGTTTATACAAGATAACGCTGGATAGATGAATGAAAAATAACTCGAGTCAAACATTATCGACAATCTTTAGTAGTTCCGTCTCTGGGCGCTTCACAGTTGGCCGCAGTGCATTGTGGTCAACGTAGGCAAGTACTGAATTAATTCAGCATTAGCGCTACATGCAGTTGACTGTTCTTTCTAACTCAACATAGTAATCCCTGATACATAATGAGACACGAAATATGTACAATCTTCCATAAATTCTTCAAAAATGTACTATAAAATAGTTTACATTTACTGCAATTTGGCTTTTTCGTTTAACACACACACACACACACATACCATTAATGGCAATGGTGTGTGTGTGGGGGGGGGGGACAGAGAAAAAGAGGAGGCACCCTGTGTGGGTGTGTTACTGCCTATGTAGGCCTACATATATATTGAAACACATGGAGCTTCATATAAGCATGAAATATAAAGGTCCCAGTCCCACTGTACATGGACCCTATCAGAGATATCAGAGACCTGGACCCTGGAAGAGAGACAGACCATTGGCTGTCCTCAGATCCACTGAGATACTGAGAAAAGGCCAACACTACAAATCGAAATCGACCTGCAACTAAAACAAATTTTCATTATAGTCTGCTTATAAAAACTCGGCCGCAAAACATCAGTTTGTACATACAAAAATTAACATATGCATTTAAACAATGGAACCATTAAAACAATTAACAATTTTAAAAAGTATGTAAAAATAAACAATGTACGTAAAACTGCAGGCAACAATGAGGAGGTGAGAAGTCGTCTGAAAGCCATGACATGAACGGGCCTGAGACTGCGTTCCCAAGTGGACCAGGCCCAGTCTGGAGGTGTTTATGTTAGGCTTAGTGGATTCCCATGGCCTGTATGTCTCCGGGGATCAAACTGGGCTACTGTGGAAAAAAACATCTCTCATCATGGTTTCCATCTTTGTTCAATTTGTTTATAGATGTTGACTCTAGACATGAGAAGGCGAATTTTGGCCAATGTGCTTGGATGGAAATACATTTGTCTTGGATGCAAATCAAGAGCCGCTGATGTTTTATTAGGGGCAAATTGTGCTTACTGTAATTTATTAGAAATAAGAAACTGTAGACCTTAAATGTTGTTGATTATCACTTGAGTGTGGGGAATGAAGTAGTAGAACTTTAGTTAGGCCCTAGTTTATCACAGTTAATTACACTAAATTAATATATTCTGTATATGGGTTAGGTCTAGGGTTAGGGTAAGGGTTATGTTCCCTTTGTGACAAGCAGATATACCATTTAATCTTTTTATGATTATCCCAGAGTAAATTAGATAATTACATAGTATATAATTACATAGTATTGAAACCAGTAAAATATGCTTGTGATAGAAATTGTTCCAAAGTGACCATCTTCATTCTATTCTTTACTTTACAGTACAGGAGTATCTAATGTAGAAGTATAGTACCCCATTTATATATCTGGAATGTAGAGTGCAGCAATCTTGGAGCCTGCAGACTATCACTTGACATTCTGCTACTGCTGGACCCTTCTGCTGCAGTTCCCTAACAACCGCGGAACCAAAAAAACAAACAGAGAGATGTCCGGAGCGGGCTGGGGGGGCTGTTGAATACATACATGGCTAACATTCAGGATTAAATGCAATTCCAAAACAGTTACTTGTGACAACCAATGGGAAGTAGGCCTATATCTCATCCTGGTCCAGTTGTACTCTGAAATGTGGAAATGTCCAGTCCAAATTTAGCCCACAAACATAAACAGGGATCATAAAATGGCTTCCAATTTATTCGTTCCTTTTTTGAAGATAGTCCAACATTCAAACCGTAGGGATCTTAGAAACAGGTTTGCTGAGGATTACGTCAACTCTAGGGAGGAGTTATGCAAATTGGCGGAAGAACCAAATCGAGGGTCTCGAGCCCGGGGTTCCTCTGTGTGCAAGGTGTGTCGCTCGGTACAAAAAGACCGCAAATTAACTGAGAGGAAACGTAGCATAGTTAAGAGAGCACACGGAACATGGCGTCAAAATGTCCCAAATGCGACAAAACGGTGTATTTTGGTAAGTCAACGGGTTTTCTATTAAGACTGCTCCTAAATGTACTGTATTTGTATTTGATTTACGTCGCCATTTTCTGTAAAGATGTATTGTGTAGTAGTAGTAGTAGGCTAGTGTACTAATCTCATATGTTTCAACCGAAATAAATAATAAAGCCATTAAACGCTTAGATTTAGTCTGCATTAGCTACAATGTTGACGTATTTATCATTCAGTCCTTTCTCCCTCGACATCTGACTGTCGACTTGACAGCTTTTCAATGTCAGACACCTGCAACGCCATGGTCTTTGTAAAAGCGTAAACTAATCGGCCATTGCCATTAATTTAGCATTACATTGGCAACAATTTATTCATTCGATTAGGATAAATACTTTTCACTCGTTTTATTTCTTTTTTGCATTTCACAACGCTTAGCTCCGTGCGTCTTATAATAACGTCATGCCACATGGCGATGCTAAATTATTGATTATTTGCACATCATGCATCCGAGGGATAGATCGGGTTAGCCTCTCTCTTCATTTCAATTCTCGTGAGAACAAAGGAGTGTTGTTTCAGCTAAGTTACTTCAGCACTAACTGGCATGGACAGCTCCCCCTGCAGCCAAAAAACCTGGGGGGCTCGAACGAAGAAAAAACGAACCCCACCCCGATTAAACGCTCTTTATGTTGGCAGTGTGTTTGATTAATTGTGGGTGTTTTGTGAATGATCGAGGTTCATTTGAGCGTATTTTACTTGAAATAAAGGAGTTGTTTGAGGTTTAAATTAGTCCTAACCATCTTCTATCGTTGTAGGCTACTCACTCTATTTCAAGGCAAAATGCTAAGCTCAATGTCTTAATATTATATACCATACATTCTGTTAGTCACTTTAGGGCTATTTAAAAATTGGAGTCACTGTCACGAATATATATATATATATATGTATATATATGTATATATATGTATATATATATATATATATATATATATATATATATATATATATATATATATATTATAGAATAGATATTTGAAGACCGTTCATACGGTTTCAAAGATTTAATTTCCTCCTCACCATTCTCTTCTAGGCCTACATAATGAGATATAGTCCATTATTAATCAATTGTTCACAGAAAGGTAAAGTTTGCTTCCTTGTATCATCAGCGCAAAAAAAGAAATCCTTGTTTTATTCCTAGTCGATGACGTAATTGGTTACTGCCTTCATTTTTCCACATTAAGAATTACTTCGCCTGTACAGGGAAGGGTTCTAAAGATCTGTGGAACATTTATGATGAAACGCTAATGATAAGTAGTCGAATGGGTTTTGTATTTAATGTTCATACACCTGCATTTATGGATCTCTGAATATTTGTTTATAACTTATTCATAAGCCTTCATATACAGATGAGTCATAGGCAGTTAGTGTGTGTGTGGGGAGGGGGGTGGGCGTGTGTCCTTGCTCTGGACAGTGAACTTTACAGCAACCAGCCAATCAGAGGAGCCGGTGGTATCAGGGTGGATATTCTAGTACAGGCCAAAATAGTCCTCAGATAAACCAGTGAAACACTCACTCCCATTATCATATCTGGTGGAAGAGATCATCTACCCATTTAGAAAGTATTTTTTTCTATTCTCTTTCTGCCCCAAATAAAGTCAGTTAACTCACAAGTTATGACGTGTGAGTTGTGTAATTAAGTCCTAAATTATTAATATTTTCATCACAATATCGATCAGGACATGTAATATAATGTGATATGTTTTCAATTAAAGATGTGCAGCTCAAACTTCCAACACTGCTTCAAAATCTTGGATTTTCTTTTTCAATGAACAGAAACCACCAAACAAATATATGCTTCCAATGTGTCGTCTCTGTGACACAAAGCTATGCTGCTCATAAGTGGAGTCCATGACTCCAAGTATGTTTGCTTAGCGTGTAAGAGGCATGTAAGTGTGCTGACTCATATGTATATAAACTCCCAAGACATGAGGAACAGACATAGACGCAAGGAGAGGATTATGTAATAAACAACAGTGACAAAAATTGGATTAGGGTAGGGGAAGATTATAATTAGAATATGGTTTAGGGTAGGGGTTGAGGTTCGGTATAGGGTTTGGGGTAGGATTAAGGTTTGGGTTATGGTTGGCGAAGGGGTTAGTTTAAGATAAGGGTTTGGGTATGGGGTTAGACCAGGATTATGGTTAGGGTTATGGGGTTGGATTTTGGTTAGGGGATGAGTAGGGGTAGGATAAGTGGTCAAATTGGGTTGGGGTTAGGGGTAGGGGTAAGACTGAGGTTAGGGCCCGGGTATCCAAGACAACTGTTCCCCTCTGAGCGATAACCAAACTGAATACCACGCTGCCCTTTAGAGAGAAATGGAAAGAATGCACATAGAGCCGATATGGACCCTGACTAACGGGAGCACAGGGACCTCCCTTTCTCTGAGACGCACGCACGCACACGCACACACACACACACACACACACACACACACACACACACACACACACACACAGCCACCCACAGACAAACATTCTTTCTCATATCTGGATCAGGGATCAGGTCTTGGATATGAAATGCCAAATTGGAGTGGGAGCACTCTATCTCTCCATCCATCATTGAGCCATTCATTTAATAATGTTTATTTTACTAATATATACCAAGGTGTTTACGTGATATCCTCTTCTCCTTTCCAAATTGTCCTCTGTTTACTTTTTAAACTATTTCAAAATGTCATTGTTTCATTTGGCTTTTCCATGTGGTTGTCAGTCTAATCGACCCAGAATCAATAACTTATCCATATAAATGTATGTGCCGTGAGTGTGACCCGGTGGTCTGTTGTGTTCTCAGCGGAGAAGGTGTCCTCGCTGGGGAAGGACTGGCACAAGTTCTGCCTGAAGTGTGAGCGCTGCAACAAGACCCTGAACCCTGGGGGACATGCTGAGGTGAGTCCAGTCTGCCTCAAAGGGCCTGTAAGTAATGTCTGAGAGTTGTACAGACAGAGAGTAGACAAGAGCAAGATTTGAAAATAAACAAGCCTCCCCCTCCCTCCCTGCTCCCTCCCTCCCGACATTTCTTGTGTTGCATTCATGTGTTGGAACACCTTTAAGTCTGCTTCAAGGTAAGGTCAAATAAGTTAAGGTAGGTGAAAGGATGAGTTAGGTGAAGTAATTTATGGGTAACTTTCATTAAAATAAATACTTTACTATACATTAAAGATTATTATTATTTTCATTAAAGAGAAATGGGGATTTTATAAGTTAAAAGCAAAAAGATCTATCAAGTAAAATAGTAAATAAAGTAAAGGGGACAAAGGTGAAAGGTTACTTTTAAACGATCAAGGTGACATTTTGTTATTATTTTACTCATAGCTTCCGTCATGGCGTTTTCAGATTGATAATGATCTGGCTATAACCTTCCATGATATTAGGAGTGGACTAGATGTGTGAGGGGAATCAGAAAGGAATGTGTGTTGTTTATCCTTTATGATTTAATGTGTGACAACAGAAGGACTTCAACAGCCCAAAAAGGTCATATAATTTTTGCTTGTAAATGTTATCCAACTCTATCTTGTTGACGCAATAAATTACCATATTAAGTTCTCAATATACATGAGCCAACATGGAAAGAATTCATTTCTGTTAAATTTAGAGGTTTTATTTTATTTTGTTTTTTTATGCATCTGCAGCACGACGGAACTCCATACTGCCACAAGCCCTGCTATGCTGCCCTCTATGGACCAAAAGGTGCAGTTACCCATCATTCTTCACTCCATTACAAAAACAAAAGACATAGCAGGCAGAATGACATAGTGACACGATACACACTTTGACTTCAATACATAATAAAACATTCTTAAACAAAATGTATTATGAGTTTGCAATTGCACTACACTTATCATAGAAAAACCAGGATCCCGTTTTAGTTTTACATTTCAGCATGCTGTATTAAATGCTACCCATTGATATACAACCACTATTTTGAATGTAAACTAGGAAATACATTTTTCGAAAATCAAGAGATTTTCATGCAGATCACATTGCCACAGCTTTTTTTTTTGTTGACAATGGTGCAAAATGCAAAAAGGCAATGAGTGTCATTGTCAATAACTGTTGTCAATATAAAATGTACCCAATTTCAGATTATGCATTTTCCTCACCGTCTTGCTACCCCGGAAGCCTCTGGAAACGATCAATTTAAACTTCTTCTGTAAGTGTTGTTTATGAGTCTGAACAAACTCATGGGTGGTGATGTCATCATGTTTCAGGTGTCAACATTGGCGGTGCGGGCTCCTATGTGTACAACACTCCAGCCAATGAGGCCCCTGCTAGCATTTCCATGGAGACGGACACGAAGCTCCCTGAGGAGAAGAGGCCTCCTATGCGAGGCCCCGTGAAGGGTAAGAATCAATAGGATTCATATTTAGAGTTCAAGATCAATATCATAACAACTCAACTTCAAACTAAAATTAGTTAAATAAATGAGTTGTCTCCAGTCATTTGGTTCTGTAGAGATAATACCAGTGGTATTACCTCAGTGGTTATCTGGGATCCAGCAGTCCTACTTTATTATAGCAGAACCTATGGGGGGAGACAGTGCAGAGCCTGAGCCGCAAACCAGAGATGGTAAGGGGTGGCGTTACGCCTTGGTTCCTGTTCGTCACGGAGATATTCTACTCAGAAGGGGATTTGAATAAGTGTATTTCTACAGTGGCCAGTCTACGCAATGTTTATTTGAAACCCTTACAGACGCTTTTCCTTTCAACGGTGGTTTCCGGACAGGATGTTTTGGCGTTTCTTCCCACCAGGGATGGTTTACTAGTGCTGTGTTCGCTGTTAATAGCCAATTACGCTCTTACAGATCCCCGCCTCCAGCAACATGATGGATCGAAAAACAAAAATGAAGCTAAAGAAAGTGAAACCCCCCATTCATCCAGATTTGTCTGCTATTAGACTCCAGATTTTGATCTCAAGGCTGATCTGTGAGACCACCTCTGGGTTAATGATGAGGTGACGCTAGTACAGATGTTGACTACTCCCTCCACCACTCAACCTGTTGTTCCTCTGCAGCTGCCAGCTTCACGTCCTTCTCCGGTGGGCCCAACGATTGTCCCAGGTGCAACAAGACAGTTTACTTTGGTGAGTTCTGGCTTTTTCACTTCATACAGCTTTGAATGAGCACATTACTGCACAAACAAATATAAGACAAAAACTGGCTGGCTACCAGCAGCAGGAAATTGTGTTTCTATGGTAATTATATACATTTCCTGTGTGTGTGTGCGTGTGCTGGGTGTGCGTGCCTGTATGCCTGCATGTTGTGTGCTTGCGTGTGTCCCTGTTCATGCCTGTCCATGTGTTTAAATGCTTGTGTGTGCGTGTTTTTGTGTATGCCTGTGTGCACGCGTGTCTGTGTGCGTGTGTGCTTTTGGGTTTGTGTGTGGTGTGTGTGCGGTGTGTGTATGTGTGTAGCCGAGAAAGTGTCCTCTCTTGGTAAGAACTGGCACCGGCCCTGTCTTCGCTGTGAGAGGTGCAGTAAGACCCTGACTCCTGGCAGCCATGCAGAGGTGAGACAAGAACGCACTGCCCATCATTAACCATGACACACTCTCCTATAGTATTCAATGTCTGCAAATCTCTCAGGTATTACATTTCTCTGGTGTTAAATATATTGGGATATTCAAATTGCTTCCCATCACACACCCTTTTCACAGAGATGTCATGTAGGATGCTGATAACACTAATTATGGGTCTGCTCTTTTTATGTCCTGGGGATGGGTAGTCTTATCATCACTAGTTTAGTCTACTACCTGTGCCCTGGTACATAGAAGTAGCAGACACATAATAAATGTTATAAGCGAGTGTTTGTCCTTTGATGATGCCTCTTTGAAAGGGTTATTTTCTATAGGGTTATTTTTATGCAATCGGTTATTGGTAATTCAACCCTTGACTTATTAAGTCCTTTATAGTCAGTACTGGACTACTATTTACTACTGACTATAACTATTTAGTAATTTAACAGACCTTATCGTAATTTTTTAATACAGGCTATTAGCAGTTAGGCATCTTGCTAAGATGCCTACAGGGTAGGCGGGGATCAAACCCACGCCCTTTCAGCTGGGACTCCTGTAGCGTTCTGTTGTGGATGGAAGCATGTTGAATAATTTGGTGTGTCAGTGATGTTGTTTTAATGGGTGTTGTCTCGTTCTCTTGCAGCACGATGGCCAACCGTACTGTCACAAACCATGTTATGCTGTCCTGTTTGGGCCCAAAGGTACATGTCTCCTCAGGATACATTTACTTTTAACCATCACCATAGTCGTATTATAACCCATCTCTGTTCAACTATAACAGGGGAAGTGAAGAACTGAGTAGCAAAGTCAGTTATTAACTATGTCAGTTAGTAACAAAGTCAGTTATTAATAAAGTCAGTTAGCAACAAAGTCAGTTACTAATAAAGCCAGTTAGTAACAAAGTAAGTTATGAATAAAGTCAGTTAGTAACAAAGTTGTTTAATAATGATGTCAGTTAGTAACATGTTGGTTAGTAACAAGGTTCATTGCGATGTCAGCGCGTTACAGGGTTGGTTAGAAAAGTGTTGGTTGGAAAGTGCAAAGCATAAGAGTATACTCATCAAAGCTGTATTGTTTTGACCTCTGACCTCTCTCCAGGTGTGAACACGGGAGGTGTGGGGAGCTACATCTATGATGAGAGCGGGGCCGAACCACAGCCATAAAATGTACTACAGACTTCTCACGTGGTTATTTCCATGCTGCATTGCTTTCCCCAGGCCTTATGACCAGAAGTTAAGACCCTTACCTTAACTCAACCACCTCTAAACGAATACATAAACCTTACCATCAGTAACGTAGTAACTAAACCAAACCATACCTTTTACTTAACTAAACCATCTGTAAACCTAATACCTAAACTAAACCATCTCTCAGCATTACCAAACCATCTCCAGCATCTGACAATTTCAATCTTTAAGCGTAAACGTAACCATCCCTGATCTAAAATGTTGAAAATGTTTCCAATGCACCATGGGAAATGACCACAGGACAAGGTTTAGTTTAGTTTTACCCCCTTGAAGACAACCCCCTGCTAGCCCCCCATCAAACTCTGGAGGAACCCAACTGTCTTTAACCCCTTTCCCAGTGGGGGGTCAGTCTACCCCCTGCTGGATGACCTACTTAGAAGCTCTCTAGACGTAGCTTTCTGTTGTTGAAATCTGGGACAGTGCCAGGTTCTCACTATATTTTTGCCTTCCACCCACACGGTTACTAACATGTGTTACACAACATATATAACACACAGAGATGGATCTGATGTATGTTTCAGTTTTACTTCTATATTGTTTATACATCTATTTTTTTGTACTGAAGCTGAACTTTATAGATTCAACAGTAAGATATATAAAAGAGGTGGCTTTCAAATTGTGTCACGTTAAAGTTAATTTTAGTCAATTAATACGTTATGATTTCTCTCTCTTTTTGCCAAATGAGTGGTCTGGTATATATTTCTTTTTTAACTATCAATACTAAATTGTTTCTAGTGCAGTAAGATAGAATGTTTGAAGTGCAATTGATGTCGACTCAGCTGTGCGGTGGTTGGTTTGAAATGGTCATCTGTCAATCAAATTTTGTACAATAAATCGTGTGAAACCAAATGTGTTGATTGGATGTGAGTTTTTTTATATACAAAATCATTGTACGAATAAGAACGCAAGACACAGACAATTATTTCGATTTTAATACATTAGAGAGATTATATTTATAAGTGATCATCTAAACAAAAGTAGCGGAACTAAGAAACACGTTTGACAAACAAATATGTTAAAATGTGTCAAAAGTGTATTGAGTGCAAGTTATTCATATATATGTGTACCATATTGTCAAAATTCGAGGGAATTTACGCAACCCAATAATATTGACGTCATGAGACAAGGCACACCTTTCGGTGACGTAGCCCCGGAAAAAGGGCGCTGCTGTGCCAGAGCCGAGACATTATATTCGGGGTACGCCATCACACAACTGACAACATCGGCTCAGAAAACCCACATACCTGTTTCATTTAACGCACACCACAGAATCGATATCCTTCACAGGCGATAAAAGTGGCAAAGAGACACAGGACGAAATATATTTAGTTATTTACTAGCGCGAATTAAAATACGGTGACGTCGTCGCTAGCTCCGCTCTGGTAGCAAAAAAAAAAAAACGTAATGCCACGAAAAGTTCGGATCCCATGTATGTAGTTGCAGTTTGAAAGCCATGTTGGACGAATCTTTGTGTCATAGCGACAGAAACGACATCGGTAACGTTGAAAATAACAAGCCAGTTTCGATGGTGTCGAAGAAGGAGGGGAACCTCAACAAAACCAGGCACGTATTGCTGAAGAAAGGTGGGAAAAGGCTTTGGTCGTCAACAACGACGGCGGTGGTTTCTCTTCGACCTCCTCAGGGCAGCCATCACCATATCCAGAAACACCAAGAAAATAACCCAGCTAGAGTCGCGGACCACAATAACAACAATGTCACAACATCGTCAGGTATCAGGTCCACGGTGCAGCCGAAACACGGCCACCAACACGGCGCGTCGACCGTGCTGACTCTCCTTAAGCCAGGAGCCAAAAAAGAGGTAACAAAATGTTGTTGTTTTTATAATGCATACATTATACAAGCACTGTTATTATGTTTTTCGTCGTGTTTGAGAGCTGAGTCCGTCTAAGAGATATATACCCCTGAATGGATATACTGTAGCCTGCCCAAGGCGATTTAAAAATGACGCATTCGCATAATGGCTGACGAATCGAAACCACGGCAGAGATCAACATGTCTAGTAGTGCTTACTTTATCTGTTGCTTGAGGTCGATTAGAGGATGCGTTTCACCACATCACAATCAGACTGTCGACGATGGTTTACGTCGGAAGAATTGAACTTGCCACACGTATTCTACCGCATAAACACATGACAACAAAGGGAAAATGGAGATCTACGATTGAGTGCTACATGTGGACAATAATACATTACATTAGTTGAAAATGAATTGTCAAACTGTTTTATAGTATACAATAGGCCCAAAATGTAGAGTTAGGTGATAATGGGTGTGTGTGTGTGTGTGTGTGTGTGTGTGTGTGTGTGTGTGTGTGTATATATATATATAAAAAAAACACTAGTCATAATTGGTCATTATTGCCAATAGTTATGATCAAAGAACGTCACTCTAAAAAACATTCCATACGACATATCCGTGACTAAATATACGCATATGTTTTATCTGTAAAAAAACAACATATTAACTGTTTTTATTTGTGCTGTTTAAAGCTGCTGAAGTCCAAAGGGAGGAAGCCAGAGGGTACAGCCCCCCATCCAGGGAGCCAGGTCGGCCACACCCACAGCCGACCACAAGACCACCGGGGCCGCACCAAGCAGAGCATCGCCCCGGGCCTCTCTCAACCCTCCCGGAGGAAAGACCCCAGCAAGCAGCACCAGCAGCTCTCTCCCCCCACCCTCCAGCACCCCCAGCACTGCAGGCAAGCAGAGCAGAAGAAGAGGCCTCTGGGCTCGGCTGAAAACATCACGCTGGCAAAGCCGCCTCTGCCGCAACCGGCGCCACACGAAGAAGACCTCAAGGACGGCGAGAAGGTGTACGCCGGAGCCAAGTTCAGCGAGCCCCCCTCTCCAAGCGTCTTGCCCAAACCCCCCAGCCACTGGGTGGGTCCCCCTAACGCACCACAGCGAGGCGACCAGAGTCGGGAGCAGATGACTGTTCACTTGAAGTCGCTCCTTAAGGTGCAAGGGCAGTCGTGACTGTGGTTTGTTTGATTGATTGAAGATGATGCAAACTATAGGTAAACGATACGTCAGTGAGTCAAAGAAATGGTATTTGAGAGTTCTGGGTGTACAGCCTAGAGCGCATTATGACGAACAGCGTGGAGTTTTGTTTTGAAACACCTTCAGTTTTCCTCTGATATGCAACAGATTGCCAGCATTTGTGAATGTGTCATGGAGACGGCGTATCTAGCAGGTTTTGCTATTATGCTCAATGTCACAGGTTGTTAGTGAGTAAGATTCCGGTGTCTGGTTTAATATGTTTTGAAAGACAGGTAACAGAATATAATCTGTTGTTGTGGTCACACAGGATAGCCTACGTATTGTTTTCCAGGAAGAGTGTTAGAATGTCGAGCAGGGTGGTTTATGAGGTCCATGTGGGTATTTTTTACAAAGCCACCCGTGCACCGTCTTTTTTTGCAAGGTGACATTGTGGGCTGACAATTTTAACTGAAGCGCTGTCAATGTACATTCTATATTGTAGAGATATACGTGTATATTTTCAACGTGCTTTTAAACTCCAGATTCTAGTTTTGTTACTGAATCCTGTTCATATGTTCCTAAAGGCACTTTCTTGCAGTTCCGCCAGTGGGTCACGGCACCCACGTGGGGCACTGAATGTAACGCAATAGTCTTAGTATTTTTTTTTTTGCACTGAAGAAAATGTAGAGACACAGATATGGTGGGGGAGCAAACAGCCGTGTCAAGCAGCTGTGGTGGGCAGGTTTGTACTAGTCTCACCACACACATTTTCTTTAACCGGCCAATAAGAAAGAATCACATTGTGCAAAGATAATGTCCCATCTTGTGACTGGAAATGTAAAGTGTTGCAGAAAAGCCTAGCTGGAATGGCTAAACATTTACACTAAATGTCAATTTGTTTTGTTTTTCCAGAGAGCGCTGGTCTTGTTGGGTACAAGGGTTGGGTATGGATGTTTGTTGCACTGTGGCTCCGTTGAACCCAGCTGGGTTGGTCTATCTGGTAGAGCCGTAACGACAAATCTGTGTTGATGCCGGATTGACACGCGGATAATGTGAAAAGACTCCCAAAGTGTTTCCTGTGTGAGAAGACTGGCTGTATTAATTAACATCCACAATGGAGCCTTTTGAGTGCTTTCTGCCTGTACTATTTGGAATAAATAGCAAAGGTAAAGTTAAAGAATGTTCTTTTTGTTTGTTCGGTTATTGCCCTGCTCCCAACCACCATTTTGTTTCTTTCATGTAAAGCACTGAAAATGTTTACTGAGATTATGTTTGAATTTCACCAGAGAACTAAAGGATCGTGTACCATGCATTTTTTTTATTGTGATTATGAGCAAATGCAGGCAGCTTTTGACTAAGGTTTGTGTCTTTTCTGTGATATCACACAAATCAAGGGAATTGTATTACTGTAGCAGTGTTTAAAAAAAATCATCCACTTCTGAACAAGTTTAACCGATTTCCCCAACCAAAACATGCAATCATTTTATGTTTTTTGTTTGTTTTATGAAACATTCATATCTAAATTGAATACTTAAATTAAAGATTGATTACCCATAATGTGTTGTCACTGTGTTTTGTTGTTGTTGCAAGACTACAGTATGGATTACACAATAAGGGGCCTGTCACCCAGAACAGAAATCCAATAGCCTGACATTCCATTGTCAATTCCCCAGCACTGTTCCCATCTACACAATTATCATGTATTGTATGTAGTGTATCATTGTTATTCGGTGACGTTTGCTCCATGCCCCTATTAGGAAAGAGATGGGAACAAATCTACAAATAATTTAGATCATGTTGCATATATGACAACATGCAGGTAGAAATAACAGTTTACACTATCTTGAATGTTCAGTCTTTTTTTTACTCATAATTGAACCATGAATAGGGCTTGTACTAGCGACGTCCCATCGCAGTGACAACTGCCATTTTGAAAGCACGGAGGCATTGGAATGTTAATTATTGGGTTTGTAGTAATGATTTTTTTGGGCAAAAGTACTTAATCGTGAAATAATTTGTCCTTATTGAAAGTGTTTTGATTAGCCTAGGTTACGGTATATATTTACGTTGATTTAGGATTGTACTGGACTACAACGCTCTTCAGTTCTCTCAATATGGCGGAGTACAACATCTACAACAACATAAATACCATGATGCATTCGAATCTACAAGCCCTATGCCAGATGTCAACCTTCCATGTTAAATCATACCTTACATTTTCAGAGAGTTTGTGAGTGTCGTTGACATTATCAAGGGAGCTTTCTTATTTATTGAGCATCTTCTAGAACCCTTTTAATTTGGAATGTATGTTACTTGAGCGCTCCATTGTCTAACAGGAAGTAGTCATTTGAGCTTGTTGATCCATTTCCGTTAGCATTTTGTGGGAGTTAAATCCACAGATAGGTTAAATCTGTAGACGGTTTCTCTGTACGTCACCGTGTACATTTAAAATATATATTTTTGTCTCTCTAACAACGGAAGATAAGTGAGAGGTGTTGCATAACCAGGAAACGTTGAGAAGTGCGCATTGGCCAGTATTTCCTTACTATTTATCTACCGCAGCCGTGCAAGTAAACACAAACGGCGTAAGGTTAACGTTACCACAACGTTGCTAGGTAAGTTGACTGGCTACTTGCAAACCTTTGGATGTCGTGTGCGTTATAATGTGCAGTATAACGTGGGATGATTAATACAAACATTAAAATTGGGTTACGTGCGTTATTCCGTACGCCCAATTTCGTTAGCATGCAAGATGTCAGCAGCATCACTTTCATAACAACCTAGCTATGAGTTGTATGTAACATCCCCCTGTAGCTGATTGCTTGTGTTTATGTGTCTCATTACTTCTTTAATGACGAATGCTATTCATTTGTGTTTTTCATCTCTGCCAGATGTGACCGTAGTATCTGTTAACATGAGTAACAGCCACCCTTTGCGACCACTGGCCTCTGTGTCGGAGATAGACCACATCCACCTGTTGTCAGAGCAGCTCGGCGCGTTGGTTCCCGGCGAGGAGTACAGCGATGTTACCTTCATTGTGGAGGAAAAACGGTTTCCTGCCCATCGGGTGATCCTGGCAGCCCGCTGTCACTACTTCAGGTAGCAAGCATAGCATGTCTAAATAAAATGCAATAGCTCTCCGACGAATAATTTCTAATGAAGTGTCCCCTGCAATTTGAAGCCATCCCCCAGAAACCCCCAAAAGTCTGGGGACATTAGGATTCCGCATGGACAAGTGCTGTGGCAAACAAAGATTATTAATCAGCGACCGTCCTCGAACCGCATTATACTAGCGGGAGCATGTCAAACATGTTTAGCCGTTTATGGCTCATCACTATCTAAATGTAACTCTGGCCAGCATAAGGGTAGCAAAGCCAGCGGGGGCTAAACCTATGAACGTCTGACTAAATGACTCTCCCTACAGCCTTCAGCCAACATTTTTCAACCAACACAGATCAATACAAGGAAATCACCAAAGGTTTGGCCGTGTTCATAGCGTTTACAGCCATATTCCACAGTTGAAAACACATGATTTAAAGGATGGTTGAGATTATTGCACTTTATAGGTCTATTTGATTTTGTGTAATGTTAAGGTTATTTTTCATATAAAAAGAGATACAATAGTAGCCTGTAAATAAAGTAACAGATATCAACTTTTATTTTAGGGCAGACATCCATGTTAGGGCACGGACAAGAAACAGAGTATTTGGTGCCAAAGGGAGCCTACCCTGGGTTTATAAAAGGTTAAAATAAGGTCAAGTTAAAAAGGCGTATAGTACCAAACTGAACCAAAATCTGTGATAAGAACCGAACTGTGACTCACCTACACTGGTACACCCCTAGGTGTCTTATGTTTTGCCCAACACACAACTTATTGCCCGTGTCCCCTCTGGAGTGTAGTCTAAACGTAAACGCGATTGCTTAAAATGTGTTAACAATGTCAATTCCTGATAGCATTATTTTATTATTACTATTGGTAATTGTAGTTTTCCATATGATGGCTACTAGTTTATCATCAAACCAGAACCTTTATGGAGTTAGATTGACTCAAGAGAAAATGCACCAGTCATAATAATAACCCCACGATGTTCAGTAACTCAATCCATTATCCTAGTACTTCCTCCAGTGGCTCCTGAAGAACCGGGGCCCACTGCTTCATATGTGTGTGTGTGTGCATCTTCCCCACGGCAGGGCGCTGCTCTACGGGGGGATGAAGGAGTCCCAGCCGCAGGCGGAGGTGTGCTTGGAGGAGACGCGTGCGGAGGCCTTCTCCATGCTGCTCCACTACCTCTACACGGGCCGCGCCAGCCTCAGCTCGGCCCGCGAGGAGGTGCTGCTGGACTTCCTGGGCCTGGCGCACCGCTACGGCCTGCAGCCTCTGGAGGACTCCACCTCGGAGTTCCTGCGCACCGTGCTACACACCAACAACGTGTGCCTGGTGTTTGACGTGGCAAGCCTGTACTCTCTGAGCGCGCTCAGCACCGCCTGCTGTGCCTACATGGACCGACACGGGCCCGACGTGCTGGGCTCCGACGGCTTCCTGACGCTCTCCAAGGTAATGGGTGGGTGTGTGTGAATGTAAAATGTGGGTGTCAGCAGGTTTCGACCCACATGAGTCAGCTTTTTAGGTGTTCCTTGACTGGGAATGCTGGTTGAGTTGATGGGTTATTAGTACAATATGGACAGAAGAAGTGAGGTTCTGTGTGGTGTATGAAGTCATGCAGCAGAGCACCACACAGAACCTCACTTCTTCTGTAAAACCAACGGTGTGTCTGATTTAGACCACATGTCCTCAGGAGAAATGGATGATAATATTATTTCCTACTCTGAGACCCACGTGGTAGCATTCCATTCCTCACTTATTTTTATTTAGTGCATTTGATAAGCTTGCATATTTAATTCAATTAAACAATAATTTTGTTTGTGTACGTGTTCGTGTCTGTGTGTGTTCCGGTCTGTTTTTGTGTGTGCGTCTGAAGGCCGCCCTGCTCACGGTGGTCAGGAGGGACTCGTTCGCCGCCACCGAGAAGGAGATCTTTCTGGCGCTGAGCCGCTGGAGCCGTCACCACGGCGACGGTGAGGACTCGCGGGAAGTGATGTCAGCGGTACGGCTGCCGCTGATGAGCCTGACGGAGATGCTGAACGTGGTGCGGCCCTCGGGCCTGCTCAGCCCCGACCAGCTGCTGGACGCCATCAAGACCCGCTCCGAGAGCAGAGACATGGACCTCAACTACCGTGGCATGCTCGGTCAGTACCCCCCTCAATGAAAGAAGTCTGTTCAAGCCACCAACTTGGTGAAAAAGCACCAAGATTGTGGCTATGAACTCTTTTATTTATGTAGTGATTATTGATTTTTATTTTATATTTTGGTTTGAGAGGTTTTTGGTCTGAGTTGTAGTTTCATAGATTACAAGAGTGATATTTAAACTTTTTGAATGCTATTTTGATGCAAATGGTACGGCTCCCAGTCCCGGAGGAAAACATCGCCACCATGAAGCACGGGGCCCAGGTGGTCAAGGGGGAACTGAAGTCGGCCCTGCTGGATGGAGACACCCAGAACTACGACCTGGACCATGGGTTCTCCAGGCACCCCATCGAGGAGGATGGCCGGGCGGGCATCCAGGTGAAGCTGGGCCAGCCCTCCATCATCAACCACATCCGCCTGCTGCTCTGGGACCGCGACAGCCGGTGAGAGAGCGGGAAGAAACTGGATGTTACTGGGTTCGATCCCCAATGTCTGCATCCTAACGTATCCCTAAAGTGCCAGTGAACCCAAAACTGTTTTTGCAATATGTCTTATATGATCGTCAACATAGAAATCTTTGCCATTTTTTCATCGTTACTGAAATAAGACCATCATTTAGAAACACGAGTGAAATCCTATGTTTTGCCAGTTTCTGCCAAACAGTTTGTGAATGTTCCACTGTGCTTCTTTCTGACGTCCAAGTGCCTTTTAGTATACTCTTTGACTTCACGACCAAGGGACACCGGCGGCGAGGTGTGTGTGTGTGTGGATGTGTGGAGCTCCGTCTGTGCAACTGTTGATGTTGATGGCTGCGTCCGAGAGAGGGTTATGCTTCTCGGACACTTATAGTTCAACGCCACGGTGTGTGGCGCATTTCATATACAACATCGCTCATTATAACGCTCATACGTGGCGACGGTACTACAAAAGTATTACAAAGTTGCCATAGGTCGTCACCATGGGGAAAACATGCCCCCCTTCTTCCTAGAGCTCTCAATCCAAAACACTTTTTTTATTTTCTTTATCGCAGTGTTCGAATGCCAGCTGAAACAGGGGGTTCACTTACACTTTAAAGAGCCAGTGAACCCACTGTTTCAACTGGAATTCGAACACTATGTGATAAAAAAAAAAAAACGTTTTAGGAAAGAGGGGGGCGTGTTATCCCCATGGTTACGACCCACGCCAACTTAAAAAAAGTACCGTTAAAACGACTGTAATTTTTTAGTACCATCGTTGTGTAACTTATGAGCATTATAATAAGCAATGTTGTATATGAAATACGCCACACACCGTAGCGTTTTATACTACAGGTGACCGGGAAGCCTAACCCTCACTCGGACGCGGACATTAAATACATCGCTGCTTAAACGGAGCTTCACCATCCACACAAATCGTGGCGTTATACAATAAGTGTCCGAAAAGCCCACCTTTCTTGCGGACACCGCAGTCAACCGTTGCCCAGACAGAGCTCCACACGTCCACACAGACAACGCCGCCGGTGCCCCTTGGCCGTGACGTCAGACTACCTCGGAATAAATGGTCTGACGTCATGAAAAGAACACCCCTGCGTTCGCAGCAGAGTGGAACGTTCACGTAATGTTTTTCTCTAAATTGGGGACTTATTTCAGTAACGGTGATAAAATGACATATATTACTATGTTGACGATCATATAAGACAAATGACCACGTTAAAAACAAAAAAAGGGGGGTTTTGGGTTCTCTGGCTCTTTAAGCAAGATTCCATCCTTAATGATATGTATCTTAAGTTCACTGTTTGCCGCTTTTGATGAATGTATCTGCTTAAAAGGGCAGAAATTGGTGGGTGAAGGATATTCTTGGTGGGGGGAGTATATAGACATCGGTTAGGTTATTTGACTCCCAGCCGAAAGGTACTGGGTCTGATCCCCGATGTCCACAGCCTTTGTTCAAGCTCCTTAATGTATCTGAATGCACTGTAAGTCGCTTTGCATAAAAGCATCTGCTGAAAAGTAGTACTATGCTAAGCCATCCATAAATGTATACACTCATGGTATTGTAGAAGGCTTTGGATAAATCACATATATTTGTATTATTTAGTATGAGAAGAAGCATAGCAAATCTCTGTGCGTAAGACAGGATTTGCATAGTATTAGCATAGTTATCATTTTCCATGTCGGTCCTAGCACTACCTTTTAGTAAAATTACCCCAGGTGGATTTCTGCATCCCTCTCCTGAAGCCATGTCTGACCATGTGTATTCAGGTCCTACTCCTACTACATCGAGGTGTCGATGGACGAGCTGGACTGGATCCGCGTGGTCGATCACTCCAAGTCCCTGTGTCGCTCCTGGCAGAACCTCTACTTCACCCCCAGGGTGTGCAGGTAAAGCAGCACCGTAGTCCTTTTGCCTGGCTTTCTATACACCTTGGTTCACCTGGGGTTGTATGACAATTATATAAAACCTTTGTTTTGGTACGCCTTATGTAACATTGGTTTTACACACTTTTATATAGCACTGTTTCTATTTGCTTTATATATACCTAGCTACCTAACCCTTTATATATAACCCTAGATTTCTGTACACCTTGTACAACCCTATGTTTGTATATATCATATGTGTACACACACTATCTATAACACTGTTTGTAGACACCTTGTATACAACCCTATGTTTGTATACACTGTATTTCACCCCAGGTTTGTGTATTTGCGCTAAGTATTTGGTGTCTGCACATTTAGTGTAACTGAATTGCCCTCCAGGGACCTGAATGACCCTTTTGTTCTATAAAGCCAGGTTTCCATGTTCACCAATATGTGTCACCATATGTTAATGTATGAGTATTCATTTCCATATACAAACAAGCTGAGTTCAGTTCAACTTTAGCTCTAAAGCCGTGTATGTTTGGGATAGTTTCATGCCCAACTATCGTACCCTGCACATTTCAAGTGAATTGGATATAAAATGTACACTACATTTCAGAGGTACAAATGCTCCTGAAAAGGCTCCAGTTAACTATGGTTGATCTAGATGGAGACAAGAGTCTCAAATGTAGTGTCCTTTTGTATAACCTGATACTTTTATATAAGATCTCCCAAGAAATCGGATATGAATTTATTCAATTACAATGTGTGATGCCTTCATTACATGGTATGTGCTCTTTCTTTTTACAATTATTAAAAACATTGCCTGTATTGCATACAGTACAATGCAGGCAAACATTCCCCAATCCTCCTAACTTCCTACTTAGAACAGTTCTTTGATCCTGAATGACTTAAAATACATATAATGAATGATGACTACCACTATAGGCTACAATTGCCTGTAGTTGTAGACATTCATCATACAACCTTTGTTTGTCAAGACAACCTCTCACCTGGCTGAAGAGGCTAGTTGGCCATTTACAATACTAGCTCACTAGTTTTTCATGTTAATTTAAATCAGGCCGGTGCGACTGGCGAAGTTGTGCACAGTGCCGGCCCTCCCCTGAACACAGCGTCGTCTTCTTCTCCTTCATGTGTGTAGATATGTGCGCATCGTGGGAACGCACAACACCGTCAACAAGGTTTTCCACCTGGTGGCCTTCGAGTGCATGTTCACCAACCGCTCGTACACCTTGGACAACGGCCTTGTGGGTAAGTTCCTGAAGACGCGTAAAATATGCCCCCACTTTTGACATCTAAAATGGGGGCAGGTTGACTAGTGGTTAGGGTGTTTGACTCCCAGCCGAAAGGTTCTGGTTTTGAACCTTAATGTCTGCAGTCTACCCCCTACCTGCTCCTTAATGACCAAAAAAATCACTATCAAATTCTCTGCTAAATGACTAAACGGTATGTTAATGGCTATGGTGTGGACCCATGTTAACTAAAAACCCTTTGTCTTTAGTGTGAAAGACCACCAGGTGGGTTAGTTCCTAACCCTAGCCATTACAAGCTATTTAAAAATCTACCCTATAGGGACATCACACAGGGAGCTGTATAATGGATCATTTAGATAGGCCTCCCCACTGGGTGGGCTGGTAGGTTGAAATCGCTTGTAATGACTAATCCACATCAGACCTGGTGGTAAATTAGGGGTCCTTTTTAATATTGCCCATGTATTCTCATTCCAATGTCTATAGCTTAAGTCATTTTACGTCCGACTAGACCAACAGAACCTGAAATCTGTTACATAGAATAGCCAATCAACATCTTTCCCTTCGCTCCATAGTGCCCAGTGAGAATGCAGCAACCATAGCCGCCTGTGCCAGTGTCATTGAGGGTGTGAGCCGAAGCAGGAATGCATTGCTCAATGGTGACACTCGTAACTACGACTGGGACTCGGGCTACACGTGCCACCAACTGGGCTCAGGTGCTATCGTTATCCAGCTGGCCCAGCCCTACGCCATCAGCTCCTTACGGTTGGCCATTTTGTTTGACTCGTTTCGCTGTGTGTTTTAGAAAAGAAAAGCCCTCTGAGACCTTGGTATACCTGGGTCGTTTACAGTAGGGCAATAGATAATAATTCTTTAGAAAATACCATTTGTAATGTAGTTTGCATTTGCTTTTCATCCATATGTTCGTAATGACTAACCAGGTGACTAACCTCCCTGTGCTGAGCAGGCTCCTGCTGTGGGACTGTGATGAGCGCTCCTACAGCTACTTCATCGAGGTCTCCACCAATCAGCAGCAGTGGACCAAAGTGGTGGACCGCACCAAGGTGGCCTGCCGGTCAGTGTCCTGTTTAGACTGCTACTTCCTTTCCTCTCTTCTACCTTCTATCATACCTTCTATCTCATACCTTCTTTCTTACCTACTCTCTACTGCACTCTATCTCCGATTTCCTCTCTTCTCCTTCCTCTCCTACCACGTCCCCATCTCCTCTCTCCTACCTGCTCTCTCCCTCTTACCTCCTCCCTCATCTCTCCTACCTCTCTTACCTCCTCTCATCCTACCTCTCCTCTGTCTTCCTGCCACTTCTACTCTGGCCTTGTTATGTATCTAAAATCTTTACATAAGTGTGCCTCAGACAATACAAGTTAGGAATAGTATTTTTGTGTTTAACCCGTTAATACGTTTACACTTTAATCAAAACATTTGCAAAACACCTAGATTCCCTTTCGCAGGATGGCAAAGCAGCGTCATTGCTAGTATTAATGCTCCAAATAATAGGAATCGCAACAGAAAAGCTGCAATACAGGCTACTCTATCCTTTCTTTTTCTCCCATGATTCTTTGCAGGTCGTGGCAGACCCTGAAGTTTGAGAAGCACCCTGCTTCCTTTATTCGAATTGTGGGAACGCACAACACAGCCAATGAGGTTAGAGGGTTGCCTAGGAAGATTATTCACCTCACTGGAACATTCGTAGTCTCTTAGAGTCACGTGTGTCAGTGGCGTTGCTGCTTTAGTTCGTTTAGTTAGTTTTTCTTTTGAATTAAAAAAAATGATTGATGATTTTATCACAATTGCAACAGATCAGCAGAAGATTGGTATGCCATTGCTATATTGGGTCATTAATCAAATTAAAACTTTCGACATCTTTCATTTCTTCCTATGTATAGCTACATATTACATGTCCCTTTATGTTTTTGAAATTGTTTCAATCCCCCCTGAAATCAATTCCTGGCTACACCACTGATGTGTGTATGATAGAAAATTTTCAATCAGAGTAAATTTAGGGTTTGCAGAAGATTTGTGAACAGAAGTGTGGTCTCTAATCATTTTATATGAAAACGTCTTTCATAAACACAATTTTGAAAAACAAATTCCAAACTCATACTTAAAGTGTGGGAGATGATTTTGGCAGCAAATTGTGCTAATCTGTTGGCAGTAAATTGTCTCTTCCAATCTCTCCCATTGTGTTGTCTATGTCTCACTCTCTCTCCCACTATCTCTGTCCGTCTGTGTCCCTCTCCCGTTCTGTTGCAGGTCTTCCACTGCGTCCATTTTGAGTGTCCAGCCCAGCTGGACTCGGAGGTCAACGAGGGCACTCCCGGCCCGCAGTCTCCAGAGGGGGGCGTCACCTCCTACCTCCAGCCGCGTCCCCCGCGACCTTCACGCACACACAGTCTGCTCCCCACCCAGCCCTCTTCGTCGTCCTCCTCCACTTCATCCCAACCAAACCACTAAGAGATACACCTATCTCCTCCTCCTCTTCCTGCCAACCACTAAGAGATCTCTCTTACTTCTTGTCGTCCCCTACTATATCGCTCCATCACTCTCATATCTTGATTCGAACACCACTCTGTACTTTGCCGTAACCCAAACCCAGTGTGAGTACTTTTTGGTCGGTTAGCGTAGAGATTTGTTTTGTTCGTGGGGATATAGTCCAACATGAAGAGTATCAAAGTGGATGGGGCATAGACTGAAAGGTTTATCTAGGGATCGATACGGTTATACCACTAAAAGATAAAAAAACAACCCACAGGGTAACAATTATTTTCGGATTTTACATTTCCTAAATCTATATCCACTTTGAACATATTTTTGCTACCTAAAAAAAGTGACCAGTTGTTGCTCTTGTAACTTGAATATCATCCCTGAAGGCAATTACTGTTTTTAGCCAATGCCCTCCTCCCCCCATATATAGTCAGTGACTCCTAACCTGTAAGACCTACATGCCAGCAATTACTTCAACAGAAGAGGTGTCACTTGTTTTAAAATGGCCGCTGTGTCTGTTTGTATTGACAGAAACCTGATTGCCAAAGCTTTGCGGTGTATGTCACCATAGCTCATATCACCCAAACAGCATTTAAATATGCTAATTTATGCATTGGGTCAAATCGATCGAGCTGCTCCGGTAACATGGTATACTTTTAATTGTTAATGTTCGGCTCACACAATCTAAACTCAAATGTAAATCTTTTATACTGAAAGTATTTTTACTAGGCACTTGGCATAGCTTAGCACAAACAATTTGGGGGGAAAGGGGGTGGCAAATTTTTCAATCTGAGTTTGGAAACTTGGACCAAATAGTTTGCACTGGGCCTTGGGGAGCAGAGAAATGTATTTAAGTAGTAGGACAAGCGGCTGTAGAAGGCACTTTAACTGACGACAATACTGACAAGCAGCTGCTGTGAAGTACAATGTTGGCTTGCTAGCCAATGGTAAACCTCTATTGTTTTGGTTATTCCTTTTTTTTTTATCGAATGAAGCGTGCTGCTCTAAATATGTTGTATGTTCATTTAGTTCTGAATCTGGTTATTATAACAATTATTATTATTTTTGTTGAAAAACAGTTAAAGCCCTTTGAGCTGTTAGTGCTGTGGTTTGCTTTTTTTGTTGTACCTGCTCCGTTTTAGTTTACACCCATTGCCTTCACTCTTACAGTGCACGTCATGGAGTTGTTTTAAGTTATTTATTTAACCTCCTGGGTGACTTTTATTTTGGCATTAAAAGCCCTTACATGTACGTCTTTTGGGGCTCTGAACCCCCTTTTCCTGTATCCATGATAGTATTTCCTTTAGTCAATTACCAGAGCTGAGGGAGGACTTCATGGTCGACATTGCTGTAGAAAAATAATGTTTGATTTTAAACATCCAAGGTCACTGTATATGTATACAAATATATAAAATATATAACAATAATATTGGAAAAAAATAAGTAAATTATAAAGGCCTATTTTCTTTTCTTTCATATTATTGATAGTATTATATGTTACAGATACGTAGGAATGTTGCTTAAGTCACAACCGCATTTGAACTGTGAGGGCTTTTGGCTCAATATTATTATTCACGATTAATTCCTAATTATTTGTATTATTATTATGACGACAGTGTCTCTGTTAACAGAATGAGGTGATGCCACTCAACAGAAAGGACGGGCTTAGATGAATGACCATGCAGTCAGAAAGCTGTTCGAGAGCTGTGCTGGTTAGAGGTGACACACCAGGTTGAGTGTGAAGGCGTGTCGGGCATTGCTGGGAACATGAACATGCTCTGAATGATGTTTAAACCCTCTGTTTGACCTAGGAAATAGCAAGGCTTGGCTGCAGTTATGGAAATTATGCAACAGAATTTACAAAGAACAGAATTAACACCCCCAGTTTTAATCTGTACTCATCTCATTCAAATTGTAGGATTTTCTGCCATATCGAATGATATGTACCGGTCTGGAAGCTCTGGTCATCGTTTTTTTCACTGCCTCTTATGAATGCATTGCCTTTCGGCAATGTTATAAATAAGCATGATCAAGTGTTTGTGCTTCATGATTGCTTTTCCTATGCCACTGCTCTATTTTTCTTCAATGACTGCAGTTTGTCAAATACCTAAAGGGGAGTACGGTGTTGATTCGGTTTCATTAGACATTTACACGTTATGATATAATGATATATCATTATTGATCTTTGACTAATTTCACTACTGCTTAATATATTTGTTTTGATTGTTTTGCTTTTCTTTATAAAAAAAATATTAAATAAGTGTTGGACCAAACTAGTTGATTGGTATTCCTTCACAGGTGTATTTCCTCGAAGACGTAGGGTTCACATTAAAGTACTTCTGTTGACACATCTTTAGGAAGGGCAAGGGAGGATTCACACAGAACGTTTGGAAATCCACAGCCGTCATATAAGAAAATGTTCTTGTATTACTAGTCCTTAATTCTATCCCATTACACTTATTTTAGAATTTAAAAAAAGTATCTGAATTTCTATACATATTTTGTGTCTGACAATATTGACATATTATTTTTCAAATACAAGAATATTGACATTGCTCGTTAATGTACGCGTTTCCGGCATACTTTGCGAGCAGCTACAGGCGACGTGTGAATAGGGTGGTCCTAAACGGGGAAGTAAATTGTCTTTTTGTAGGCAGTGCGTTGGACCGTTTATTGAATTAGCTTTTACAACGTCGATCGGTCGCCGTATTGCCATCTTTTTTTTATTTAAAGCCGTTTAGCGGTCGGACAACGCGTCAAGATTGTAAAATTGATAGTTGCCAAAACGTCCAGACCCCCCTATCTGTTGGTTAGTGTTCACGTCGAGGTCCAGCTGATCGCTTTGAGTCCCGTGAGGACGCTGGATGATCAATTACTACAAACTGATTCGTTTTAGGAAAAACCCAAGTTGCTGGTCTTGGTACTACGGCGCAACTATTTCCTTTTTTTCTTGTTTTCTTTCCAGTTGTGAAGTGAAACCTTGAGGATATTTTGGGGTTTAACTTGACTGTTAAATAACCACTGAACGACAAGGCCCCGGACTCATCCCCGAGCCGACTCGCGTATCAATATCGTTTTTTTGAAGTCATGGGAGATACAAGTGAACGCAGCAAACCTCCTGGTTTACCACCTCGCTGCCCCTGTGGATTTTGGGGGTAAGATTGAGCTATTGTATTGGTCAAATAAACAAGATTGTTAATGGGAAATATTACCAACGGTTTAGTACAGACCCATTGTTGTTGTTCTGTTGTGCAGGCCGGGTGGGGGTTGGGAAGTTAATACCCTTTTAGCTGGAAAAAACGGACTACTTTCTCAACGTTTTCCCTTTCAAACTGATCATCGTGTGTCAATGTAAACGTTGTCGATGGCCAATGTAAATGTTTATTTGTTACTCATTTTGAAATGCAGGAGGTGACGTATCGCAGACAATGATTTATTGCCAGCAGGTTCCTTTTAAACGTGCCCAGGATTTATATCTGCTCAAACTACAGACCAAACGGGTCCCCATTTGGTGTTTTGGTCAAGTCAACCAACTTAAAACATCGTGTTGTTTCTTTCATTTTCAATTTTTCATTTTTTTTTTATTCTTTGACTCAAACATTCTTTCTTTAGTGGAGTGCTTGATGTGTTTTGCATACCGGATGTGATTCGTTGAGGTCTCTGGCGAGGCTCCTCTTGCGAAATTTCCTGAGAAAAGATTAAGTAACGACAAATGACGTGTCGTATACTATTGCACTGCACCCCACACACACGTCTATTTCTGCGCTAATTTTTTTAAATGTTTTCTCTGTGTGTGTGTGTGTGTGTGTGTGTGTGTGTGTGTGTGTGTGTGTGTGTGTGTGTGTGTGTGTGTGTGTGTGTGTGTGTGTGTGTGTGTGTGTGTGTGTACTAAATCCTGACCTCCCCCCACCTGTCTATGTCAGATGACACAAACGGTAACGTTACTATGTTTATGGCTCTGTGAGGCTGTACATTTGGCAAGAAGCGAATGTAGGAAGCAATTGGCGAAGTGTTATTCCGAGACAGACAACTTAAATCCACCGTTTGGTTGGTGTTGGCATTATAGCATTTTGGATCTGTATTGTACGAAACCCTTCTTTCCAACGGATTGCATTTTCATGTGGCTTTCCCAATCTCTAACGCTTGGTCTCCAGCAACCGCACGAGATAAGGAAAGCCAAAATAAAATGCAATCCGTTGCTAAAGCGCCCACGAAAACAAGAAAAACTGTTAAATAGTCATACTTCTCAACAAAATGATTTGATGTATCCGTATGTTCAACCACTCACTCATTTTTCTAACGTGTGTATATAGCTACCTACTTCCATTATCACACAATACATTAAATGTACACAATGGCAACCATTTTGTCAACTTAGGCAATGGAGTGCTAATGGCCTACATGGTTACCAGGTAGAAACTAGACATCTGTGTCGGCCTCTGCACTCATCTGAAGATACAATCGTATTGTCATTGATGTATTGTAATTGATGCAGGTGACGCCAGGTAATCCCCACGTTCAGGGTGCTGTGTACAAGGATTAATTGGATCATAGCGATACATTGGTTTAATGTGGTTTGTTTCATCAGCGGGCGGAGACTACTTTAAATGCATCTCATGACTAAACTCCCATAATCTAGATGAGTTCCCCTTATCTGTTTGGCACGTTGGGTTTGGACAAGGAAACAATGACACTCGGATGACACAATGAATGGTATTTCTTTTTACCGGGGTATTATCTTTCAAAGAAGGAGTTTAGCCTTTGTGCTGTTGATGATACTGACACACACACACACACACACACACACACACACACACACACACACACACACACACACACACACACACACACACACACACACACACACACACACACACACACACACACACACACACACACACACACACTATGTTTGGCTGCTTGGCCACGCAGCAGAATTCGGCCGAATCCGACAGCTGATGATACAGTAACAGCCATATGTTATACATATAACTTCTACAAGCATGTGCATGGCTTATATGTAGCCTATCACTCTTAAGGGGAGGGTGTTCTCTTGAGGGACAGCCAGTAGAAGACATGTGCCGCCATATTGAACAGGGCTTCAAAGAGTGCACTGACTGACAGGTGTAGGGCTACACAATGATCAAAGCTGGATTCTTCTGGTTTGACCTGCACCCTGACTAACCAATATATCACCTCTATTGACTAAAGGTGCAAACACTAGCATTTTTAGTGGCATGCTCTATTATATGTTAAGCTACACAGGGATTGGACTGATACCCCATAACTGGTACTGGATGATGTGATGTTGAAGACATAATCAGTGAGTTAAAGAGATCTCAATTGAAATGCATGTTCATTCCAAGTAAGTATTGCATTATGACACCATTTTAACAATGTGTGTGTGCAGGCTTAGGCCTAATACCTATGGTAACTAACTACACTATGCTGATACTGCATTATAAGCCAGCCTTCTATCCTTGGGAGGGGGCAGGCATTATCTTTCCAAAGAGCTATACTGTCTCACACACGCACCACGAGTATGACTGCCCAGCTGTCCTCTACAACAAGCGCCTTGCTACTTGTTAGAAACATGTCTTTATATGCAGGCTGTTTTTATGGCATTGGTAGCATAGCTGCTGTAGACCCAATGGTATGAATAAAACAGAGCTTCCCAGCTATTGACACGGCTCCCAACGGACCCTGCCTAATGTATGGTATTGTTATTCAAGTGGATGTGGATGAGAACCCTGGAAACCATAGGGGACATAAGAGACGTGTGTCGAATTAGTCAGCCCTACCCATGAACATGGAAGCACAGGTGCTATTCTATACTTGCCTTTTAAACGTAATAAGTTAACAAAAGACCCGCTTTTCTGAATAAGCATCTCTAGTCGTGCTGGCGTTATGTTAAAGAAGGCTGTAGCTTTGTGTCTTTATAGGCTGTTTCTTTTTGGGGATAGTAGGAATAGGGTGCAACGATTACTTAAATAAATGCCTTGTTGACAGCTGTTTTGTTGGCTTTGTTTAACATGTTTGAACACAAACATGATGTTTTATTGTCAACAGATGGAAACGGTAAGTGAAGTTGACACTGTTGTAGTTTACGTTAGATTTCTTAAACTTTATGATCAGTGGCGAAATTGTGGCACTCAGTGCATCCTTAATAATAGATTCCAGGGCCACAGAAAAAGTCAACTTGTGGTTAAATAACAGAAACACAACAAGTGACACTTGACCAGAACATATGACAGATAGACAGTTTCTATCTGTTATAAGATAGACTTCAGTTAATTGTTGATTGGCCAGATGTTGTGATTCCATCATTCCATATTCCGTGATTTGAAATTTAGAAGAAGTGGAGTAGCTACCAAAACGTGTGTAATTTAGTTGACCCATACATTTGGCTCTTTTGAATGAGTGACTAACCATGGGACCCTTTGGATATGACTGTCTAATCTGAGTTCAGTTTGGATGGATGCTTTGGTATTGGTTTAGATTGATCCCAGTTCAACTTTATTGTATCCAAAATGGGCTAAATCGTTTTTGGAGCTCCGTTCTCCACAAAGGGATGGGAATACAACTTTTTATTTTTCCATCATCTCAGGCTAGGGTGAGTAATTTATTAAAGTGCCTAACTGTGGTTCTGTGGATGACGTAATCCTATTTTAAAAGGTAAAATTTTGTTATACAGGATGTCAAACATTTTCTGTTTCATTGCCGCATTTCATCAACATTAAGGACTTGGGTTCAACCATAAGACTTTGACCCTAACTGGACACCAGGACCCAATGGAATCTCTGATTGAGCCTGTATTACCAGCATTTGTGATTATGATTCTTTCACCTAACGGAAAAACACCCTCAACCTTTTATGAGTCCTCCTCCCCCCTAAGTGGTTTTGTCTGTTTTTCTCCTCAGGTCGAGTAAAACCATGAACATGTGCTCCAAATGTTTTGCTGGTAAGTTATACTAATTTAAACACACCTTTTGAAAACTCATTGCAATGCAATGTAATGTACTAAATTACCCTATTGAAAAAGGATCTCCAGTATTCTTTCACTGGAATTATTCGGACGTAAAGCTAAAACTAATAGTTTGTCTGTTTGTCAGAAGACTATTGTAACTAATATGACTAGAAATTAGAAGTTGTTTGACCAGTTGTAATAAAAACATTTCCATTTCCCAATCTTCAGAAATCTGACCGTTTATCATGTTAGTTCTGCCACTCAAAGGTTGTTAATGCATCGGTTTAGGGTAAAGAGTTGGCAACTACCATTTGTTTTCAGGAGGATGTGGTGGCCATGGCAACCAGGGAACATGGCTGCCACACACTGGCTATTGTACAAGACAGGCCTGGTTGTCAATTTTTGCCAGAGTTGTCCCTGTTGCGTGTCCCATAATCAGTTTAACTGTGGGCATGTCAACAGTGCCTAGTAAAGATTTCAGATTTAAACTGATCCTCTGACCAGTAGTGTTTAATCATTTATAGACCACCACCTCTTCACCATAGAAAAAGAATAGCATGACTTCTGTAAATAGGTATCGCTGAGCAGGTTTTACACCAACATTTTAAGGATGTTTTTGTTATTATACAAAATTATACAGGGATTTTAACCTTTAACTATATTGCTGCTGGGTCAGTATGTGCCCTCATAAAGCTCAAACTACTCTGCTCTTCTTCCCTTCCCTTTACTCCCTGTCAGATATTCAGAAAAAGCAGCCGGAGGAGGACTGCACCTCTCAGCCCATCCAAAGCTCGGGGAGTAGCCAATCGCCCGTCTTCAGTAGCGAGACAAGCAGTAGCAGTAGCCAATCCCTGTTGTCGAGCCTGCCCTCTAGCTCCGAGCAACTGTCAACCGAAGAATCCTCGTCCACATGCCCTGCCACCAGGGAAGGTAAGATTGTCTGCTGTGTTTTTCAGTTATTTCTTCAAAGCTAAATATGCTATTTAATGCCTTGGGAGAGCTACCCTTTCCCTAAGCAGTTTAATTCTGTACATTCATGGTGTAATAAATGACTTGGCCCTCAAGGTGGTGCTATCTTTCTATACACAAATTGAAATCCAAATGAAAAAGGGCCACATTAAACAACCATCTCATTTTGTGTGTAATCAAAAGAAACAAATAAAAACTAACAACTTAATCTTTTTTTATTTTTTCGAAACTCATGCCGATATCCTCCATTAATAGGACCATCCAGCACAGAAACAGCCCAGGGCACACTCTGCACACCCACAAAACGTCCTCGTGAATCAGGTTAGCCCTGCCTCCACACAGTCCCTGCATGTTCCCTCCTGATCATCAGACCTGGCTCTTTATAACATAGAATCTCGTTTCCTCCCATCTCCTCTCCACAGCCTCGGGCCCTGAGAGCGAGACAACCCCAGAGAAGCGGCCCCGGACAGAGGGGAAGGAGGACGCTGGGGAGGAGCCCCGCGGGGGGCCTAAGCAGAAAAATCGCCGGCGCTGTTACAGCTGCCAAACCAAACTAGAGCTGGTGCAGCAGGAACTGGGCTCCTGTCGCTGTGGTCAGTAGCACACATCTCAACCATGTGGAACATAACTAGCTCCCTTCTCACCCAACTCAACCATCCTTCTAACCCTACTCTACATACTAACTAGCCCCCATACTAACTAGCCCATATCTCAACCATGCTAAATAGCCCTTATCTCAACCATGCTAACCAGCAGCAATCCCAACTATTATAACTAGCACCATCTGACAACTAAACAATGCTGATCAACTCGATCATGCTAACTAGCAACCATCCCACACCCATGATGCTAGTGGAGCTAAGCCGTTTGCCACTACATGTAGCTAGTAAAGCTAGCTGTTTCGTCTCTCCAGGAAGCTACTGTAGCTAACTGTTTGTCCCTCCTTGTAGCAAACCTTTAGTTTCCATCAGCTAGTAATGCTTGTTTGTTTCCATCCGCTAATGGAGTTAACGGTTGTCTCTCCATTAGGCCAACTCACTCCATGTAGCCAGTGTAGCAAACGCATTGTTTTCCGTCCTCCCAGGCTACGTCTTCTGCATGCTGCACCGTCTGCCCGAGCAGCACAACTGCCTGTTCGACCACCTGGGGCGCGGGCGTGAGGAGGCGGTCCTCAAGATGGTCAAGCTCGACCGCAAGGTGGGCCGCTCGTGCCAACGCATCGGAGAGGAGTGCTCCTGATTGGCCACGCCGGTGACCCAGCCATCCAATCAGAGTTTACGGCGCTTAGTAGAGGGGAGGAGAAAGAGGAGGACTAATGGGAGAAGGTGGGAGGGGAGGGAGGGAGGGAGGGGAAGGAGAGCGGGGAGGGGAAAGGGAAGGAGAGGGGAGGGGGATCATGCTTGATCAACAGTTTGACCTGAAAATTTTGGACCTGAGCTTGTGCATACGTAGTTCTGTTGATGTCCCCGATTCCTGCATAGGAAGACTCTGGACTAAGACCGCGCCCTCCCTCGGGGGAGGGGGAGGCCAACTCGGGACGACCGCCGCCCGCTGTTGTTGTTGTTGTTGTTGTGGAGCCACGTTCAGTATCGCATGTCGGCAAACACAGCCTTAACCCCCCCCCCCCCCCCCCAACACCCACCGCCGTCCCAACCCGTCCCCCAGCACAGCCCCTTTTGGACGGAGGGGGGGGTGACAGAGAGGGATTTGGTCAGTCAGGATGTTTTGCACGGCCCTGCTGTATCTCACCACAGGCTCCCCTGTGTCCCGAGAGAAGGTTTCATCTGACCGGAGCTCCACCCAGCTCCACCACCACCACCCGGTTGACTCTAGTCCCTCAGGGCGCTATACTACTACTACTACTATGCCCTGTCCCATGGCCACACCTCAGGTTGTCATTTAAAAAGCCCTTTTCTACAGTTCTCTCAAGCTAACGCAAACAGTGCGTTGTTGACTCACGGGCGCTATCGACGCAACGGTGCGCGCTTGTTGGTTGGTCGAGGCTGCCATTGGGTTGAAGACTTCTGTTATTATAATTACTACACCCCCTGTTTTGTTTCTTCCATGAGGACGTGAAATTGGGTCTGTCATTTTTTTATCCTTCCGCAACGCGTTGACACTAACACAGCCTGCAGGGAGCCCAGTGGATAGGACGCAAGCCTCACTGTAGCGGGTCTCGTACTCTCCATGTTCTGAGCTCAACTCTTGAGATGTTCTTCAAACTTGCGGGAAATACCACTCAATACAAAGTCAGGTCCAATGCTCAACACTCATTTAGATGGTTTGTGCGGTTTTTCAGATGTGCTGTCATTGTAGTTCATCGCCGACTTTTCTGCTTCATACTACATTTGGGTTCCCCTTGTGTCGTTGCAGTAGGTTGTTTAGGTTAAAGGGAAATGTAATGATCGTACCATGTTATGTCACAATTACATGCCGAATATTCAAAGGTCAAGTTAAACATCATTTGTATTTTGTCTCCCATCGGTTCAAACATCAGCTACTACTCCAACAGAATATTCCTCCTTGAATTGAGTGGTATTTTCCCCCACTTTTTATTTTATTTTTTTATTCTTTGATATTTAACCGCTTAAACGTTGTGCTGGGCATACTGGTCACTTTTCAACTTCAAGTTTCTTAAATGGGATTTTCCAGCAAGATTCACTTTGACTTTCTGCCTCACAAGATGATGTAACCCTATTAAAATGGGTATTTAGTTTAATGAAAAAAGAATACTTTTGTTTAATTTTGGGTTGAAAATATCACCTTCAATCAATGCATTCAGTGATATTATTTATTGTATTTCTTACAATTCCAAATTGGGATGACTTATTTTATTTTTTATGATAATTAATATTAAATTGGCAAATATGAAAGTTGATTCTGGTTGGAGTTCCCTTTTAAGTCTGTGACATCTCTATGCTAGTCTAGGCTTAAACTTCATGACCCTCTCTACCCTGTTGACTCATCCTCTTTCTCTTTCTCTCTCCCACCGTCTGTCCAATGAGAACACAGCAAAGAAAGATGCGATTGCGGTTTGGATATATATATAGCGGCTGGTTCTTAATCTTTTTTGGGGGAGGGGTGTGTGGGTTGGGGGGTGGTTGTCCCTTTTTTGAGTGCTAATAAGACGTGCAAGACATTGAATATCTTTCTGTACCTTTTTAAAGAAAATTATTTAACCTTATATCAGTTTGAGTTACTTACACCCTAGAATAGAGTGACATATTTAGTTCAATGTATAAAAAAAACACAATTCTGTCCTATTTCTTTTTAATCTTATTGTGTTCCCTTTTTCTGATAAGGACAAATAAACTGGATTAGAGAATGCTGTGTGTGTTGGTTCTTAATGTATCATAAGTACAGTTACTATTTAGCCATGGTCCAAGGGGTCTGCAAAGATTATTTGAATTAATAAAAAAGTAAATCCATGTTGCAAACTATAACCCTTTTGCTGATTTATTTTATATTTTAAATGGGACTATTAACCTTTATACACTGCTCAAAAAATAAAGGGAACACTTAAACAACACAATGTAACTCCAAGTCAATCACACTTCTGTGAAATCAAACTGTCCACTTAGGAAGCAACACTGATTGACAATAAATTTCACATGCTGTTGTGCAAATGGAATAGACAACAGGTGGAAATTATAGGCAATTAGCAAGACACCCCCAATAAAGGAGTGGTTCTGCAGGTGGTGACCACAGACCACTTCTCAGTTCCTATGCTTCCTGGCTGATGTTTTGGTCACTTTTGAATGCTGGCGGTGCTTTCACTCTAGTGGTAGCATGAGACGGAGTCTACAACCCACACAAGTGGCTCAGGTAGTGCAGCTCATCCAGGATGGCACATCAATGCGAGCTGTGGCAAGAAGGTTTGCTGTGTCTGTCAGCGTACTGTCCAGAGCATGGAGGCGCTACCAGGAGACAGGCCAGTACATCAGGAGACGTGGAGGAGGCCGTAGGAGGGCAACAACCCAGCAGCAGGACCGCTACCTCCGCCTTTGTGCAAGGAGGAGCAGGAGGAGCACTGCCAGAGCCCTGCAAAATGACCTCCAGCAGGCCACAAATGTGCATGTGTCTGCTCAAACGGTCAGAAACAGACTCCATGAGGGTGGTATGAGGGCCCGACGTCCACAGGTGGGGGTTGTGCTTACAGCCCAACACCGTGCAGGACGTTTGGCATTTGCCAGAGAACACCAAGATTGGCAAATTTGCCACTGGCGCCCTGTGCTCTTCACAGATGAAAGCAGGTTCACACTGAGCACTTGTGACAGACGTGACAGAGTCTGGAGACGCCGTGGAGAACGTTCTGCTGCCTGCAACATCCTCCAGCATGACCGGTTTGGCGGTGGGTCAGTCATGGTGTGGGGTGGCATTTCTTTGGGGGGCCGCACAGCCCTCCATGTGCTCGCCAGAGGTAGCCTGACTGCCATTAGGTACCGAGATGAGATCCTCAGACCCCTTGTGAGACCATATGCTGGTGCGGTTGGCCCTGGGTTGATAATTTTGGTGTGATTTTGTTGTCAGCACATTCAACTATGTAAATAATAAAGTTTTTAATAAGATTATTTCATTCATTCAGATCTAGGATGTGTTATTTTAGTGTTCCCTTTATTTTTTTGAGCAGTTTACATTGGTATCCAGTCCAAGGGGTCCCTGGCTTGGAAAATATTGAGAACCCCTGATGTATTAGACACTTTTATCCAAAGCAACATGCAGTTTTCAACACATAATGATCAGGTAAGGGTTAGGCATGAACATTGGGGTTTGAACCCAGAACCTTTTGGCTTCGAGTCATCAAACATCCTAACCACTAGACCAACCTGCGTTTCACTTGTGTTTAGTTTGGTTTAAGGGACCCTGGGATGTGATGCATTTGTACCAGCTCTGCCCATGTGTGTTGGGTTGAAACAACCAGTTTATTCATCTTACAATTGCAATAAACACCCAATATTTGCGCTTTGTCCAAAAATGGTCTAGCACTGGTCTAGTCTGTAGCACAAAGTGAACATTGTAGGAAATGTCCATAAGGTAAAAGGAAAGCTCTCCGAAACATACAAGACGGCCTTGAAGAGTGAGAGACTGATTGATCGAGAGGAAAACTTCGTCGCACACCGGCGACGACCCCATAAAAACATCAGCGACAGTAGTGCACGAAACACACCGCACACCCCAAGGCAAGATCGGCCAAAAGTGACACTGCACGGACATTTCATGTTCATAAAATAAAAATATGTCAATAAACAGGTGATCGCATACCGAAAACATACTTCCAGACATCAGTAGCCCTGTCCAATACATCAAGAGGACAACATGGAGTTATCTTGTCGTTCAAAAAACGTACAGGCACGAATAACTTTGTTAATGGTTCAGTGGAACATCTTGGCATAACCAGCCGAGCACTAAAGGTGCTTCTAAGGCTATTAAAAACCCCATGGAGGGGGTGGCCATCATGTTACAATGTAGTCCTGCTCTTATTTCTGGTTCTCAATTCCAGGATGACCTCTAACAGGTCTGGATACAAGCCTATTATGGATCATGCTATTTTAATCTGTTGGTTGATCCGGTTCCTGTCTTCAACTGATGATTTTTCCCTAGCAAACTACGGCAAAAAAAACAAGACACTAGCCAGAATGCTCTGATGGTAGGCTACACATGAAAGAGTTCCCTACTAACATCAAAGGATCCGAGTTTCATAAGAGAGAACTCCCTAAGAGGAGACGACGCAAGGAAACATAGACTATAGCGGAGTCCCAGCAGGGTATGATTTATGAGATCCTATAGCAGAATGGTCGAAGATAAGGTCCAGAGCCATTGGATAAAATTTTATTAAAAAAAACCCACCTTGGTGTAAAATAGCCGCGATAAGGGTTTGATCAAAACACTGGATAAGAAGGACAAGGTGATCGAATTCTAATCATGAATTCGGGTTCCTATTGGTTATGGTGCGCTGCTTTTCATACACAGACCAAATTGATTCAGAGAGAGAACAAATCTATGGGTTCAGGTTGGTCGAGCTGAATGTGTTGTTTTCTTAAGACACTCCAAAATGATGGACGTTTTTTTTTTTTTTTTTTTACAAAATTGAGGGTGACAGTGTGATGAAAAAAATATGATTACATGTGAACAAAGTTATTCATTTGTGAACGTTTTTAACTTAAATACAGAATATACACAACACATACATTTTACAAATCTCCACGCTTTCAAAGGTTCAATCACCAATAGTATACAGATATGGTACAACATAAACAGTTCGCTTTGCTGCCCCCGTGTGGCATGCTTGTCTGTTCTATAGGGCAGGCTTTCTATGCCCAGAATAACACTTAATTCTATCAAATTAATACGATTAAAAAAATTATATGCAAATAGACACACAAACAAGCTGTGTGATAATTCTAATAATTGATTTAATTTAAATTTTTGTGAGTGTGTTTCTTAAATGTTACGGGTGGATCAACATAAGCCTATCTTTGGTGTTAAGTGGCGTTTCTTTAGAAATAGGTATCATAAGGCACTTTGTAATTATGATTACAGAAGACTCTGTAATATACATTCTACTACTAGATTTTGTTAAGATTTTTTAGGAAGGTTAGCAGATGAGATGTAGCCTATTTGCCCATCATTGTGCCTAGTTATATATTGAATTATAATTATAAAGCCTAGAATTGGGAAAAACAACTAACTGCATACAAATTTGGTAAGCCTAGCCCTAATAAGACAGGATAAATACATCTGAAAGTTCTGCCTAAAGGACGTATCCATGTACGTTAAAAAAAATAACTGTAGGCCTGCCATGTTTCTAGTGAAGAAACTGCTCTTTTCGTGCCGCTTTAGAGGAACAACAGAAACAACCAGATAAGAGAGAGGGGGAGAGAGAAGAGAACATTATTGGCTAGAATGATGTCAGGAAGATAAAACGCGTATCAGAGCTCCACAAAGCAAAGAAAGATCAATGCGATGCAAAGAGGACGAGAAGTAAATAAAATATTTAGAAATGGATAGCGCTGCCGCGGAGTTTTGCAATCAACATAGATTGTAAATATAATCCAATGTAATAGACCTCCAATGAAGGCAATGGTTTTATAGGCCTACATTGAATCATATCGAATTTTAGATTTTAGATTTAGATTTTAGATTTTTTAGATCTTCCTCCTGAGCTTTCTTAGCTTTATATTGTATAGGGTTTTTATTTATTTATTTTTTAACGTCGTTTTTCTTATTCTTTGACCAAACTCTGATTTGAAATAGAGAAATATACTATTATATTCTTGACAGCAGAAACAGCAGTAAGCTTAATTGTCAAATTTTGGATGTTTTAGTTTAGTAGTTCCTAAAATGGACAGCAGGTGGCAATGCTGCATACCAGTATAACTCCACACCGTCTCTCCTTGCTATCCAAACCACTTCATGGGATCCACAACACCTGGGAGGTATAGTGTGTGTGTGTGTGTGTGTGTGTGTGTGTGTGTGTGTGTGTGTGTGTGTGTGTGTGTGTGTGTGTGTGTGTGTGTGTGTGCGCGCGCGCACGCGTGTGCGTGTGCGTGTGCGTGTGTGGACGGAGAGGGGGGGGGCGCTTGTTTCCGTTAACAACCGAGCGCGGGCGCCCCTGTCGCGACTTCAGCTGCCACCGGCCAGTTGAAGGAGCGCCGCGTGCAACCGAGAGTCTCTGACTGACGCGAAGAACGGACGCTTCGCCCTCACGTGCTGCTCAGGCAGAATGGAATCTCGCGGATAACAAAATAAGAAATTTAAATAGCGCACCGTCAGATGCGGACCGACTTTTGGACAGAAATGTATTTCCTCCGATGTTCCTAACGTGGCGATATAGGAAATAGGTTAGACTATGCGCCCGGGTTCACTCCTCTTGGCAAAATGAAACGGCTTTTTCGGAAACTGGCCGTGGCTGTGGTGGTGCTGGTGTGGTTGGGAGCGCTGGCTTATCTGTTGGTGTTGAGCCGAAAGAAACTGCCGGAGCCCGGCACCGTCAACGGAGGTGAAACACACCGCAGCCAGGTAAAGTATACCCTCCCCCCATGCACATCGCTTTTTTCTATGGCGCACTCTTCCTCTGTCAGAAGTTCAATACAACCACCAAAACGAATCAGTTTCAATCAAGTTCATCTTGGAGTTTACGGTTCTTAGGCAGAAAACAACAAATGGCGATCGAATATATGATCATTTAAACGTCACTTAACGGGGTTGAGGGGGCATAGCATACCAATAGGCTACCGTGACTCTTTGACTTGTACTACAACACTTAGTCCTTTCTGGGTCTGAATACGAATCTGGGGGCGTCGTTTTCAGTTTAGTTGTGTTCAGACGCAGAAGGAACCGCTATGTGAATTTCAACTGTAATCAAAACAGACGTGGAGAGCTGAAAGCCCCGCCACGGGGACAAGCGCAAACTACACACCAGTAGCGTTCCGTCAAGTGGGGGCTCGCTCTGATAGCCTCGAGCTGCCGCCGGGCGGGGAGGCGCGTGGCGGGGTGAGGTGGGTGAGGGATGGAGGGGAGCACAATCTCAGCTGCCAGGCTGATACTTGTTTCTTTCTAATCACGTTAGCCCTGCCAGTAGGTGCGTGCGCGTGTGTTTAGGTGAGGTGTGTGTGTCTTAAGGAGAGGTGTGTGTGTGTGTGTGTGTGTGTGTGTGTGTGTGTGGGGGGGGGGGGGGGGGGGGGGGGTTGGGGGTGAGCATGGTATGTTAAGGGTGTGAGTGAGAGTAATGTGTATTATGGTGTGTATTTGATTGATTACGAAGACTCAAGTTCCAAAGCCAATGTATATACCAACGCAGTAAACTCTATTCTATATTATATTCTATTGAATTGTGTTAGTTTCTAAAACATTTCTGCTAAGAATACGCTTTGAAAGAAAAAAGTAACCTTTCTACTTTGTTTCTTGTGGGTTCTTGTGGGTTCTGCAGTGACCATTAAACTATTTTAGGACTCACCGGCACCGCGCACGCTATTAATCAACCCGTTTCATTTGAAAAAGTATGTGCTGGAAAACAAAGTCCAAGAATACCCACTGTGACATGTGAAACTGAGACGTATCTGATGTATGAGTGCAGAAAGGGAACCAGCCTGGAATAGTACCATTTAGATTTTTTTTTACTTGATCTGAGATACATACGATTTTGTTTTCGGAACAGTGTAAACAGAACATACATTGCATCGGATCTCTTCAGAGATTCAGATTCAGAAAACTTTAGTCTCTCAACAGAATGATGAATATTGGGATGTGAATTATTTACTCAATGTTAAACACAAACACACACAGAATCACTTACTCAATGTTAAACACAAACACACACAGAATCCACGTGCAGCAGATACAAAAGTAAAGTGTATACAGTATTCATTTTTTATTTAAAATGTAAATGGAAGTGGGATTGAAGGAGTTATTGTACATCGTCAAGTCAGATTTGAGGCCACTTTTCATATGTTGCTTTAGATCTGATTCATATCTGACCTCTGGTTATGTCACAGTTTCATCCAAAAATCCAACCTGAGCAGAAAATCACTGTTTTAGCATGCAGGCCCGTGTGTGTGTGTGTGTGTGTGTGTGTGTGTGTGTGTGTGTGTGTGTGTGTGTGTGTGTGTGTGTGTGTGTGTGTGTGTGTGTGTGTGTGTGTGTGTGTGTGTGTGTGTGTGTGTGTGTGTGTGTGTGTGTGTGTGTGTGTGTGTGTGTGTGTGTGTGTGTGTGTGTGTGTGTGTGTGTGTGTGTGTGTGTGTGTGTCCCCTTATTCCAGCAATCAGTTGAACCTCGTTAGTGGAAATGATGTCACCTCCCCTAATTAGTTAATTGGGCTCACCTGTTTCCTGGGGATTCAGAGTTTCTCGTTTTGTTGCTTAGGGTGAACCCACTTGGTGAAGTAAGCCCTAGTTCTTGTACTGGTTAGCAGATGCCTGTTCCTTAATCATATAATATCAAATATTACATATATTTGAATATACTCATACTCACACTCAAAAAAGTTATACAATTTTGTATTTGCTTTTGAGTTTTTTAACACATACTTCTAATACATAATTTGACCGGGTGGAATGCACGTCAAATGATGTTGGAGAAGTGAATGTTAAATTAGTGTAAAAAAATATCGCATTTGAATTCAGTGGATTTGAAGGATTTCTCTCCTAGCTTCACTTAAACCTCTGTTACCGATAAAATATGTCGAAATTACTTTGTTGTAATGGTTCTAGCTTAAGCACGGCCGCACCACAAATGTAAACAATTGCAAACGGAGCACTTTGGTCTTAGTACTGTCTACTGAGTGTGTGTGTAGGTTTGGAAGCCGGTGTAGTGTAGGTGTGTAAGGTGTCATGTTTGTTGTGTGCAGGTGTGTAAAGCCGAAAGCACACAGAGCATGAATTTCTGTTCATATGGGTATGACCCAATAAGAAAAATAATCATATTGTATGAAGGCAGCAAAGCACACGGAGCGTGAATGTAGAGGTGCTGTATTTTTACATCCATCTTTGACGCAAAAAATCCAAAACATTTTGCACCTGTCCTGATATGGCCATGTGCTTTGGCTTTAGGTGCAGTTTTTTAGGTGTGTAAGGGAACGAGGTAGCCCTGTTGAAACACCGATGGCAGGGTGTGGTTGTACTGGGCAGCCCCTCGTTGTTAAACATTAAACGCTGTTAACTTAAAGAATGGACTCATGGTCAGCAATGTTCTGAACAAACTTCAGCTGCTTCCAACCACTGAGGTCAAGTGGTAAATATATCCCATAATATAAGATCCATCATCTGAGGCGTGTCGCCAAATTGTGTGAGCTGCAGGCGTGTGTGTATGTGTGTGTGTCTGTGTGTTTATGCTGTGTGGATACACACACACACACACACACACACACACACACACACACACACACACACACACACACACACACACACTTTACCTAGCAGGGGGTCTTGTCCAGCACTGTGCAGAACATCACACACACAATGCATACTTGACATTAATGCTTACTGGATAAAAAAAGCAGAGTAATATACACACACTCACCACAAATATGCACACTAGGATGGACAAAATCACACACACACACACACACACACACACACACACACACACACACACACACACACACACACACACACACACACACACACACACACACACACACACACACGCGACAGGAAACAGCTTGTTTGCCTGTCTTTCTGTCTGTCTCTCTGATTGTCTATCTCCCTGTCCGTCTCCCTGTCTGTCTACCTATATATCTCTCTGAGTGTCTGTCTGTCTGCCAGCTTGACTATCAGCTTCTCTCATCCCGCCCATCTCCTCCCTTCTAGTGGAGGATGAATTCATGCTCAGTACCCTAGGGTGAAGGACGGCATCATGAAACCTTTTCAAAACCACTGCCTTAATTAAATACAGAAACACACCTGCGACCATGACACTGAACTGAACTGTTTCACTCACACTCTCTGTCTCTCACCCACTCACTTTCTCGCTCCCGCTCTCTGTCTCTCGCTGTCTCTCTCACTGTCTAACTCTCACACATGCACAAACACACAGACACACAAACACAGACACACACAGACACAATCCTGTTCTCTTTCATCCACCATTTTATTCTCTCCCTCACTTCATTATTTTGCCTCCATCGCTTCGTTGCCCGATGTTTCCCTTCTCTCTCCATCTCTTAATTTCTTTATTCCTCTATTATTTCATATTCTGCCTTTTCTTCGTGATCTCGCTCTCCCCTCAAAACTGTCTCTGTTCCTCTTTGATTTCTTGTTATGTTATTGCTTGTTGTCACCTGTTTGCTTTTCATCTCTCTCTCTCTCTCTCTCTCTCTCTCTCTCTCTCTCTCTCTCTCTCTCTCTCTCTCTCTCTCTCTCTCTCTCTCTCTCTCTCTCTCTCTCTCTTGCGTTCTCCGTTACGCTCCCTCCTCTCACGAGAATACAAGATCGATGTTCCATTCACTATGCTAGCCTTGTGTATCACCACACACAGATACGCACACATGCAAACACTCGCACAGATACACAGGTACACAAACACACACACACTCAAACAAGACCATTGGAATATTTCATATGAAATTCAGCTATTGTTCTTTTCCTCTCTCTCTCTCTCTCTCTCTCTCTCTCTCTCTCTCTCTCTCTCTCTCTCTCTCTCTCTCTCTCACTCTCTCTCTCACTCTCCCTCACTCGCTGTCTTACTCTCTCTCTCGCTCTCTCTCTATCAAGATTTTCGCACCAACAACGAGACAGGGAAATTAGTTTTTCAGGGCAGTGGTTCCGAGCGCCTCAGGAGTATAAAAACCAAATGACAACAATAATAACAATGCTTACACTCATTCTTCAACATGCAGATGTGACCATAGATCGACAAACCAGCCGAATGCACCCACGCCTTTACACCACCGTTACACCCGCACACAAATCACATCCTGTAACAACATCCACATGACCATCACGTTATATATTATGACATTCACACAAACATAACTTTCTATATTATAAGATCACATTATTTGGTAAAGCATTCACACAAACATAACATTCTATATTATAACATTCAAACAGACAATATTCGACATTATTGCATTCACACATACATCACATTCTATATTAAAACATCACATTCTATTATAACAATTTCCTGAACATCCTATTCTACATTATAACATTCACACAAACAAAATATTATATATTTGATCATTTACAGAAACATCCCATTCTCTATAAGAATATTCATACACATAATATTCTGTTATTATCACTCAAGCTGGATGTTGGATTTTGTAGGGATGTACCAATCACGTTTTCTTAGGCCGATACCGATCACCAATCCATTTCTATCTCAGATTAGTTTTTACAGTTAAAAATGGAAGATAGTGGAAGAGTCACGTGATGAGCTCCTGCAAGCAGCAAACTTCAAGTTGATAGGCCAATCACCGATCACATGTTTAGGGCGTATATCGGCTGATAATAATTGGTGTCTGATCAATGTTTGTTAACTTCCATTTTTAGAGAAGTATAATTTGACCAATGCGAAGCCGTGAGTTTTTTACTAAAGTCCTTTTGGGGTGACTGTCTGCCCTCTAGTGAACAGAAATCAATTACTGCAGCTTTTTAAACCACAGAAAAAGTGTTAATTGCATCTAGGATCTCTTTAAAAGTGTTTAAAAGTGACTGTTAAGTTGGCTTCAGTGTGTGTGTCCTTGGCGACGTATAGCTTCCAGATAAGTTTATTCAGTTTGTTCACATTCTACAGGCTCACAGAATATGTGCACTCAGTGCTCTGTTACTGCATTAACACCTGCATTATAAATGATTCAGATGAGCAAAAAAGCCTGGAATCAGCATAAACAAGATTTTTTTAAGATGGAGGATGCAGCATAATCAAGCATCTTTGACTGAAAAGGATCCCAGTACACACCAGCTGAACAACCACACACACACACACACACACACACACACACACACACACACACACACACACACACACACACACACACACACACACACACACACACACACAAACACACAGGTACACATACACACATACACACATACACACACACACACACACACACACACACACACACACACACACACACTCAGGTAGCAAGAGAAAATGCAGGTGATTATTCTACCCCGAGGGACGACATCATCTTATTAAAACTGAATCAATAAATCATGATGGAGTGTGTGTTTGTGTGTGTGTGTGTGTAAAAAAACATTTAAAGTGATGAACATTCACCACACACACACACACACACACACACACACACACACACACACACACACACACACACACACACACACTGACATAAACAGCAACTAGCATTCATCTTGTCACCAATTCCTTTTCTCCCATAGTCTACAATGTGTAAAGCATAACGTGTGTGTGTGTGTGCGCACACGCATGTGTGTGTGTGTGTGTGTGTGTGTGTGTGTATTCGCTGTAAATGACATACATTTATTGTGAATGAACTGTCAGTGACAATACCTGCCTCACTCTGTCACGCTACACAACCCTCGGCTCCACACTGGCACAGACCAGAGATGAGTTAAGTTAGGAGTCTGTGTGTGGGTGTGTGTTTGTGTGTGTGAGTCCTTTTGTCTTGGCCATGTCCTGTTAATTTATGTGCGTGCATGCATATCTGTGCATTTGTGTGTGTGGGTGTCTGTGTGTTTCTGTGTGTTTGTGTCTGTGCATTTGTGTGTGTGTGTGTGTGTGTGTGTGTGTGTGCGTGTCTGTGGCACGCGCTATAGAAAATTGTAATTCTCACCTTGATGCGTGTAGGATTGAGCCATCAATCTAGTTTATAGAGAGAGCCGGGTAAAACAAGGATAAAGGTACGGGGGAAAGGGAGAGAGGGTGAGAGAGGAAAAGAGAACATCGGAAACAGAGAGTGGCACAGAGAGAGGGATTCAGAGAGCGATAACCCCAGAAAGAGAGAGAGTGTGAGGGAGAGAGATAGAGAGGCGGATAAACAAAACAATGTAAGAGCAGGATGGAGGAGGTGTAGGAGGAAGTATGGAAGAAAAAAAGGAGGGATGAAGAAGGGTACAAAGAGAAGGAGATGCAATGGATGGAGAGATTAAGATACGGGAAATAAGTGAAAAGATGGATGCAAAGACAAAAAAAAGTATTTATTGGAATAAATAAAACAAGGGAAGGGGCACAGAGACAGTGTGAGAGAGAGAGGGAGTGGGAGAGAGACAACCCCAGAGAGCGAGAAACAATATTGTTAAGGAAGAGATGTAGCGGTAGGTGAGAGAGGAAAAGGTGAGGAAGAGAAGAGACCAGAAACAGAGAGCGGGGAGAGAGAAAGACCATCGGAAATAGAGAGAGAGAGCGACCTATTCACGGCCTGTGCTCTTGACAGCGTCTGGGTTGTCCATGTGTCAGCCAGTAAGAGAGGACATAGTGTGGGCCATGTTCACAGTGGCAGGCAGAATGTAGACGCCATGCTGGTCCTGATGAAACAGATGCCCCATCACGACCGAACAAGCACACCACGAGGAGGGAGGTATCTGCTTCTACCATAGGACTTCTCCTACTGTAGCTCCAAGTGTAGACCAACTGAAGACCAACTGTACACCAACTGTATAATAACTGTAGAACAACTGTAGACTAACTGTAGACCTGGTGAAGACCAGCTGTAGACCAACTCTAGACCTACTGTAGTCTAACTGTAAACCCACTGTATACTAACTGTAGACCAACTGTAGACCAACTTTAGACTAACTGTAGACCTGGTGAAGACCAGCTGTAGACCAACTCTAGACCTACTGTATACTAACTGTAGACTAACTGTAGACTAAGTGTAAACTCAGTGTATAGTAACTGTAGACTATCTGTAGACCAGGTGTAGACTAAGTGTAGACCAGCTGTAGAACAACTCTAGAACAACTCTAGACCTACTGTATACTAACTGTAGACTAGCTGTAAGACCAGCTGTAAACCAAATGATGTCCTTCTGCAGACCAACTGTAGACTAACTGAAGATCAACTGTACACCAACTATAAACCAATTGAAGTTATACTGTAGACCAACCAGACCAAATGTAGACCCACTGTAGACCAACTGAAGGCCTACTGTAGAACATCTAAAGATCTACTGTAGACCGACTAGATTAACTGTAGACTAACAGTAGACCAACTGAAGACCAACTGAAGTTATAATGTAGACCAACTGTAGACTCACTTTAGACCAACTGAAGACCAGCTGGAGACCATGTCCACTCCAAGTGCTGCTGTAAACCTACTGAAGGCCTAAGTCTGCATTTTCAGTGCAGTGCATACACACACACACACACACACACACACACACACACACACACACACACACACACACACACACACTTACAGACAACACACGGCTGTGGTCATGGTTATCTCTTTGTTTGGGCCATCGTTTCTTTTGTTGTTATTTGTTATTGTTTGTTGTTATTGTTGTTTAGCCAGTAGAGGATAAAGCTACTCTATTAGCAGCTAATCTCCTTTCTAAGAACGAGAAGAAAGCTGCTTAAATAAGCGCTCCTCCTAATACACTCAACACCCTACACACACACACACACACACACACACACACACACACACACACACACACACACACACACACACACACACACACACACACACACACACACACACACACACACACACACACACACACACCAAACTACCATAACTCTCTTGTGAAAATGTTTGCCCGAGCTACACACACGCACACGCACAAACACATACCTGGTGTTAAATCCACTGCTGGTTGATTTTAATAGAGCAAGGGATTAAGTTTAAATCTCTATACTAAACCTCTATTCTCACACACACACACACACACACACACACACACACACACACACACACACACACACACACACACACACACACACACACACACACACACACACACACACACACACACTTATCGTACACACATGCACGCCCACACACACAATTCATATTTCAGTATTTGTGTGTGTGTGCGTCTCTGATTGTGTCCTCACACAATCTATTTTCCCACCGGATCTTCTCCAGTTATTAGTTTTCGCTTTGCCTCTCTCTCTCTCTCTCTCTCTCTCTCTCTCTCTCTGTCTCTGTCTCTGTCTCTGTCTCTGTCTCTGTCTCTCTCTCTCTCTCTGCCTCTCTCTCTCTGCCTCTCCCTTCTCTATCTATATATCTGTGCGTGTGTGTGTGTATATTAATATATTTTGGCTTTCAGAAGGACACAAAAGGCTGTTGTATTTTCACTCTGTGCGCGTTTGTGCATGCATATGTCCGTGTGTAATGTTTGTATGTGACTACCCTTGTTCTCCATAGAAAAACTGCAAAACACCACTGGACTGAGTTAGAAACTATTTGCTTGTTGTCGTGTTGGTGGTTGTTGTTGTTGTGTTTACAATCTCATTCTTTTTTTGTGTTTACAATCACCATTGTTGTTCTTTTTTGGTCATTGGTCATTACTTTTCCTTTTTTTGACAGCTGGTTAGTCAGCTAGTGTGAACCCTTTCGCTGTTTTACTCACAACGTTTTTGCTAAGTGATTATGAGTGAAGCTCTGACCTCTTTGATACAGAAAGGCTTTAAAATGTACGTGTCCAGCTATTTCTACAATTTAAAAAGGTGAGAAACTTAAACATTCATTATTCTACTAACTACCAGAATTCACAGGAACACAGCTCCATCAAAAAAGTCTGTTCTAGAGCTAAGGAACACAAAACAAATATAGAAAATTATGAGGCTTAACAACTCGTGGCCAAAATAACCCAGGACAAACATTAACATGATGGCCCAGGACAAACTTTTATATGATGATCCAGGACAAACATTTATATCATAGACCAGGAAAAACTTCATATGATGGCCCAGGACAAACATTAACATGGTGTGCGGGGACTGCATAAAGCGAGGCCATGGTGTGTTTGGTGATTAACCTCCACTCTGGAAGCTATAGCTAGCCACCACCTCTGGCATCTGCAGAATTTTACACTTTGAGCTCTGCAACTGCTGGAGTCGAATCCTAGACCCCACACACGCACACACGTACACTGCTCTCACGTTACCAGTGTCACGTTTTGGGAGATATTTTTTTAGCTAAAAATGACATAATCTAAATGCATCACTTGCCTGACATGAATTAACGCTCGTGTTGAAGACATCTTCCGTCTGACAACGGCAGACAAAAGATCGGATGGACACCTTTTTATTGATTTTATAAGCGCCATACAATACAGCATGAATGCACACATTCTCAGCGTGGGTGGCGTTGAGTGCATGTTTGACGAAAGCATGGCCATAGTTGTAATGTGTGGCTGCAGCAAAAGGTATCTTGATTAAAGAGCAACAAAGGGATCATTCTTAGGGCTGGAGCGAAGGGAACATTAGCATACTGCTAATCAGCTTCAAAGCTCACATGTAAATTAGGATGGAAGTGTCACAAATTTGCAACCAATGCAAAAATACAAGATCATACATGAATCTTAAAAATTATACACAGACTGAAAATGAATATCATGCGGTTAACGTATTATATTATATCAAGAACTTAAAAATGTCTTCCACACAGATACACACGGACACATAAAAAGCATGTATGTGGACATGCAGCTATACAGGTATTTATCTAGAGAGGTATACAGTTAGACAGGTATAGAGCTAGGGCAGGCATTCCGTCCATCCTTACAATTATGTGCATACACTGGCTCAGGCAACTCACAAAAAGGCACACAGAATGGAGAGGGAACACACACACACACACACACACACACAGGCACTCAGGGCACTCAGCCTGTGAGGCGGCCTTGGTGGTTCAGATTGGAGGGAAATGGGGAATGTGTCGACGTGCAGGGGAAAAATGAAAAAGTTCAGTAAGTATTTCAGATGAAAAAACACATCCTTCCCCCTCTCTCTTGCTATTTCTCCCTTATCTCTCCTCCCCATCTCCCTTCCTCTCCTCAACGCTCCATCTCCTCACCTCTATCTTCCTCATCTCTCATCACCTTCCCTCTCTCCTCCTCTCCACCTTTCCTCTCTTCTCCTTTCCCCCCCCTCCTCCCTGTCTCCGCCCATCCTCTCTTGTCCTCCCCTCCATTTTCCTCTCCTCCTCCACCCTCTTCTTCTCCTCTCAGCAGATATTGAGTGTACACACACACACACACACACACACACACACACACACACACACACACACACACACACACACACACACACACACACATATTGGCTCATGTATAGTTGGTATGTGTGTTTTTGTTATTGTTTTGGAGCTGTTTTGTCGCTGTAAGGGAGTGGGTGTGACACAATATGTTATGGCACAATACGTTTTCTGTGCAAGTTTGTGGGGAAATAAGAAATGTTTGTTTGTGTGTGTGATCCAGCTGTATAGTGGTATAAAGGTTCTTCCACCGAAAGGTTCAGGGAAGAAAATTCCACAGCTATTTTTACACTGGGAAAAAAAAGCAGTCGACCCCTGCCTACATTTAGAGTACCAAAATGTCGTCACACAGACACACAGACACACAGACACACACACACACACACACACACACACACACACACACACACACACACACACACACACACACACACACACACACACACACACACACACACACACACACACACACACACACACACACACACACGTTGCAGCTGTCAGACTAATTCCACTCTGGTCTCTCACTTCTGTCCCGTTCCCCATGATTCATAGCGCCATACGCTGCCATGGTTCTGTTAGTGTCAATCTGTGTGTGTGTGTGTGTGTGTGTGTGTGTGTGTGTGTTAGTGTGCATGCATATGTGTGTGTATGTGTGTGTGCCCATGCCTGTTCATCTGTGTTTCAAGGTTGTCTCGTATTTTCCTAAAGAAGCAGAAATACACATAATAAGGGCCTTTTTGAAGACAACTTTCCACTCTAAAGCCTTACTAAAGCCGGCAGCCACCTAGTCGAATGTCAAAAAATTTCCTCGCTTTAGAACCTCTGTGATTCAACAGGACATGCTAATATCAATGATACCAGTATTAGACCTAGCCAACTCTAGACAAGCAGAATCAGTCTGAAAGGTAACCACGAACAGCCATACAAAAATGCTAATAGTTTGCTTCCTCTCTCTCTTTTCTATCACCCCCTCTCTCTTTCTCACGTTTGTCTCTCTATCTGTCTCTCTCACATACACACACCCTTCTTCTCAACCTCACCCTCTCTGTCTCTGTCTCACCTCTGTGGCATTTTCCAGTTGTTAAAGCTGTGGATCACTGACGTGTGTGTGTGTGTGTGTGTGTGTGTGTGTGTGTGTGTGTGTGTGTGTGTGTGTGTGTGTGTGTGTGGTGTTTCATTATAATTCCAAATGTATCATAGTGCTCTGTCTGATCTGAATTAATTAGATCCATGATAGAACACACACACACACAGGCATGGTGTGTGAACTTGGTTAATTGCATGTCAAAAGTGGCGTTGAGATGATGCCATGAGTTAATACAACCTGTGTGTGTGTGTGTGTGTGTGTGTGTGTGTGTGTGTGTGTGTGTGTGTGTGTGTGTGTGTGTGTGTGTGTGTGTGTGTGTGTGTGTGTGTGTGTGTGTGTGTGTGTGTGTGTGTGTGTGTGTGTGTGGTCTGTGAAAATATGTATTGGTAGCTTGATGAAAGCCTGCTCTAAGCCCATATCCATACAAACAGATATTACATAGAGAGAGCTGTGTGCCTCCTCTCCTTTCTGCTCCTCTCATCTTCTCTCCTCTCCATATTATCCTTCTTTCTTGTCTTCTCTCCTCTGTTCTCCTTTCTCCTCTATTGTCTTGCTTTCCTGTATTTTCCTCTCCATTATTCTCTTACCCCATCCTCTCCTCCATTCTCTCTTCATCTCTTCCTCTCCTCCTTTCTCTTCCTCTCCTTTATTCTCCTCCTTTCCTCTATTCTTCTTCTATCCATTATTGTCTTCGCCGCTCCTCCTCTCCTCCTCTTCTATCCTCCCTCTGAGTTTCACTCTAGTCTGTACTCCATCCAAGTTATGCTGAGACAGAGAGAGAGAGAGAGTCATAGTGAAAGAGAGAGAGAGGCGGTGAAAATGAGAGAGGAATGAGAAAGACGAAATAGAAAATGGGAAAGATAGAGTGTCAGAGAGAGTGTGTGTGTGTGTGTGTGTGTGTGTGTGTGTGTGTGTGAGGGAGGGTGGGCTGACTGTGTTCTTAAACATGAGACAAGAGCAGCAGAACGAACACACACACACACACACACACACACACACACACACACACACACACACACACACACACACACACACACACACACACACACACACACACACACACACACACACACACACACACACACACATAGGGACTCCGGGCCCTCTAATGGGCCCATTTAGACAATCTGTGGCATCAGCAAGTCGTCTCTGAATAACGAGAGGAGGGCAGGGGGAAGGGGGAGAGGGAGGAGGACAGTGGAGAGGAGTGACATTCGTTTGCTAGATCTCTCCATCCTCTTCTATGCTGCTGTGCTGCTCCAACCGACATACAGGCCCCGTTTCTTGATGACATCATCAGTGTGTGTGTGTGTGTGTGTATGGAGGGTTGGGGGGAAGGGGTGTATCTGTATGTGTGTGTGTTTTTATATGTCTGTGTTTATGTGTCTGTGTGTGTATGGTGGAGTGTGTGTAGCTGTCAAGTTTTGTTATTTTATTTGGGTGTGTTTTGTTATGCCTGTGTATGTCACTGTGTGTGTACCAGGGTGTTTGTATGTGCCAGGGTGTTTGTGTGTGTGTGTGTGTGTGTGTGTGTTCTGCAGCGTTGAGGTGTCATGGAGGAGAAACATAGCCTCTGGCTTCGGCTTGTTCTAGAGATGAGTTAGAGAGAGAGCGGAAGAGAGAGAGAGCGGAAGAGAGAGGGAGAGAGAGATAAGTAGAGAGAGAGAGAGCGAGAAATGGAAGCCAGAGGTATATAATGACAGAAATAGAGAAAAAAGGGAGGGAATATACGATAGGGGCAGAGAGAGAGAGAGAGGGGGGGATGAAGAGATTGAGAGAACGCTGCAGGGACCAATGTGGGGAAGGGTAAAAAGTTTTACCGTTTGTCCTCTGTCTTCTCGCTATGTTCATTTTCTCTCTCTCTCTCTCTCTCTCTCTCTCTCTCTCTCTCTCTCTCTCTCTCTCTCTCTCTCTCTCTCTCTCTCTCTCTCTCTCTCTCTCTCTCTCTCTCTCTCTCTCTCTCTCTCTCTCTCTCTCTCTCTCTCTCTCTCTCTCTCTTTTTTTTTCACGTCATTATGGAGCTCCATCTCTTTCTGCTTCTCTCTCACAACTCACTATACAGTAAATCTCTCTCAATCGCTCTCCCTCTTTATCTCCCTGTGCATCTGTTCTTTTTATTATAAAAACAGACTTGCACTTTCTACAAAATGCGCGCACACATACACACACACAACCACAGTCCCACATACCGTTCTAAGCCATACACACACATACATTATGTGTGTACATCTGTATTCGCCTGCACTGTAAACCGCTGGCGGAGGGCGATGCAGCTGTGGCGATGCAGCTGTGTTCTGACAGCGACACCCAAGCATCTGGCGGGAGCTGTGTCAAGGGCTTCGCTAACACTTCACTTTGCATTTCAAAGTGGGCAAGATTATATTTAATGCAGGAGTTTGACACTTCCTAGGTTCCTGCGCTGCGCAGTTTACTTGTGGTAGTGTGGTCGTGTCACTTTTTTAAGGAACAGGTTCCTTGTGCATTGTTGTGAATGTATTTTGTGTAATCACTACCGCAGTTGTATTGGTGTAGTATGGATTCTTGAAGGCAGATTTCTACAACAACTACAATACATTACTAAAGGAGTACACATACATAACAAGTATTCTACATTGTGTGCTACTTTGGTAGTTTAAATGAAGTATTTGTGTGTTTTTAATGCAGAATAGTTACAATAAGTATTTCCACACCGTATATTGTACAAATGCAGTGTAAGCACATTTATTTGTGTTCATAATGTAGGATAAATACATTGGGTATCTCTACAATGACTACCACAGTATAGAGTTGCAGTATGAGTACATAAAGGCCGAAAATCCAAGCTGAATAAATAATACTTCCTAAAGCCCAATTCATAGTCCAGCCTAACCATAAACAGAAAGGACTGGGCTGGGTTCCACAACCACAAAAATTACGCAAAACACACAATCGCGAACCTGCTCCCATTAGTATCGATGTCACACAAAGCAAGAGACTCTCTCATGGAGACTCTTTTGGTTGTGAATATCTAATGTACTTTCCTGCAGACATATTCTATTTATTGTATCCTGTGCATGTGTGTCAATACCGTTACCATAAAGAGGGTCACAAATATCTATAAATAAAACCTGGTCACATCGTGGTGCATTTCATATGCTACTGGAAACACTTGAAAGGAAATGACGACAAAGATTGGGTACAATGTAGGCCCAATCTTTGTACAAGGCGAGCGTCTGCAGACTGTCCATCTGCACTGTGTCCGTTCCTGTCCGTTCCATGTGCTCATGAACTATGTTGGAGCCTTAATGTGAGCACGAGGACAAACTGGAACTTACTGGTGAATCCCATTAAAATACAAACAAGCTCGTAATGTTCCCGAGATACATTCACTGTGTAGGTCTCTTGCCCACTTCTACAGTGCTGTACCCCATGAATAATAGAAAATACAAACAACCAAATGTACTAATTTAATAATGAAAAGGGGCTTTACAATGTACTTGGAACGGATGAGCCATTGTGTTTAATATTTAATGAGAGGACAGTTTAAAAGATAGTAAAAGGAAATGTCTTAAATATTAAAACCTGTTTGTTGTTCTTTGTTCATTCACTATATTTGGTGCTGATCAATTAATAAATTAAGTAATAAATTCTTGGAATTATTTGATAATGCTAAACATATGAATTCTCAGGTGGGGGTAAAGGGTTAACCCAATTGCAGGAAAACAATATCTCTTAACCAGCCAACAGGGTTTCACTGGGGACAGAACGCTGGGGAACGCAAATTACAGGTGAACACAGGTGATCATAATTAGTAATCAACACATGTGACACACATTTCACAAATGAGGAGGACACCCAAGGAGGGCAGTGCAGGGGGTGGGGCTTGGGGAGGATCGTGATGTTAGTGGTCTCAATTGTGTCTCCTTTTTATTTGAGCGCTGTCCTGACTTGCTGCTGTGGCACCCAAATTTCCCACCCGGGATCAATAAAGCTTATCTTATCTTAAACCCTTCCACACAAGTGCTAACTAATTGTTGAGTCAATACAAGTGAGTCATCATTGACTCAATGATGGTTGATTTGATTGATTGATAATTGAGTAACACTTTTTTTTCCCTATGTTCCAGTTTCTGTTGTATTTTGTAATTGTGTTTGATGGTTACAGCATACAAACTTATAAACGGTTATATGTTGTATACATATAACATACAAATGGCTTATGCTGTGGCTTGGCCAGGTCCAGCTTGCAACATACATGCTCAGTGAGACCAACCTGGTTGAATAAAGGTTCAATCAAATCAAATGCATTAATTTATCAATGAATGTTCTGATTGATTGATTGACAGATGTCGGATGCTGAGTGGGAGGAGCTCCTGGAGGGCTTTGACGAGCGGGGCTACCTGAGTGTGAGGCGCTGGCGTCCAGGAGACGACCCCTACACCCTCTACGCCTTCAACCAGCGGGAGAGTGAGAGGATCCCCAGCAACAGAGCCCTGAGGGACACCCGTCACTACAGGTACACACATATTACACACTTATTAACACTAACACACACTTAAACACACAACAGAGCCCTGAGGGACACCCGTCACTACAGGTACACACATATATACATACTTATTAACACTAACACACACTTAAACACACAACAGAGCCCTGGGAGACACTCTGCACTGCAGATGCACAAACAGTCACACTCACTCTAATACACACATTACACACACTCATATGCATCTTTCCCTACAAAACATGCAGGCTCAGTATTTAGCAGGAATACTGATGACAGGAATAAACAGGTGTTCCTGGGTCTGAGGTTGAACGTTTTAAATGTGATGCACAACAAAACACAAACACACAGTACATGCGTACATCACAACAGAGCTCAGGTTGAGTGTCCCTTCAGCATGTGTGTGTTTCTGTGTGTGTGTTTGTCAGTGCATGTGTCCCACTGATATCATCTCTTGGCTTTTTACAGCGAGGACAAATTGGTTTGCACCAGTCAGAGAAACGTGTGTGTGTCCCTGTGTGTGTTGTGTACGCCCCCTACTCCCTCAGCTGTTAGCAGGGATGCGGGGGAGGGCGGATAGCACTGTCATTTATCTCCTCAGGACAGCATGAGTCGGCGGTGGTGGTGGTGGGGGGAGGGGGGGAGCAATGTCTGTGACATCATTATCTCGTAACCATCTTCCTGTGCGGTACTTGATGTCACCCGTACAGCGGTGAGGTGTTCCGCAAATGGGAGGAGGGGGCGAGGGAGGGGGGTCATCATGGTAACCGCCGTGCTGGGTGTCCCCTCTGGGGCCGGGGTTGAAGTTCAACAACAGCAGAGAGAGCCCGTCAGTGGCGGCATATTTTGAAACGTATATATACATCAGATATATACATCAGAACTTATTGTGTGGTTTAGTATGATCATGATGGTGTGGAAAGACTTCTCTGTACAGGAGATGGATTGGTTTCAGGGAGAAGTATAATGCAGTGGCTCCAATACCAAAGGTTCTGGGTTTGATCCCCAATATCCCCACAGCCTATATGTTGGCAGCCTTGAGCAAGATGCCCTGACCCCTACCTGCTCATGAATGACGTGGTTCTGTATTCAGTGTAAGTCACCATGGCTAAAAGCATCCGCTGAATGACAGATGTTGAATGTTTAACTCGTAAGCAGAGTAACCACTGGGAGCAGTAATAAAATAGGATCTAGAAACATATATTAAATAGGATATAGTCGATAGATAGTGGTCTTCTCTAATATGTGTGTAATATGTGTGCGTAATGGTGGTGGGCTGTATGTTGCTGTGCTTGTATGTGTGTGCGAGAGAGTTTGTGTGGGCTCATGTGTATTCCTGTGTGTGTGTGTGTGTGTGTGTGTGTGTGTGTGTGTGTGTGTGTGTGTGTGTGTGTGTGTGTGTGTGTGTGTGTGTGTGTGTGTGTGTGTGTGTGTGTGTGTGTGTGTGTGTGTGTGTGTGTGTGTGTGTGTGTGTGTGCATGTGCGTGCGTTGGGGGTGGGCTGTGTTTTGCTATCTCTGCTACTCTGAGGATAATAGCGGGGAATGGGGGGCGGTGGGGGGTGAGTTTAATACAACAGCGATGGGACGATATGAAGCTGCAGATCAAGCCAGTGTGGAGGCGTTGTGAGGAGGGAGGAGTTGTGGGGGAGGTAAGGATGAGAGAGAGAGAGAGAGAGAGAGAGAGAGAGAGAGGGAGAGGGGGAGAGGGGGAGAGGGGGAGAGAGGGAGAGGGAGAATAAATAGGAGGATATAAGGAGAAGGTGAAGAGATGAGAGGATGGAGGGGAGATTAGAGGACAGGAAATGAGAGGAGAGGACAGGAAGGAGGAAAACGGAAGGAGAGAACAGAATACAGAGAGTGGCGGAGAGGACAGCAAGAGGGAGAAGAGAGGGGAGGAAACAGAGGCAGATGAAGGGGAGGAGAGGATGATGAAGAAGAGATGCCACAAGCTGCTGAGAGGAGAGATAATTGCCACATGCAGAGCTTAAGAGGATGGCTATGTGTTTGTGTGTGTGTGTGTGTGTGTGTGTGTGTGTGTGTGTGTGTGTGTGTGTAACAGAGTTTGTATGTGCTCAGCTCCTGTATTCATGTGTCTTTGCTGGTGTGTGTGTGTGTGTGTGTGTGTCACCAGGCTGGGTAGAGTGTGTAAACCACACCACTTCAATGCTGTGCCATTATCTCAGTGAGCAGAGGGAACGTCCCTCCCTGGCGCTCACAGAGCCTCCCTCCATAAGCCCCACAGTATGACTACACCGAGGATTACACCCAGCCACACACACACACCAGACAACACACATGCGCACACACACACACATGCAAATGCCACATACTCACATGCAGATGCCACACACACACACAAATGCACACACTCGCATACACTCAAACAAACACATATATGCATACACACATACAGAAGCCACCCACACACACAAACACACACGCAGACACCCTACACACAGACATGAACGCTCACCACACACAAACGTGCAGACGGCCCACACACAAACAGACAAACACACACACAGAGTTAGACCAGACAAAGAGCTGATACACCGAGGAGACGTATTAAAAAACCAAACAAAAAGGCTGATGTGTCTGAAAAGACTTGTTTAAATACAAGAAGAATCAAATGATTTCCCTGCAGAGAATATACTTTGAATTCCAGGCAGTGGACCGATACACACAGTGGACCGATAATATACAAACAAAACACATTTATAAATATGAGGACAATGAAATTCTAGACTAAAAGGCCATGCAAAACTCCAGATCAGAGGCTGGTTGCACCATTAAAGTACATAGAGATTGACGTGTCTTCCTGGGGTTACTAAACAAGGATGAACAAACACATCAGCGGCCTAGCTTCTACGTTAGCATGACTTGTCGGAGACGATATATATTTAAATGTACTGTTAAATATACATAAACAATTGAACAAACAAACATGACACAACCACACCACAGAAATGTGTCAATTTTGTCCTAAATTATAATAATAAACAATTTTAAGTGTAAGTTAACCCCAAAATCACTATTTCCATGTGCAAATTGTTCCGGTTGGGTCTTACAAAGTGTTGGTGAAAATTGATATCTTATTTCTGACTAAAATATATAAAGCTGTCAAACAAGTGTGATGTGGGTTTTGAGAACGTTTGACACGCCTCCTGCACCTGCCCCTATGGAACCCAATGTGTCTGTCACGCATTTTTTTTACTCGTAGGCGGACGTTCTGCTAACATTAATTTCACCAACAGCACCAACTGCCATCTACTGCCGCCGTCCAGGATCTTATGCTTTTATCCAAATCTGTTGGTACATGTCTTTTATTCACGTTATTCAAACCATGGAGTTTGTTCCCAAAACGTCCGTGCCTGAGTCTTTGAAAAGTAAAGGACTTTGAGTTTTGTCTGTGTAAGTAAATAAATAAATAAGTGAATAATATTCCAAAGCTGGAAAGCCAGCCGAGGAAGCCAAAATGTCAGCTACTTCAAACGGCAGTTGGCGGCCATCTTGGATCAGACACAACAGTTTGTGTTTCCACCTGCAGGCTTACTTTGTAGTTTGAATTCAAATCTTAGTCGGCGTGACTCACAACTCATTAGTCGCTCTCTTTGTCAGCGCCTGACGCCGTCTCATTTCCCCTTTTTCCTTTCTTTTTTCCAAACATCAATCCATCCCTCTCTCCACAGGCTGTCTTTTGGTTTTCAACTCTAACCGTTCCCTAAAGGGGTTTTAGCTGTCAGTGTTGTCGGGTTAAATCGGGTTTCCGCTTGCCTGCGTAACGGCGGCCATTTCCTTTAATTATTCCGTGGTGCAACATAGGGGGATTTTAATCATTGACTCCGACTCACTCCCCGTCATCAAAAAGCTGTCTTGAAAAGCCAGCGTGTGTGTGTTAATGCGCTTGTGCTTTCATGCATCGCGGCTGCGTGGGAGCGCATGTGTGTGTCAGCAGCTTGTGAGTGTTTTTTGTGTGTGTGTGTGTGTGTGTGTGTGTGTGTGAACGTTGGTCTAAATGCTTTAGTGCATTTGTGTGAATGTGTCGATGTTCTGTGAGTTTGGGTATCCTTTTATGTCTGTCAGCAATGCATGTTTCTCTGTGTGTTGTTATGTCTATACACATAGACATAAAAAAACACACACACACACACACTGTGTGTGTGTGTGTTTATGTCTATGTGTTCGGTGTCCGTGTATAAGTATGTGTGCATGTGTGTATGTGTGTCTGTGTGTTTACCACTGTCAGCTGGCGTCAGCAGCAGGTTATGTTTGGTGAATTAGGACATGCAGCCAAACATTAATCACTGTGACGTCTGAGCCGTTTCTAACAGCGCTAGCTCTTCATCCATTTTCCCAGAAACCTATTGGCTTATGGAAACCATGCTAGCATTACAGTGTAGAAAGTCAATGGGAAGCCATGCTAGCATTATGCCATATAAAGGTAATGGGAAGTCATGCCAACATAATAATGTCGAAGTCAATGGGCAGACATGCTGAAATAGCACCATAGAAAGTTAATGAGAAGCCGTGCCACTATAATACTGTGTAATCTGAAAAGGAAATCCATACAAATGTCAAATTATTAGTTTCAAAAATAGTTTGGATAATTAAATGTCACACAAAAAGCGGCAATGAACAAGGTGGAAAGCTTACAGTTGATGATACACACACTGACATTGTGATCATTGCGTGGTTATAGAGTCGAGTACCATGAAATAATGTTAAATGTTGTGCTTGCTGAAAATGTAGCCATACAATTTTGAAAGACTTTTCAAACTTTTAAGTAACATGCGAGAGTGACTAAAATATCAATTTATAGCAGCAAAACCTGACATAGAACAAAGAAAAGACAAATAGTGGTGTTGGCTTTTCAGGGTCTCCTTTTGAGCCTTCCCTTGCATGTCTTTACATAGTCAGAGGTGGCAGGTGGCAGAAACCTGCGGTCCAAGGATAAAGTGCCAGGAACTATGAATACAAATATATCCCTTAATAAATTCCCCCGGCTAAAAAAGGATTAGAAAAAGAATAAAATTGTGAATGTATCACACGCAATGTCTTTTTTTTTTCCTACATCTGTGCTACAGAAAGTCATTACCACCATCCTCCAGTCCTGCTACGTGAATTTAACAATAGATTCCTCGCTAAGCTATTGTTAAATTCCCGCGTTTTTCAGCCTTCTGAATAACAGCCATGCCATGGCTCCCTCCCCAAGCAGAGGAAATTAGGTCTGGTCCTCTTTTCACCAGATGGATGTTACAGGGGATTGTCTCACAAGCATGTTGGATGATTGATAAAGTTTTGTATGAGAATGTGCGAATGGGGTCTTTTGTTATCGTGGGCGAAAGCTTGCCAGTGCCAATGTGAAAGATTTGTCCCCTGTATGTTAAGCGCAGTAAAGGCGAGACGCAGATAAACACACAACCTTTAATAAAATCACTGACAGTGTGCACAGGTTTGATACGGAGCATACGCAAAGTAAATACATGAAGAGGACCACGACAGTGACGACCACTGTGTATAGTGCTTATGCTACCGCCACTGTGACTGCATACTAAACTATTGCAAAATAGCTGCAGGATGAATGCTTCAAGGAGCACTTATACGACTTCTGTATACAGCATTAATACTACTATGGTATACAGTATTCATTCTACCACTCTTTCCAGTTCTTATACTACCACAGTACACAGATACAGTACTAATATTACTACTATAGACAATAGTACTGTGTCCAGTAGTAGTACTAATATTACTATTATAAACAGTGGTGAGTTATGCAGGATGAATACTTGAAGCAGTACTCGTACGTAGACTACAACTGTAATACCAGTGTGATGGGGAAGCAGGATAAATGCGCTGTAGCTCTTTGTGGACTTGTTGTAGTGGAACAAGTCTGCGAAGCAACCTGATATTGTACAACAGTGGTGGGTCCCCACCCATCCACTGGACCCACCCACCTTGTCTGTTTTACGCCCGCTAGCCCTTAGCTAAACCTTCTGTCATCCCTGTGCAACGGACCCGCTTTTCACAGAGACATACAGACTAAAGCGCACACACACACACACACACACATCCACACACATAGATGTACACACCATACATTGACATACACACATACATGCACGCACAAACACACACACACAGACACACTGACATACAGACACACTAACACACACACACACACACTGACTGAACATTGTTAAGCTGTTTGTTTCATTTCTATGTAACTTGTTGTTCTTTTGACAGCTTGGCTTTCAGTCTGAAGTGGCTAAACATTTCCGTTTGTTGTTGGATGCCGTGGTGGCTTTCTGTAAAGAGTTTGACCACATCCAAAACAATTAAGTGCTCTCTTTCTTGAAACAATGAGAGCTTTCAAAGCGTCCGTCGTACCTTCATCCCTATTTAACTACAAGGGTTAATCACATTTTTATGCTGCTATTTTAATACACACTTTTACCGTGCATTGTATTTTACAGCCATAATACAGTTTATTTTCTCCACAGCACAGAGCTGGTTTAATGGGCAATATAATATAAATTGCCAATCTCGTTGTCTGGTACAAAGATGCAGTAAAAGCCAGGTGAGAGTAGCTCAGGTGTCTGATTTATGGGACCTGTAAAATACACTTAAGTGCACCAGGAACCGCTTATGTGCTGAGTTCAGCTTAAGGAACAAAGACTATTTAACCCTTTAATACCCTTAGTGTGTATGTGTGTGTGTGTCTGGGTGTTTGTGTGTTTGTCCGTGTGCAAAGTGCATACATGTGTCTGCATTTAGAGGTTACAGAATTGATTGGTCAGCTGACCTATTGTTCTGTCGGTGTAACTGTCAATTACACATTAACCATGTTAGGGTGATCACTGGTCATTCACAGACACTTCTGGGTCAACACAAGATGATGTGAGACTGTGTGTGTTTGTGTGTGTGTGTGTGGATATGTGTATTTTTTGTGTATGTGTGTGTGTGGGTCTGTGCGTGTGTGTGTGTGTGTGTGTGTGTGTGTGTGTGTGTGTGTGTGTGTGTGTGTGTGTGTGTGTGTGTGTGTGTGTGTGTGTGTGTGTGTGTGTGTGTGTGTGTGTGTGTGTGTGTGTGTGTGTGTGGGCCTGTGCGCATGCGTGCATGTGTTTGTGTGTGTGTGTGTATGGACAAGCACTTGCCGGTCAGAGCATGGCGAAATGCATGAATCAAATGAATCATTAAATTAACAATTGAATCAGTAATTTATTTAATGAATGAGCCGTTGTAATAGTCTCTGGAATTAATCATGCAACACCAGTGTTAGCAAGCAAATGTTTCCATGAAATAGTAAATATAATTAGTTTAAAAAAGATTATCGGTGATTATTCCAATGAATAAGTGATGAAGTGAGTGAATGAATGATGAACAAAGAAGTGCGAGAGATTTGTTTGACCGTAATGTAGCTTTCGAGCACATCCTTCATCCATCTTAATCTCTTCTCTAATCTCTCTCTCGTAAAATCGATCAAGTCCCGTCTCTCAGCTTTGTTTTTCTTTGCATAAATTAGGATCTTTAATTTGTCTGTTTGCGTGTCATTGGAGTCTCACATTTCTACGGAGGGTTCAAATGTTGCACAGAAAAAGTTAACATTCCAGACAGACTCAGTGGAAGGTCTGGTATCTAGCACATCAATATTATCTCCTAGTACAGTATTCAATGACCATCTACTCACTATTTCTGTTTAGTTATTTAGCAGGTGCTTTTATCTAATGCGGCTTCTAGTTACAGAGACAATACAGAGACATGAGTAAGGAACATTGGGGATTGAAACCCCCCCATGCTTTGCAATGTTTCTTCATTACAGTGTTTTGTTAATTACAGGCTCAGCAAAGTAATTTGAGCCACACATTTCTATTGGCTATTCACCTAGCAGCCGTCTTAGTTCTCAACGCCAGCTGGGTGGCGTTGAGAACTAAGATGGCCGCTATAGGAGAATATGGCCAATAGTCATTACCAACGGTATCAGCACAACAAAGTAGTGCATTTACTTCCGAGGAGTAGATGTTATGCTAGGAGGTGATACCTATTGAACGCCCACGTACTGCATTATAACACGCAGGATAAACCACCACTTGTCCAGTAAACCACTGCTCTTGTGATAAAGCGCCCGCTGTCGACGCATCCCATTGGTAGGCCAATCATCTGTGGGAGGGGGGGGAGGGGGGGGAGGTTGAGGTCTATTTAAACGACCTTGCTCACACACACAGACTTACACACACACACACACACACACACACACACACACACACACACCCTGTATTATGTGCTTGAGCAAACCGCCATGACTACATGCTAATCTGTTGCTGCGTGCACATGAGGTTTTGATAAGACGCTGCCGCGCGTAGGTAGGTAGGTAGGTGTGTGTGTGTGTGTGTGTGTGTGTGTGTGTGTGTGTGTGTGTGTGTGTGTGTGTGTGTGTGTGTGTGTGTGTGTGTGTGTGTGTGTGTGTGTGTGTGTGTGTGTGTGTGTGTGTGTGTGTGTGTGTGTGTATTCGTGAGTTAATAGGATCATCCTTCACTGATGTGCATATTCAAACTGTGTAGAGATATATTCATTCTTGTGTGTGTGTTGTCCATCAAACACAAAATCCAATTGCATTACAAGGTGTAGAATATCGGGGTTAACACAGTTAAAGTGCTCCTCTCGAAATAGGTTGAGTGAATCATCTATAATTGCTAACCAGTGTTAACCCAACCATTAATGGGTGGAATCAATGAAATGGAAGCGTACTAAAAAAGAAAACAAAAAAAAATAGGATTTCATCACCACCACCCCCATACACAACAAAATACACCTTAAATGTATGTTATCCTAAATCACACATACCATTTGAATACCAACATAAAAACATCTAAATATTGATGTTCTGTACAGCACATACTGTATCTATGTTTTATTTGCCGGGTGCACCATCATATGTGTTCTTTGTAGGGTTTAAGCAGAGCTGGTGCATATTCTCTAACCTCTACCTGCAGCATGGAGCAGCCAGGGGCCTCTCTCCAAGGTTACCCTGCCCTTGGTGCTCCGCTCTGGGCCGCGCTGAGCCTGAAAGCCCCCCATTCAGACCCACACGGCTGGAACCGGCCGAACACACACGCCACACTCATTTCGTAAGCCATTCTGTCCCTATTACTGCTGAACACACACAGCTTAACACACACACAGGCATATGCATACACATGCACACACACACACACACACACACACACACACACACACACACACACACTCAAACATACACACTAGCACTTTAATGCAGACACACACACACACACATACACCCACTGGCGACTTGAATGCAGGCATGCAGACATACAAATGGACACACAAGGCCATGAATGCAGATTCACACATACACAAAAGCTCACACTGGCACAGGTTTGCAGACACACACTCAAACGTATGCAGATACACAAAAAAGTGCACACACCGGTGTGCACCTGCAGTCACAGACACACACACACACAGTCTTTTACACGTGCACAAACCCTAATGGTGGGCACACAGAATCACATGCACATCACACACACACACACACACTCACACACACACACCCTGTCTCACTTATATATGCAGAGCCAGGCCGTCACACTTGGCTGGTCCATAATGATTAGAGAATTTGGTTCTGAATGTGCCTCCTACCTTCATCCTTTGTGTGAGAGCTGCAGTATGAGGCTCTACTGTACAGCCACCCAGCATCTAGACGCCCAGGTTAAGCACAAAATTAAAGATTAAAGACACACATTCATACACAAACCTCTCCCACACAGAGCAGCAAGTATGAATAACCACTCAGATAGTTTATAGTCGGTTTGGCACTTGCATTTGTTTATTTATTTATTTGCACTATTTCTTGAAACATTTTTATGATCTGTTGTGACTTTATTGTCAGGATTGGCTAGGAAACTGGTTTGGGAGAGAGAGGGTTTATTAACATATTTCCCTAATATGTATACGTCCAAAAATGAAAATAAATGATACATTTGAATATATATATACAAGTAAAAGGGAGAGAGTGAGGGATCGACATAGGAATAGCATAGGGCCACAGGTTGTACTCGAACCCGGGACGCTACAAGGCATATTGCCTACTGGTTATCGTGTAAGTGTCTTGCGCCACCGAGCCATCTGCTCTCTATGTTAATGTGAGTATTTCCAGAGCAACACTGAGCCACTGCTTAGCGCAGAAGAACTGGGAAAGGTAACTTAAAGACAACCCTCTAGTATTAGCGTATCACCGTGACAGCGTAACAACGCTCTCTCCATCAAGTTATGGATATCATATAATCTATTTCACATTTTCCCCAACACACACACACACACACACACACACGCGCACGCACGCACGCACGCACGCACGCACGCACGCACGCACGCACGCGCGCGCGCACGCACACACACACACCTGATCGGTAGAGACAGTGGTGAAAGATTTCCTGGCATGCCGGTGGAGTACAGCAGTGGCCGACGCCACCAGAGGTCGACCGTTCATCAGCTCAACCGGAATGTGCGGAGATATGCGGACGCTCCGGCCCACTCAAACATTGTTTTACATTTCATTACATCCAGCTGACTGGCTTTTCAACCAGCCCGTCCGCGCGGAACGACGCTGTTAAATAACCCCCCCCCCCCCCACCACCACCACCACCACCACTTCCACCTCTGGTTGTTCGGCTTGACGACAAAACAAGCACACCTGGTGTTCCCACGTTCTGTGCGGAACGTGGGAATATTGCGCATATCGAAATATATATTTTATGTTTTTGTAGACCGTTGCATATTATTCTCTCGTTTTATTACTTTGCTGTCCTGTACTTCTGCTGCTGTGACACCCACATTTCCGATCAGGGATTATTAATATTTATCTTTAATAATCGTATTCATGGTACACGTATCAGAAAACATTCTTTCTGAATCAAGCACAAAAGAATGGCTGATATAAGAGCCTTGTGACTCCTGATCTCATTGTAAAAGTTATGTGATGATTAACGCAGGAGGACTTTCGCAGTCTTGGGACTGGACGTACGAGGAATGAGATATGATCTGATTGCATTGTTCAGAAGTGACAACACCTGCTTACTTGTAAGAGGCTTTTGAGAGGGTATGATCATTTAGTGGCTAAAGCAGGCAGCATACTTTAAGAAGAAGTATGGCTAGGTCGCAAGAACAAAATAACGTGACTGCGGAGAAAACGAATGAATGCATACCTCAAACAAACTTCTTCAAGATTTGTAGAAATATAAATCTCCGCTGATGATGGGTGTGTGAACATTATGTGTGATTGGTCAGAAAGACAAGACGGGTGCGGACAATTTTCCAACTGGTCTTAACTAATGGAGCATAAAGTGATCAAACCGATTCCACATTGAGTATGAAACAAGTTTGTTCAAATCAATAACATTTTTGATCTCGTCTGGATGAAAAAATAACTACTTCTTTAAGTACGCTGCCCGCTTGAGGGGGCACAACTTTCAGCCGAAATGGGTACTGGGTTTGATCCCCAGCAACATGTCTGACATACCTCCTCCTTATTGACCTGTCTCTGTATTCACCATTTATCTCCTACCTGCTCCTCTGTCTCTGAGTTCACTGTAGGTCGCTTTTGGATCAAACTGTCTGCTAAATAGTGAGATTAATATGAATTAATAGTGGAAAGATTGTTGAAATGTTTAGCTTGGCAGCTTTGACCATTTTCCTCAGGGGCAGAGAAACGTACGTGGATTGCATTTCATCGTAAATTATTGTGTTGGCACACATGATGTTGAGTAGCAGAATAATACGACGGTGGAAACAAGCTAACAAGGTTAAAAAAAATCAATGTTCATTTCACCGTGTCTTTACAGACAACACAAATCTGTGAATAATTAATAACCGATCAATGGGGATTTATGTAAGTAGGTTTGTTGTGTTTGAGACCCAGTTTCTTTGGTGGGAAAGGATATGTGTTTTTGTAGTAGGTAGAGTAGATGGTGATAGTACAGAACATGACCAGGTAATAGTGCACATCTGACTATAAAACACTTAGACTTTGAATGTACAGAACATGACCATGTTACAGTTCCCCTCTGATCCTAAAACACTTAGACTTTGAATGTACAGAACATGACCATGTTACAGTTCCCCTCTGATCCTAAAACACTTAGACTTTGAATGTACAGAACATGACCATGTTACAGTTCCCCTCTGATCCTAAAACACTTAGACTTTGAATGTACAGAACATGACCATGTCATAGTTCCCATCCGATCATAAAACACTTAGACTTTGAATGTGCTCGTGGTTAGTGTTTTGAGTGTATAAGTGTGTGCATGTCTATGGATTAATCAGAAACTTGCATTTGGGGTGGGGGTGGGGTCCGCGCGGGTTTTGTGACCTACTCCCCCCCGCCCCCCGCCCCCCGCCCCCCACCCCCCGCATCAGCGTTTTTCCCCCCTTGTTTCTCCCGTATTTAGTGCTGACGGTTAGCTACGGCACAGCCACGGTGAGTAGCAGCACAGTTCCGTGGGGGGTTTGAAGGAGGGGATGCGGAATGAGGAGGGGAAGGGTTGATGGAGAGGCTGTCACCGCGGGAACGCTTTGTGACGGTGGGTTGAGTGATGTCGGGGAGGGGGTGGAAGTGGTAGATAAGTCACCGTGGCGACGCGGAGAGTGCTTATAGGTACAATGGCCCCTAATCACCTGCTAGCCGCGCGCTTAGCGATGCTTTAAGAGCGCCGATTGTTCCGGTGTCCGATATAGAAAAAAATTAACGTGCGAGCAAGGTGACATATCCGTCACTTCAACCCCCCGAACGGACAAAGAAAACCACTGACAGCAGAAAGGAAACAATTGGAATAAAGGTAGCGCAGGGGATAGAGACGTGCACAAAAGCCAGCGTGAGTTGCATTGTGCAATAACAAGCTGCGTAATAGGCACTCCGAAGTGGCAGGCATGGCAGTGCTTTTTTTTTTAAGCCATTATTGAAAATGACTACAAAGAACAAAAATCTAGTTTCAACCACACACATCCATTTTTGGTTGTTGCAACTTTAAGATTCAGCTAGTCCAACTTTTATGGAATGTGTGTACTGTGCATACACATACATGCCATGCCTTTTTATTACTGCTAAAAAATAACATTTGAGTTAAAGCTGAGAGAGATTGAGAGAGCGAGAGTGTGAAAGAGAAAGGGATGGAGGGAGGGAGAGGTAGAGAAAGAGCAGAGAAATAGGGAGCGAGGGAAACCAAGAGAAAGAGGCAGGGAGTGTGTGAAGGAAAGAGGATGAGAAAGAGAGAGAGACGGGTTAGAGATGGATCAGTTGATGTCCTCCAAAGACAGCCTCATCAGACCATGATGTGGGAGATAGGGAGAAAAGAAAGAGAGGCGAGAGAGAAAAAAAGATGGAGAGAAACATGGAGAAATGTTCCTGTCAGAACGTAAAGCGTTTCAATATTACCCTCTATCTTTATCCCACTCTCTGTGGTCTTCAGTTTTCTCTCTCTCCCACCCTCTATCTCTCCCCCTCCCTTCACCTCTCTGCCTCCCAGCCTCTCCCACCTCCCTCACTCCCCCTCCCTCCATCACCTCTCTCCCTCCCCTTTCCTTCTATCTCCCATCCTTCCTACCCACCTCCCTTCCTCTCTTCCCCCCTCCTTCACTCCCCCTTCTCTCTCTCCCTCCCTCCCTCCCTCCCAATCTCTCTCTTCCCCCCCACCAATCTCCCTCCCTCACTCTCTCTCTCCTCTCACCTACTCTGCTGTCCAGCTCCCTAATGGAACAGCCCATGCAGATCGTCTTGCTTAATAGAGCGAGAGACAGTGAATAGGAGAGGAGGAGAGAAGGATGGACCGGGGGGGAAGGGGGTTACACTAATGTGAAGTGTTCACAAACCCAGCTCAGTTTAACACTAAGCAGAAAGGCCTGAGATTAGATCGACCAATCAGAAGCAGTGTAACACTAAGCAGGAAGACCTGTGATTAGATCAACCAATCAGAAGCAGTATAATGCTAAGCAGAGAGGCATGTTGTTAGAAAGACGAATCAGAAGCAGTTTAACGCTAAGCAAAAATCCTTGTTATTAGCTCAACCAATCAGAAGCAGTATTACGATGAGCAGATAGGCCTGTTCTTATTTCTAACAATAACAAACGGTGTAACACTAGAGTTGCCTGTAATGTACTCAACCAATCAGTAAGCGGTGTAACACTGGAGAGGCCTGTAATGTGCTCCTCCAATAAGAATTAGTGTATCATCACCTGAGTCAGCTTGAATTAGCTTTATTCAAAATAGTTACCCAGAAGAACCTCCATCTGTCCAGTTGCCTGATTAGATCTGTAACCCTATATGGATGGCATCAATAGAGGCATTCCTTTATAAAGCCTTATCTTAAACTGGTGTGTGTGTGTGTGTGTGTGTGTGTGTGTGTGTGTGTGTGTGTGTGTGTGTGTGTGTGTGTGTGTGTGTGTGTGTGTGTGTGTGTGTGTGTGTGTGTGTGTGTGTGTGTGTGTGTGTGTGTGTGTGTGTGTGTGTAACATGGGATACAGTATTAAAGGTATTGATCAGTGTGTCCAGCTAACAGATTCTCTCTGAACCGGGTCTTCACTCCCACAGGCCAGGGGCCACCGGGACTAATCCCTCTATTCAAGTCCACCGTGTGTGTGTGTGTGTGTGTGTGTGTGTGTCGGAGAGAGAGATAAAGAACAGAAAGAGATAGTAATTCATCAGCTTTTGTACATATTAGGATAGGGATTGTTTCCATGAGATTAATTGTAATGACATGGAGTCCAGTAATGTGTAGTATTGTTTGTTTTTATGTATAAATGTGTGTGTGTGTGTGTGTGTGTGTGTGTGTGTGTGTGTGTGTGTGTGTGTGTGTGTGTGTTGGTGTGTCTCTGTTTCATAGAGCGAGAGAGAGAGAAATCATTTTCCTGTTACAAAAATATTAACATATTGACATCAATCACAGTAATGTCTTAATAATGATTGTGCATGTTTGCATGCTCGTGTGTGTTATTGTGCCTGTCAATCTGCATTCCCATAGTTTTCCCAGACCTTTTAGCAACACGGGGTGGGTTGGGTGGGTGGGTGATGTGGCTGGTGAGTGATTTTCCGATCTCTACCCCTCTAATGACCGTATCGGGATTTGAACCGTCGACATCGCGATTGCCCCCGGTTACCGTTTACCCGCCCCGCCGTGCTGCCCTCCCACGGTGCCTGGCGCAACTTGATGACCTCATGGCTTATGCTGATTGGCTGCCGCAGACGGCAGAGAGAAGCATCTCACTCTAATGAGGTGGTGGTCCAGATGGTGGTGGTGGTGGGTGAGGAGGTGGTGGAGAGGGATGGGTGGAGGGTGTTGGTGTTAATAGTGTTCTCTCTGGGCAGAACCGTCGTCTCCTTGTTCGTGTAGAAGTCGGCAAGCTTTTATAACAATATATTGATGTATTTTGTCACAGAATATACAGTCAAGATATTTTGTGAACAATGATCATATCAAAATAAATCAGTTAGTAAAACAATTAAATGTATATATATAAGTATATGTATATACAGTATATATATATATATATATATATATATGTATAGGTATAGTTGGTGAGCTTCTTATTCTCTTAGGTTACTGTGGTTCTCCCTCTCACACACAGACACACACACACACACACACACACATTCTCTCTCTGTCGTTTTCATCACTCTCATTCTTATTCACTCACTCTCTCTCTTTATCTTGCTCTCTGTTTTTTTTTGCACTCTCTTACTTTCTCTCTCCTTGTCTTGGCTCTTCCTGATGCACTCTCTCTCTCTCTCGCTCTCATTATTTTTATCTACCTCGCTCTCTATTGCCTACCCTGGGTTTCTCCCTCTCTTTACTCTATCTATCTTAATTTTGATCCATCTCTGTCTCCTCCTGCTCACACTCTCTCTCTTTGCTCTTTCTTTTCATCTTTTCTCTCGCACTTTAATTTTCTATTTATTTCCTTTCCTTCCTCTTTGTCTATGTAGCTACTCTCGGATTCTGCTTGTTATTTCCACACTCTGGTTTCTTCCCTCTGTCAGATCTCCTTTCTATCCTCTTCTCTCTATATCTCCATCTCTTCCCTCTCTCTCCCCTCTGTCTGCCCTTCTCTCCTTCTCTCTCTGAAGATGAAGGTTAGAGATGCAAATGAGGAGGTGGTATTGATTTGAAAAGAGGAGGAGAGGACATGGAGAGAATCGTGTAGAAGCAGAGAGGAGAGGAGAGAGAAAAGAGGAGTGGAGAGGAGATGAGATGAGAGGAGATGAGCTGGAGGGCGATGGACTGATAGAGGAAATTACTGTTAAAGATCAAATGAAAGTATCTCTACATCTATATCTCTATCTGTCTATCCGTCTGTCTGTCTGTCTGTCTATCCGTCTGTCTGTCTGTCTGTCTGTCTGTGTCTATCTATCTATCCCTCTATCTCTATTTATTTATCTCTATGCCTCTATATCTACGGCCACCGTGTTTTGTAAGAGGAACAGAGGAGTAACAACAGCACAACCGATTCCCCTGAACTCTGCACGACTCTAAGTGTAAATGTTGGGGCTCAGTGCTCTCCCTCGTATTAAACAGTCTTTAACACTGATGCCAGACTCTGTGGGCCTTGATACACGGCACACCTGCTTTAAAAGCATCGTGGGCCATCCCTCCATGCTTTAATAAACCCAGCATAAAGGGCCGTGGTACATCCAGAGACACTCCAGGCTGTAATTATGGGGCTTGGCGGAGCCATAGACAAGAGTCCAACGTGAGCTAGAAAGAGCTCTGGGTTGCGCTGCTGTGATTCCTACAGAACCCTGGCTGCTGTTAGCGCTGCTGCTGCTACGTGTGGCTATAGCTTTGATGCAGCACTGCTTTGTGTTGTTCTGTGCTGTGTTTGGGGAAACCGAGAAGGAATATTCTGACCTTTTTTGTCATTTTGGTCCTTTAAATTCCTTTAAATGTATAATTTGTTCTGTTGTATCTTATACGTGTGTGTGTGTGTGTGTGTGTGTGTGTGTGTGTGTGTGTGTGTGTGTGGTTGAGAGAGATGGCTGCGGGAGTGGGAGCACTACATGTTTTTGTGTAGTTTACTTTGGCACTGTACTGTGTCACCTTTTGAAAAATATATTTAAGTATAACGTTTGTAGTGTTTCGTTAAGGTTGGGTCTGGTTAAGGGTTAAGTTGTCCAACTGCATTTCTTACACCGGTGGCCTTATTTCCAGATGAAATGATTTTCCAGCGAGCCAGGCAGAACGTTTTTAAGAGAGGTTGAAACTATGGACTCCTCCTCCTTGACAGCACCCAGGATGAAGAGACGCAGCGAAGAGGGCAGGCTAGATCTAAGCGTGTTCCCAGGACCGCAATCATATTGAAAATGTTGAAGTTTCCAAAATAAAAGCGCAGCAGTGCGTTTGCTCCGGCGATGCACTGAGCCAGCTCATTCCACTCATTAGTCATACTTCTGGGGTTGGTGCTAATTAGCAAATCCAGATGGTTCCCTCGAAATGCTGGGGAGGACTTCTCATTTCTCAACCCTCGAGTGCCATGCCCACCTGCTGCATGATGGGTACTGTGCTGAACCTGACATTTGACCTTTTAAAATCTATTTAGGATTTGGCAGACGGCATTTGAAAGGAGACCTTTTAGCTCCAGTAGGGTGCCATCATCTCAGTATGACAAAATTAAAAATGTTTAATATTACAATTATTTTACCACCACGTGTGATACTGACCCTTACAAGCCCATTTTTTAATCGATCCACTAGTGGCATCACAAGTGGGAGTGTCAAGGTGAGATCCTGGATGTATGGCAAACAGATCAACTGCCAGGCCACCTCACCTTATTGTGTATGTGGATACTAATAAATCCATATGTTTGCAACTTTTCAACATAAACACAAAATAACAAAATATGTTGAAAGATACCGCCATCCCGAATATGGGGCGGTGGTAGTTAAGCGGTTTCTAATAACAACCCCTATACGTGGATTGTTTTGGTTGATGTCTCTGGAAGTCAGGGTGGTAGCGGTGGTTTCGTACCCACTTCGAGGCTCCGTAGCTCAGCCACTGTGTGTTGTAATGGGTCCCTGGCCGTGCTTTAATCCCCTCTCCCTGCGCTGGCTAATCCAGACTGAGCGCTAACACCCTGAAAGAAGCAAGGCGTGTTAACTCTCCTGCCGATTACCAGAAGCTTTACACCAAGCCTTTAGTGTGTGTGTGTGTGTGTGTGTGTGTGTGTGTGTGTGTGTGTGTGTGTGTGTGTGTGTGTGTGTGTGTGTGTGTGTGTGTGTGTGTGTGTGTGTGTGTGTGTGTGTGTGTGTGTGTGTGTGTGTGTGAGAGAGAGATAGTTTGTGAGACTGTGCCATTTAGTAGGGTGTGAATGTGTCCTGTGATTTTATGAGACTGGGGTTTGTTACTCGGAGTGAGTATTGTGTGTGCGTGCCTGTGTTTTGTGTGTGTTTGTTTGCGTGAGAGTGTGTGTGTTTGTCAGACTGTGTGTGTGTGTGTGTTTGTGTGTGTGTGTGTGTGTGTGTGTGTGTGTGTGTGTGTGTGAGTGAGACTGTGTGTGGTCAGTCTCAGTGTTACTTCAGTATTTTAATATATTTTCTCATCCCAATTAATAAAATATCCACTCTATCTCTATCACTCCCAATCTCCTTTTTTCTCTGTTTTACATCCACAGACAGACACAAATTGTATTCACACACACAACACACACACACACACACACACACACACATTTACTCACAGCTTTTTCCTTTCCTCCAGTATCGAGTTTTTTAATGATTGGCTTGTGAGTGATGACATCTTTATGTGTATATGAGTTAACTCGCCGTGAGTATGCTATTAACTGCCATTATATGTGTGCGAGTTTGTGTCTATGTGTGCGACTGAGTGTGTGTGTGTGTGTGTGTGTGTGTGTGTGTGTGTGTGTGTAAAAAACCATTTGAAAGCAATCTTTACAGATGTCAAACGGCCAATCAGTGGAGACTATTAGTACTGAACTATTAGTCTCGCTGAGCCAGTGTCTGTGTGTGTGTGTGTGTGTGTGTGTGTGTGTGTGTGTGTGTGTGTGTGTGTGTGTGTGTGTGTGTGTGCGCGCGCATATGTATGTGTGTGTGAGCATGTGTGAGTGTGTGTGTGTGTGTGTCCATATGGTTGACTTTGTGTGTGCGTGTGTGTAGGGAACTAGAGGTTGGAAACATTCGTAGTCTGTATTCACACATAATTAAAATGGATCTCAGGTGATCTGAATAACAGACGGCATTATGCAATCAAGACGACACATTGAAACTCAATCACGCACAAACAAATCCACATTCCACAGAGGAGGTCATCACATTGTCAGTGTGGTATGAACACATATAATGACACGTGTCTCTCTTGCGGGATGATTTGCATGCCTGAGTTCATTGTCATGGAAACCCGCCACGCACAACTCATTCCGTAACACGTACTGATATATATATGATAAAGTATACAAAACGGTATATTAAACAACATATGATAACAATATATACTCAAAATGTATCCTTAACAAAGCAATATTAGTTAATAAGTATAACATGTTCATATGCTGGCCGTTTTCGGTGTATATTACTACAGTTTATAAAGCTAACGGCCGAATAATACACATAACTCATGTAGCCATGGCAACGAAAAAATTATATATTTATGTTAGTGGCAAATAAATTGACTACTAAACGTCATCAAAAGGCAATCAGAACAATCCCTGAACAATCAGAACCGGAAACGTCGCTCGGCGCCGTGTACCACCAAGCCCGAGCACAAGCTGATTTATGTACCGACACCGGCCTCAAAAGAGCTCCGTCTTACTCCAGACCACCTAGCAGCTAAATGAGAGCACGACTTGCAGAGTCGAGGGTGAGGGTTAAGGTGGGGCAAGATAGTGTCTTGATTAGGACTGTCAGCTGGAAGGTACTTGCTTCAATCACTTGAGCAAGATGCCCTCTCACCCCTACCTGCTCTTTAATGGTCTATATTAACTGTATAAGTCTCCTTGGATAGAAGAATCTGCTGAATGACTAAATATTAAATATTATATGTCGATAATAGTAAGTAAACATTAAATAATAGTAACCACAATGGATGCCCTTCTTGTGTGTTGCTTTAATTTGTTACTTCCTCTGCTCTCTCCCTCTCTCCCTCTCTCTCTCTCTCTCTCTCTCTCTCTCTCTCTCTCTCTCTCTCTCTCTCTCTCTCTCTCTCTCTCTCTCTCTCTCTCTCTCTCTCTCTCTCTCTCTCTCTCTCTCTCGCTCTGCTCTCTATGGCTAATGTGTCCTGCTGGGCTGTTTATGCTGTAAGTTATGAACATTTTGCTGCTAACGACAACCAAATGGCTGCAGTCAGAGTCAGAATGTGTAAATCGAAACTGTGTACGCACCGCGCTGCGATCAATACCTCTTCCCACGGACAGGAAGGTATTATTTGTCAGGCCCCGGGTGTGTGTGTGTGTGTGTGTGTGGTTATACGTTGGTGAATGATGCTTATTTATGTCTGTGTGTGTGTGTGTGTGTTTATAAACATCTATTATTCCTGTGTTTTTGTGTGTCTCCGTGTCTGTGTGTGATTTGTGTTAGGTTGGTGTGTGTTTGTAGATTTTATCTGTTTTAGCCGCGTGTGCATGTGTCTTTGAATGGGGTTTGTTTTTTGTCAGTGTAGGTGTGTGTGTGTGTGTGTGTGTGCGCGTGCGTGTGCTTGTGTCAGCATGTGTCTCTTTGTGCGGTGGCAGCGTGTTTGTGTGTGTGTGTGTGTGTGTGTGTGTGTGTGTGTGCAGCATTAGCAGGGTGGGCCAGGGGACTTTTAGCATGCTGTCTGGACACCAGCAGCACGGAGACGGTTAATCAATACGTTTTATTCTGCCGTTTGGGGATCAATTACAGACATGGCCGCCAGCTCGTGTTTTCTTTTAGCTACAAGCCAATACAAGGAGAGGGAGGGAGGGCTTCAAACCACCGTCCGCCCGCACAGGAAACACGCACGGACGTACACACACACACACACACCCTGGAGGACCATTAGGCAGACGGCAAGCAAGCGAACAGATACACAGACAATTCAGTACAAGGAGGGGTTCACACACACACACACACACACATGCACACACACTCACACACTGAAGACCATTAGGCAGTCAGGAAGAAAGACAAACAAGTGAACAGATACAGACGCTAAGATAGACAAGACAGGCAAGACAGACAGGCAGAGGGACAAACAACGCAGGCAGCTAGGTAGACAGGTAGACGGGCATGCAAACAGAGGCAGGCAGAAAATCAAAAGGACACAGAGAAAGGGGTCAGATACATTAGGCCTGGCATGACAAGCAGGCAGATAGACAGACAGACAGACAGACAGACAGACAAATTTAACATGCAGACTAACTAACAGACAGATAAAGAGACAGACAGACAAATGGACAAGCAGATGAACAAGCAGATGGACAGACATTCAGACAGACACGTTATGCAGGAAGACAAACAGTTAGACAGCCAGACAGACAGAGAGAAGGGCACATAAATAGATGGACAGACAGTAAGACCAATTGCGGATAGATAGACATGAAGACAGACAAAAGGACAAGCAGACTAACACGTGGACAGATAGGCAGGCATTAAGACAGACAAGACAGACAGACTTTTGAAAAGCAGAGAAGGTTAAGTGAAATAATTCCAAACTTTTAATGTACCCCAGTAAAGGTTTGGATTTTGGATTGATTTGCTGCGTGTCTTTATAACTTTATTTATTCATAGACTGGAGTTATTTCCCAGCATGACGCTCAGCACAGAGCAGCTCTGGCTAATGAGATCAATAGAGTTAATTAGTGAGTTAGTCCCACCGCCTCCGACCTGCGTTACCGCCGTGGTCAGGGAGCCGTTCAGTCGAGCTACACCTCAGGGTTACCCCCCCCCCCCCCGATTCTCTATCTCTTGTTTATATTTTGTAGCACTAAAAGCAGTTTGCTTATTTGATGAATTGTATATGCCCTCTCGGACGCGGACATCAACATCAACCACTGCATAGACGAAGCTCCACACATCCATACACCCCGTGGCGTTATACAATAAGTGTTCGAGAAGCTTAACTCTCTCTCGGACACGCCTCATATAGCCAATGAAGACAAGCTTATTTTCCGTCCTTTCACCAACATATCCTATGTATTTAGAGGATTCAATTATAGTTTCACTTTTTAATCCAAGTGTAAAATAGTGTTAACCTTGGTGCCTTTAAATAAATGACACTGTTTTGCAAAACGGATACACCTACTGGCACCTTAGACAATATAGCCCAGTACAGTCCACTGTAGTCATTGGAAAGGGAGGGGTGAGAGGCGGGGGGGGAGGGGTCATTCTACTAATGACCTCGTGGGATTGCGCCATGACCAATTAAAGCAGTTAGTATCTCTAATGTTTTAAAGTCTGTGGGCTGTTATTTGGTTATAATGTAAGAGCACTGGAGTAGGC
>JACYXH010000249.1:6125148-6145148 GCA_026745465.1 Lota lota
TGTGTTTTAATATGAAGGCATTGCACTTCCTATGCTACCATCTGCAGAGGAATGCTCTTTTAACACTGAAATATTGCTTCATTTATCACTTTGCGCCGCTGTGTGTGTGGGTGTGCGTGTGTGTTTGTGTGCGTGTGTGTGTGTCTGTGTGTATGTAAGTATGGGTGTGATTGTGTGTGTGTGTGTGTGTGTGTGTGTGTGTGTGTGTGTGTGTGTGGGGAGAGTGACCACAGATTCATTGTAAAGAATCTTCCATGTGGAAATCCTATTCTATTCTCACTGGCTACAGCCATCTATCTACAATGCACGTGTGTGGCCATGAATATATGAATGCGTGTGTGTGTGTGTGCGTAGGTGCGTGTGTGTGTGGGTGTGTCAGTGGGTGTGTGTGTGTTACTTGCAGCTACAGAATTAATTATGTTTTTTACGGGTGAAGCAATCCAAATATGTATCCCCCAGGAGATACACACACACACACAAACACACACATAAATAAAATATCTAATCAATATCTGCTAAAATAAAAATGACTTAGCTGTATTTAATTTATCAATTTATTAAAGACCCCTATGATTACACAAAACTTTACATATTTTGACCAGTGTTGGCCAAATGGCATAGTCATCGATTCTCACTTGAAGGATAAAGAAGTGATGTATGCCATGTTTTGGGTTCTTTACTACTTCATATGCTAAATTCAACTTAATACATTCACACAAAACGTATACTAAACATATAATAGCAGGTTTAATTTGAAGTGTATGTGTAGGACAGGTTGGTGTGTTCCAGCTGTCCAGCATACATTGAGCTCTTCAGCAAAGTTCTGGAGGAAGTGTGTGTCTGTGTGTGTGTTTGAGTGTGTTTGCAGGCGTGTTTGTGTGTGTGTATGTGTGTGTGTGTCTGTATGTTTGGCTAGGTGTGTGTTGTGCTGTCCATCGATGGTAACACATGTTAGTATTGGGTTTCTCTGGACGTGTTCACTTAACTAAAACACAAAACCCAGATAAACATCCACAATGTTCTTGTCATTCCCCTCTCTCTCTCTCTCTCTCTCTCTCTCTCTCTCTCTGTCTCTGTCTCTGTCTCTCTCTCTCTCTCTCACTCCTCTCACTATATATCTCTCTCTCCCCTCTCTCTCTCTCTCACCCCCCTCCCTCTCTATGTCTCTCTATGGGTGTGTGTTTGTGTGTGGTTTGTAAGATTGAGTTGTTCTAGGGACAGGAACATATTACCATAAGCTGTGTTCACATCAGTCTTCCTCTCCCTCTTTATCTCCCCTCATGACCACCCTCCATCTTCTCTCCCCCCCCCCCCCCCCCCCCCCGTTTACTTATGCCTTCTTTCCAACTTCTGCCTCCCTTGATCATCCCGCTCTTTCTCTCTTTTGCTCATTTTTTCTTTTATATTCTTTCCTGTTAGGGCTCTCTCTCTCTCTCTCTCTCTCTCTCTCTCTTACTACTACTCTGTCACACTCATTCTGTGGATGTCTCTCTTTCTCTCTCAGTTGGCTTTATAAGCAGGATATACATACACTATGTGTTGCTCAAGCTAAGCAATACATTCATCATTGAACAATTACAACACTAATAAATAGGTTAATGAACATAAGAAATAACAACACACCAGCCAATTCCTCCTTCGTCTTCCACCAGGCCTCCTCACAGTGGGGCCAGGTTCTCAAAGAGAGAGGGGCCGCGGGGGATGGAAAAGGTGAGCGTTAAGGGGACAGAGAGAGAGGGGCCGCGGGGGGATGGAAAAGGTGAGTGTTAAGGGGACAGAGAGAGAGGGGACGCAGGGGATGGAAAAGGTGAGTGTTAAGGGGACAGAGAGAGAGGGGACGCAGGGGATGGAAAAGGTGAGTGTTAAGGGGACAGAGAGAGAGGGGACGCAGGGGATGGAAAAGGTGAGTGTTAAGGGGACAGAGAGAGAGGGGCCGCGGGGGATGGAAAAGGTGAGTGTTAAGGGGACAGAGAGAGAGGGGACGCAGGGGATGGAAAAGGTGAGTGTTAAGGGGACAGAGAGAGAGGGGACGCAGGGGATGGAAAAGGTGAGCGTTAAGGGGACAGAGAGAGAGGGGACGCGGGGGATGGAAAAGGTGAGTGTTAAGGGGACAGAGAGAGAGGGGACGCAGGGGATGGAAAAGGTGAGTGTTAAGGGGACAGAGAGAGAGGGGACGCAGGGGATGGAAAAGGTGAGTGTTAAGGGGACAGAGAGAGAGGGGACGCAGGGGATGGAAAAGGTGAGTGTTAAGGGGACAGAGAGAGAGGGGCCGCGGGGGATGGAAAAGGTGAGTGTTAAGGGGACAGAGAGAGAGGGGACGCAGGGGATGGAAAAGGTGAGTGTTAAGGGGACAGAGAGAGAGGGGACGCAGGGGATGGAAAAGGTGAGTGTTAAGGGGACAGAGAGAGTGAAAGCGAGTGATTAGTTGAGTGAAAAAGAAAGAGAGACATCGAGAGTGAGCGAATAATTGAACGACAAAAATGATTAGGGCTAATGAGAATTGCTATCAATATTACTGCTGCCGTATACAAAATTACAACCGGCATTACCTTGAGCGAATGGTAATGAAATAAAGATGAAAAGAAATGAATAAAACCATAACTAGCCTCTGGGAGGGTGTTTAAATATGTGAATACTTAACGTCATGAGAGCATAATAACTGTGGGGGGATCGGGGATCAGATTGTCTGTGTATACAATATGCCACTGAAATGTCCATGCTCGAGTCATACAGTATTGTTTCATTCTTAAATGACAAATTGCATATGCAATTTTCATTAATTCCTATAACATAAGTAATAAAAATCATTGCAAATTGCACCGCAATTTTGGAGAAATGCTGCCCCATAATTTATTACCACAACAATCAGAAAAAATTGGAATCCTAGAGGAACTGACTTAGTAGTGGCAGACTACAGTAAGAACGACGGTAGTAGACTATAGTAGACTACAGTGGTAGACTTGTAGACTATAGTAGCAGACTACAGTAGTAGACTACAGTGGTAGACTGAAGTTGTAGACTACATTAGTAGACTACATTAGTAGACTATAGTGGTAGGCTTCTGTAGTGGACAAGTAGACTATATTAGTCGACCATAGTCGTAGGCTACAGTAGTAGAACACAGTGGTAGGCTACAGGAGTAGACCACAGTGGTAGGCTACAGGAGTAGACCACAGTGGTAGGCTACAGGAGTAGACCACAGTGGTAGGCTACAGGAGTAGACCACAGTGGTAGGCTACAGTAGTAGACCACAGTGGTAGGCTGCAGGAGTAGACCACAGTGGTAGGCTACAGTAGTAGAACACAGTGGTAGGCTACAGGAGTAGACCACAGTGGTAGGCTACAGTAGCAGACTGGGTATTCAGTGCCTGCTGGATTACGATAGGTTAAGGTATTCCTACCAGTCAATTTCACTTTATGCACTTCTTCGTATCTCCAATGGGAAAACAAAGATACACTCATTGTGAATACATTAACTGCACACAAACACACACTTAGACACAAATACATAAATATGCAAATGTAAACAAATACCGATACCAATGGTAGAATGAGACATCCATACAAACACAAAAAGATACATAGACACACACACACACACACACTGTGGAGGAATGGTAAAACATGAATATGTAATGCAGTAGAACTTAATCTATGTATCTCTCTCTCTCTCTCTCTCTCTCTCTCTCTCTCTCTCTCTCTCTCTCTCTCTCTCTCTCTCTCTCTCTCTCTCTCTCTCTCTCTCTCTCTCTCTCTCTCTCTCTCTCTCTCTCTCCTCTCTCTCTCTTTCAGTGTATTTTTATGTCTCTCGACCTCATGTTTTTCAAACAGACAGAAGGTTCTGGAAGCATCTCACAGCCCCAGGGGGGGCAAGACCCACTAACAAGGAACTGCAGAGAGAGAGAAAAAGATAAAACACGACTGCTTCTTTTTGCTTTCGTATCTAAAAATCGCCCGCTTCCACACACACACACACACACACACACACACACACACACACACACACACACACACACACACACACACACACACACACACACACACACACACACACACAGTCCCATATACACACACACAGACTTCTACAGACACACACACATAGTGCCATATAGACATATACACACACATACACACACAGTCCCCGGAGATCTCCATCTTTGGGTGACAGCTCTGTAGTTTTGGGTGGCTGGGAGTTTGGAATGATTTTTTTTATAATCGTTTTTTCTGTAAATCGTAGCAGTAGATAAATGTGTGCCATCCTTCCGAAATCTCAGGTAAGAATAATTACAAAGATAAGATCGATTGAGATTGATCCAAGACGGGCAATTTGGTACAGCACCGTAGTAGAATACCAAAAATGGGATGAAAATGTATATCAATATCCAAAAAGATACAGAAGAATTGGTCTATATGTACAAAGATTAGTAACCATTTAAGGAACAACTGCTCATAATACATACATTTGTTTCCCCCTTTAAGTATTCAACACACTGCACGTTGATGATAGATACAAAAAAATGTCATTGGCTTTAACATCTGTATTTATATGTAAAGAATATATATGTTCCATTATTTTATAGTTACACAAAATTCTCTAAAGGGGCAGTTTTATGACTTCCATGCTGGTAGTAATTTGTCAGAGTATAAGTCTGAAGTTTGAAATGAAACTCAACGTTTCCTGAATGCTCTGATGAATAAATCACTGACTTGGCTATGGACCCAGAGCTTTACAAGGACTTACTTACTCCTCTCCTTTGCTCTCCTCTCTCCTCTATTCTCTTATTCTTCAGTCCTCTCCTCTGCTCGCCTCTCTCCTCTATTCTCTTACTCTTCACTCCTCTCCTCTGCTCTCCTCTATTCTCTTGCTCTTCAGTCCTCTCCCCTCTTGTCCACTCCTTTCCACCTATTTCCTTTCCTCTTTTCTCCTTTCTTCTCTTCTCCTCTCCTCCTTCAGTATGAGGACAACTGATTAACCAATCTCAATCTGCTCTTTCAAACTATTCATCCACTTTAAATATGTACTAATGGAATTTCTTGGTCAAATTACATTCAGGAATATTTAACAGTTTGTACCGTGTGTGTGTGTGTGTGTGTGTGTGTGTGTGTGTGGGTCTGTGTGACAATGTGTTTGTCTCTGTGCGTCAGTGTTTGTATATGTGTGTGTGTATCTGTGTGTGTGTGTGCATGCATGTGTGTTTGTGTGTGTGCATGCATGTGCGAGTGTTTGTGCGTGTGTGTGTTTGTTTTGACCTATGATTTCACCCCAGATTAACTCTTGATGAGTTTGTGTCCCCCCTCCCACACACAAACACAGTTACATACACACATGCACACATACACACACACATCTGCATGCATGCACAAACAGACACACACACACACTCACACAAACACGCATCTAATCCAACATAAATGATTTTCACACCATCTGGATAACAATCGACAGTAAACATCCAATCTTTCCTCTCCTCTCCTCTCCTCTCCTCTCCTCTCCTCTCCTCTCCTCTCCTCTCCTCTCCTCTCCTCTCCTCTCCTCTATTCTCCTCCTCTCTATTCTTCTCTCTTCTCCTCCTTCTCTCTCCTCCCCTTCTCTCTCCTCGCTTTTCTCTCTTCTCCTACCCCCTTCCTCTTATTATTTCCGCTCCTCCTCTTACTTATCCATCCTCTCCTCTCTCTCCTCTCTCCTGTCCTCTCTATTCTCACACCTCTTATCTCTCACCCCCTTTCTGTCACTCTCTGTCACACATACACACACACACACACACACGCACACAATTCCATTGACACACACGTCATACAAACACACTCACACACACACTGCAGGAGACAGAGCGTGTTCTTATTATCTCCAACATCAGTTATCTATCAGAAAAACAACTTCCCTTCTCTCAGTCTTTCACCGTCTCCATTTGTCCTCCTCTAATCGGTTTTCCATCCTTTCTTCCAACTGCCACTCTGCTCGGTTATTTCTTTATTCTCACCACATTTGATCCCTTCTGTTTTATTCACCACCTTTTCCCGTCTTTTCGCACCTATTCCATGTTAAATATATTCCATTCAATTCAACAAGCTTTATTGACACGACACAACGATCCCACAGTAATTCCCTTAAATTAAATTAAATTCTCTTCAGTTCGATTGAATTTAATTCAACAAGCTTTATTGACATAACACGACAGCCGGCATTGCCAGCGCAGTTCAGAGTTTATTAATATGGTTTGAAAAAGGATTGAATTACAATTACAAAACAACAAAAATATATAATGACAATGCAATGAATCCATTCTTAATAGTAATCATAATTTTTTTATTAATTTCTTATTTGGATAATAATGAATGTGGTTCGTGAAAGAAGAAAATGTGTTATGAGTTGAACCAATGTATTGGTGTGATTAAAAAGAATACCCATCATTTACATCTCAATTTTTAATATCAATAAAAGCAATTTGTAGGAAAAAAACATATTATGATGATAAAAGGAGAAACGTTTTTATTTTATTACCTCACACACTCACACACACGCACAAACACGCACACACATGCACACAAACGCACACACACACACACAAACACAGAGGGAGGACTGTGGAAGCCTTATCGTTCTCCTCTGGTAGACTCAGTGAATAAATCAACCAGAGCAAAACTAAAGAAGGATGCAACTCAAAGGAGAGATCGAGAGATACGCAGAATGAATGGGGAGAGGGAGAGGGTGCTTATTTGATTAGCTGAAGATAAAACAGTGAGGGAGAGAACGAACAAGCGAGGGAGGGAGGGAAAGAGAGAGAATAATCGGTGAAGTGTAAATATAATAACGTTTGTACAATTGTAACTCTATTTACAATCTGGGAGCTCTCCTAACGAAGCGTACACTACTCAGACATGCAAAAACTTTCACTTGAATTAGATCAAAAACATCCGGTTGGTTTAATACGATTAGTAATGAGCCCCACTAGCATGCATACACACACACACAGACAGGCACACACACACACACACACACACACACACACACACACACAGGCTCACTCACACACACACATACACACGCACACACACACAAAACACACGTCACTCACACACACACACATGTCACACACACACACAAAACACACGTCACTCACACACACACACAGGTCAATCACAGACACACACACGTTACTTGTATTCCATATACACACACATACACACATGTCACTCATACAACAAATCACACACACGTCACTCATGTACAGGCGCGCACACATACACACTTACTTCTCACACACACACACTTCTCACACACGCAGACACACAGACATGCACAAACACATACATGCACTGTTTTGTGTTAAATGTCAGAGTCATTGTCTATGACCTGGCGGTACCATTGTCTGTCCCCCTGCCAACCAGGGGGACACACGTGCACGACACCACACATGCACATGCACATATAACCAATTCTTTTCTACAGGTACCTGACCTTTAGCTAATCCCTCCATTCTTTAGTATTCTATTTTATTATGTTCAATTCCGTTCTCTTCTTTCTATTCCTCTTTCTATTCCTTTCTTTCTTTCTTTCTTTCTTTCTTTCTTTCTTTCTTTCTTTCTTTCTTTCTTTCTTTCTTTCTTTCTTTCTTTCTTTCTTTCTTTCTTTCTTTCTTTCTTTCTTTCTGGTTCTGATAACCTGGGTCCATGCTTGTGTCTGCGTGTGTGTGTCTGCGTGTGTGTGTGTCTGCATGTGTGAGTGTGTGCATGCACAAAACAGCATTGGTCCTGACCACTATGATTAGTGGTTGGTCATGGGTAGGGTGGAGGTAGTTGGGGGTGGTTGGTCATGGGTAGGGTGGAGGTAGTTGGGGGTGGTTGGTCATGGGTAGGGTGGAGGTAGTTGGGGGTGGTTGGTCATGGGTAGGGTGGAGGTAGTTGTGGGTGGTTGGTCATGGGTAGGGTGGAGGTAGTTGGGGGTGGTTGGTCATGGGTAGGGTGGAGGTAGTTGGGGGTGGTTGGTCATGGGTAGGGTGGAGGTAGTTGGGGGTGGTTGATCATGGGTAGGGTGGAGGTAGCTGGGGGTGGGTGTATTGTCCAAATGGAAGCGTGAGTACGGTAGAGGGAGTGGAGGAGGAGGTGTGGTAGGCCTGGAGGCAGGGTCATGACAGACTAGGTGGAGGGTCTTCTGCTGGGAAATGTCACCCATCCATCACTGTAATGGGTAAAGGCCAGCCCTCATTATGATGCAGCACGTGTGTGTGTGTGTGTGTGTGTGTGTGTGTGTATGTGTGTGTCTGTGTCTGTGTCTGTGTCTGTGTGTACATTGCTTGGTCAGCATCTCTAGTTTGGACAACCGCGCACCACATGCATGAAAGACACACACACACACCATACATCACACGTACACACAGCTGTCTTTTTCAAAGTCTCCACACACATACAGACACCCAGACACACACACACAGAAGTGACAGGAGGACCTGTTGAGATATGAATTATATATGACCTGCTGAAGCCTCAGTAAAATCACCACAGTAGCCTTTGGATGTGCGGCGGTTCTGTGTGTATATGTGTGTGTGTGTGTGTGTGTATGTTTACGTGTATTTGTATTTCTGGTTGTGTGTGTGTGCGTGTGGTTTTGTGTGTGAGAGAGGGTGTCTGTGTGTGTGTGTGTGTGTGTGTGTGTGTGTGTGTGTGCATTAGAAAAAGGTAAAATGTTAAGGGAGAGGGAGGGGAGAGAGAGACAGAGAGTTGCAGTGTGTGTGTGTGTGTGTGTGTGTGTGTGTGTGTGTCAGTGTATAGTAGCAGCACACCTGAAAACAATCCTGTACCTGATAAAGGAGAGAATGACAAGGGTTAGAATTAATGACTAATTGTGGCCTTTTCATATTTCAACAGATTATTGTTGGTTGGTAATGATAGCAGAAACTAAATTACAGGGTGTATCAAAGTACTTACTTATTCTGACGGCTGAACCAAACCTTCTGGGAGGTAGAAGATCATTCCCAATCAATCAGACCAACAGAAATAATAAAAAAGGAATAAAAGTGTCTCAGGTGCTGTTGAGTTGTGTGTTGGTACACGTTCCCTCAGAAAGATACAGAAACCAAGTGAAGAGTCTCATATCCAGGCCTGTGGACATGATTCATTTTAAGTGCTTTGTTGTTCACCCTCCTTTTTTGTGTAAAATGTGCTTGGGTTTCATGCAAAGTTGTAAAGAAGATGTATAAGATAAGATGTACTTCATTAATCCCCGGCAGGTAGGGAGGGTGTCACAGCAGAAAGTACAGCAAAGGATCTCTCTATGCACAATAAGAATAGTATAAATATACATATATATATATATATATATATATATATATATATATATGTACAAATGTAAACTTTATATATCTATAGTTAGGTTACTGTAGATGAGTCCAATGTGTCCAGTGCAAATTAATCTCAAGATGGCGTAGGGCAGAACATATTTTTTAATCATTGTTTACAAAACAAGGCTTGTCCTCGCACCACAATTATTGTAAAGTGCTGTGAACGGCCATGCCTTATGGCCACTCAAATCAAGTTAAGTGTATCTGTATAGCCCTTAATCACAGTTCCAGTCTCAAGGGGCTGCACAGGCCAACACAACATGACCCCACTGACCCTAAACCCTCTAAAGGGCAAAGCAGAAACTCCCTCAGGATAGAATTGTTGAAACCATTCCCAGCTTTAATCTCACACTGCTCAAATTATATTGGTCCTCTGGTGTTCTTTTAATCACTGAATTATAATAATATACTCTATCAACATGATAATAATTCATTTGTGCCCAAGGTTTTCTTGTTGTTCGTTATTATTTATGCTATTATATTTAGTACAATGTACTACTGTAGTAATTCATGGGTTTGAGATCTGACATTCACTCTTTGTCTTACTCCCTCTCTTTGTCTGTGTGTGTCTCTCACTCTTTGTCTCTATCTATCTCCCTCTCTCCCTCTGTCTCTCTCTCGCTCTACCTCTCTATCTCTGTCTCTCTCTCTCTCTGCAGATGTACTGCTCTCCACTATGACCCAAATCTTCCTCCTACCTCTATCATCATCACCTTTCACAACGAGGCCAGGTCCACGCTGCTGCGCACCATACGCAGGTAACACACACACACACACACTCATGAGCACACACACACCACACACACGCAAATACAAACACAGGCATGCACAAAGACACACTGACACACAAACGCATGCACGCACCAACACAAAGATATACTGACACACACATACACAAAGACAAACACACACACACACACACACACACACGCACACATATACACTCACGCGCACTGGCAGTTTTGGCCAGGATTCAGCTCATTATTCCAGAACCAGTCAGCAGGGACAGACTGTCTCTCCTTACTGTCACAGAGGACACTGTGTGTGTGTGTGTGTGTGTGTGTGTGTGTGTGTGTGTGTGTGTGTGTGTGTGTGTGTGTCGGTCAATGTGTCCTTCTCTGAAGATTTTCTCAAAACGTTGGACCAATTAAACTACAATCTGTCCGTGTGAACCCCAGTGTACCTGCACGCATCTGTGTGTGTGTGCGTCTGTGTCTGTGCGTGCGTGTGTGTGTGCACACACCTGTATGCTGTCTTTCTGCCTTTATATCATGTTTTAAGTGCTGCTGTCCCATGCATTTGTGTGTGTTTAGAGACAGACACACAGACTTGGAATATAAATCATAACTTTGGTCAGGATTGATCGTCCTTCGTTCTACGAGATAAAAGTGTTTAATACGATGCGCCGCAGAGCTGGGGGAAGCAGGGGGAGGCAGGGGGGGAATAATAGTTTGATTGGCCCCCGCTGACGATCAATCTGAGATCTCTCTCTCTTCTCTCTCCATCCCGCTCTCTCCCTCTAGATCTCACTCTCCCTTTCTCTCTCTATCTCCCTCTCTCTGACTCCCCCTCTCTCTACCTCTCAATCTTTCTCTCTCACTCTCTCCCTCTCTCTTTTTCTCCATCTCCCTTTCCCTCTTATCTCCCTCTCTCTCTCCCTCTCTCTATCCATCCTTATCTCTCTTTCACCCTCCCTCTCTGTCCCTCCTCCTCTCTCTCTCTCTCGCCGTTCAAAGTCATCAAAGTGCCGGGGGCCGGCAGAGAGCCGAGTGCTCTGTCGATATTTAATCAAGACCTAATCCAACGATTGATTCCATCTCCTCTGCCAGAGCACCCCCATCCCCCCCACACACACATAGCCACCCACGCTATCAGCAGATAAGTAGACAGAGATGGATAGATGAGATGGATTGGGGAGAGGGAGCGAGAGAGATGGGCTGAGGGAGGGAGAGAGAGAGTGAGATTGGGAGAGGGAGAGAGGATGGGTAAAGGAAGGAGGGGCAGAGAGCGATGGGGAATTTGAGAGAGATAGATAAAGAGAGAGGGAGAGAGAGTGTGAGGGAGAAATGGGGTGCGAGAGAGAAAGAAAGGGAGAGAGACAGAAGGGGGGTGTTGAGAGTGAGGAAAAGGACAGCGAAGAGAAGAAGAAAAGCTTTGAGAGATCAGACTCAATCTCAATGGGTTTAAAGGGATTGTGCGTGTGAATGTGGGTGTCTGTGTGTGTTTGTGTGTGTGTAGGTGCGTGCTGCGTGCGTGTGTGTCCTTCTGTATAATCCTTGAGTTTCCTTGAATCCTTGAAAAAAATTCACTGGAAGAACAGACAGAGTAATTTCTGTCACTCAACAGAATACAAAGATCTGTCGTGTCCGTCTCTCTGTCTGCCTGTCTGTCTTTTCACCTTCCTGTCTCTTTGTCTCTCTGTCTGTCTGTGGGCTGATATGTGTGGGCTGATATGTGTGTGCTTAATGAGCATATATGTATGTCTACTAGATCAGCAGCTCTCTCTATACAGCTCTTTCTCAGCAGACAGTCTCTATTGAGCCGCTGAATAAGGGCTTTCTCTTCCCAGAAGTCGTGCTGGCTGAGCATTCTTAGCAGAGAGGGAGAGAGATTAAACTCACTGGATCTCGAGAATAACTTTATTGACAGTGTACCCCCTCGGACACATTTGTGTGTGATAGATAGAAAAGGCTGTAGGTGCTCAAATTGAGTGGGATATTTCTTATTTTTGCTTTTAATTTGCAGGGATCTATAGTTGGATGAGTGAGTGAGTGAGTGAGTGTGTGTGTGTGTGTGTGTGTGTGTGTGTGTGTGTGTGTGTGTGTGTGTGTGAGCGTGTGTATGTGTGTGTGAGCATGAAAGAAACAGTCAGGGACGGCACAGAGTTTGTGTGATATGATACATGAGAAAGAGTTTTTCATGTTTCATGGGAATATGAGTTAGTTCCCATCCACCTAACCAACCATTTATAACAGCCTTCCCCTAGCCATTAAACTACACAGAACGGAACAGGAACAGAATCTGGAACCTGTGACATGACATCGTTAACCAATAGGAAACGGTCCATAGACCACATAGAGAGGAGTGATGTACATTTTAAGACCATATAAGTCGTTCCTGTGTCCCATTGCCTTGTCAGACGAATCCATAGGGGTTCTGGAGTAATTTCCCTTTAAATGCGTAAAAGGCCAACCCAGCCTAGTACATTTTAAATATAAAGTAGTTTTTTCATTTGGTGGTGACTCAGTCCAGTTTGGCTAACTAGGACGAGTACAATAGACAGACCAGCTAAGATGTGTTACTTGGTCCTGGTGTAAACGCATCCAGTCTCCTGTGGGAACACACCGAACCAGCCTGCATTTGACATGCGATGGGTTCCATGTGCAAGGCACTAATCCCACCATAATTGGTGGTTCTATTCCCTGTGTTAATCAATCGGTAGAGTAACACAATGGCTTTGCCAGTGTTAGGGGTTCTATTCCCTGTGTAACTAATTATGAAGACCAAAGTCCTAATACTTCAAGAAGTAAGGGGTGGGATTCCTTTTGTACCTAAACATGGAGAGCAAGGCACTAACCCTTCAAATGGTAAAGGTTCCATTCCCTGTGTGACTAAATATGGAGAGCACGGTACTTATACTTCAGGAGGTTAAGGGTTCTATTGCCAGCATGACTAAATATGAGGAGCAACGCACTAACCCTTCAAAAGGTAAGGGTTCTATTCCCTGTGTGACTAAATATGTAGAGCAAGGCAGTAACATTTCAAATGGTTAAGGTGCTATTCCCTGTGTGACTAAATATGAGGAGCAACACACTTACCCTTAAAAAGGTAAAGGTTATATTCCCTTATGCTAGCACTAAATTACCTCTGGGGCACTGTGGAGTATATCCTTCCCCAACAAATGGTCCATTTAGATAATGAATCATGTTCGCTCCCTGGCTAAGACAGACGTATCACGGAGCGCAGTGCAACTGAGGCTCCTGGTTTCAGAGCTAGCCGTCTTCACAGGCTGATAGGGGGCTCTCTGGGAGCTGGAGATAGTCCTCCTCCCAGCATGCCCTGGGGCAAGGGGAGGTCGAGTCTCACTGTTATATACCGGGGCTGCGAACCACAAAACAATAAAGAAAGTGTGTGTGTGTGTGTGTGTGTGTGTGTGTGTGTGTGTGTGTGTGTGTGTTTGTGCATGTTGCTGTGGATGTGTGCATGCGTGTGTGTGTGTGTGTGTGTGTGTGTGTGTGTGTGTGTGTGTGTGTGTGTGTGTGTGTGTGTGTGTGTGTGTGTGTGTGTGTAAAAAGATTATACAGAGGAAAGACAAGGAATGGAGGACGTGAATGAAGGGAAAAAAGAAAGGGCTATAGATGGAAGATGAGTGAAAAAGAGAAAGAGGCAGCATCCATCCATTCATGTCCGCCTGTCTGTCAGCTATGACAAAGATGGGCAGATTGAAGAAGAGAGGGATGATAGATAGATAGATAGATAGATAGACTGACTAACTGACTGATTGATTGATTGATTGATTGATTGATTGATTGATGGCTAGATAGATAGATAGAATGATTGATTGATTGATTGATTGATTGATTGATTGATTGATTGATTGATTGACTGATGGCTTGATGGCTAGATAGAGAGATAGATAGACAGATAGGTGGATAGACAAATGGATAAATGCACTTTCTGTATCCCATCCTAATAGTTTCCAATGAAGACCAAGAATAAAAACAGACAGAAGGGGAAGGGGGGAGTGTACACAAGAATAAATCAAACAGCACAATAACAAAATATTTTATTTGTCATTTTCAGCGTCTGAAAGTTATGAATTTTTAATGTTTCAATCTTCCTCTTTAATGAAATAGCTTTGGTTTTTGGGTGGAAAAGCACATCAGTGTTTCACACGTTTCAAACGACTTCCCGTTGACATTTTCAATATATTTCATACGCTGCACTGCTCATGCATAATGGACTTGCCTACCTGTGTGTGTGTGGTGTTTGTGTGTGTGTGTGTGTGTGTCTGCATGCATCTATATTTTATGATGTTTATGATGAATGTATATGAGCATTCAGATGTTTCTGTGTGTGTGTGTGTGTACGTGTGTCTGGTTGTTGATTGGGGTTTACTTCCTGTAGATTTGTTTTTTAGCTATCTTCTCTCTACCTTTCTCTCTCTCTCTCTCTCTCTCTCTCTCTCTCTCTCTCTCTCTCTCTCTCTCTCTCTCTCTCTCTCCCTCCAGTGTGTTGAACAGGACTCCTGTTCACCTGATTCATGAGATTATTCTGGTGGACGACTTCAGCGATGACGGTATCCACACACACACACACACACACACACACACACACACACACTCTACACACACACTCTACTTCACTCAGTCACCATCCATTCCGGCCCAGAGATAACAGATGAGGGCCCCAGAGCAGGTCAGGCGAGGGCCGGCTCCACTGGGGCCCCAGTTCCCTACCCGGCTGGGGGATTAGAGTGGGGAGGGATGAAAGGAGGCCTCCATTACGGGTCAATGAGGAGAGGAGCTAGGTGTGTGTGTGTGTGTGTGTGTGTGTGTGTGTGTGTGTGTGTGTGTGTGTGTGCACGCGTGTGCATGTCGAATGTGGGTGGGCAGTTAGGTAAATGATGCAGCCACACAGCTGGGGTGCATGTTTCCACGATGACACAAGTTGAATGAGAAGAACGTTGGTATTGATGTTTTCATAATGTAACCGGGACTGGTCAATGACCACTCACCATCTGGGATGTGTGATAGAGTAGAGTGTTGCTCCTCATCATAATGTTCACCAAAGTGTCATGCCAAAAATGCTAGCAATAGATTTTCTGTACTGGTAGAGGCCCATTACAACCACAGTGTACTACTGGTGGACACTGGGAGCTGCCCAGTTCAACCACAGTGTACTACTGGTGGACCATGGGAGCTGCCCAATACAACCACAGTCTTCTACTAATGGACCATGGGAGCTGCCCAATACAACCACAGTCTTCTACTAATGGACCTTGGGAGCTGCCCAATACAACCACAGTCTCATACTAGTAGACACTGGGAGCCGCCCAGTCCAATCACAGTCCTCTACCGGTGGACACTGGGAGCTGCCCAGTGCAACCAGTCTGCTACTGCTGGGGAACTGGGAGCTGCCCAGTACAACAAGTCTCTTACTGTTGGGGGACTGGGAGCTGCCCAGGACTACCACATTCAACCCCATTCAACCACCAACCCCTGCACTACATGGGTTTTTAATAGCTTGCGCTAACAGCCCTGCACCTTAACATTTTAATGAGGAGCCATGATGAGGTCAACCTTAATAGATACAGCGCTACTGCTGCTGCTGCTCTGTATATTTATACAACAGATATGGGAGGTTTGGTAAGGACCTGTGCTACTGTGTTAGCCACACAGCGTATGGAGCACCGCTAAACCTCTAAAGCTGCACTATTGCTGAGGGCCAGCTCGTAAGGATCCAGCCTAACATCCATCATAAAGTGATGTGTGTGTCGGCCAACCGCTGGCTCGCTGCAGTAACTGACAGAACCAGTTTCTGGCCACACTGTGCAGAAATACATTGGATAGCAGAGAGCAGGCCTCCATTCTGGGTCAAGGAACATCTCATTTTGGGGTCAAAGCTCGCTTTTCTCTCCATTGTGTCCAGAGAGAGTTTACCGTTTCCAAATGGGCTACTGTGAGAGAACTGGAGGGAAATACAACTGGCCTCCACTGGGGTTCAGAGGGCTCTGATTGAGGTCTTTTTGACATGCATCAACCCATAGACTCGGAAGTCAAATGTCTTTCACCAAAATGTGTATTTATCTTATTAGAAACATTGAAGTTACAACATTATATGGCATTGCTTTTAATATTTCTCATAGTGTTTTTGAATGCATGCAGCCTAATATTTAATGCATGCAGCATATTATTTAAATCCATTGACATACCTTGTTCTCCATAGGTAGGATATGGGCTAAGAACAATGTGCCATATTGGATTATATTGTGTTCTATTATTTCTGTTTATATTCTATTCTATATTCAATTGTGTGTGTTCTATGCTATTATTTTCTCTTCTATTATTGTCTTGTGTGTCCTATATATTTCTACTCTATTATATTCCATTCAAAAAAATATATATTCTTTTTTTTCTATTGTGGACTATTTCATTCATTTATATTGAATTTGATTTTAATTGGCCTCTGCTTTCCTCTCTTCTCAGAAAAAGACTGTCAGCTGCTAACCAAACTGCCCAAAGTCAAGTGTCTCCGGAATGCTAAGCGAGAAGGTAAGCTTTTAGCTGTCACGTGTGTGTGTGTGTGTGTGTGTGTGTGTGTGTGTGTGTGTGTGTGTGTGTGTGTGTGTGTGTGTGTGTGTGTGTGTGTGTGTGTGTGTGTGTCTTTAAGCTACACGTGTGTTTGGTGTCCTGCAATTGAAACATCATTTCTATTCGATTTTTTTATAGTTCTTCGTAGTATTCGTTGGTGAAGCTACGCATTGATATCCTCCATTTTGATGAACTGCAAATTGTGCTAAAAATGAAGGAACATAGTAATAACATATAAATATAGATGAGGATCTAGTTGGACAAGACAAAATATATTATGCTGAAGTACAATAACTATTCTCAGTCAAATACATTAAGCATAAAATAACAATTATCCCATCCAATCAGTTACCTGCAGTCAGATAATAACTCAACTTTAATAGCTACCCACATGGTGTAATGTGTCTGCTATTAACTTCCTCTCCAGCAAAGCTGGTAAAACAGTTGGTACAATATGATTTGAATTTAATTGAACCCATAACTGATTCTAGAATGTTCCATGACCACGCAATCTGTAGACATTCTCTCACAGTGGCTTCAAATAGGAGAGTTTCAATCATGTGATCTGCAGTCCCAAATGCACACTACAAGCCACCATCTTGGTACTTCTTGACCAAAGATTCTAGAATAACTTCTGGCGACCAAGATGGTGGCTTGGAATGTGTGTGACATCATGTGAAACCCTCCCATACGTATTAGATCCAGAACATTCTTCCCTCCCCAGTCGTCAGACAGGTAGACAGACAGACATCAAAATGTCATAGTAATGTATGCAATAACTGACAGACAGACAGACTGGCGGACAGATGGCCCTCCATCGTCCTTGTCTCTCGATCACTTGTTCTCCTCCTTTCTCTCGTTCCCTCGTTTCTCCTTGTCTGACTCCCCTCCTCTATCATTTTGAGTTCCACTCTGTCAAAGTCATTGCTATCATCCTCACACACACACACACACACACACACACACACACACGTACACCTGCACGCACATGCACACACACATAAAGAGACACACCCACACTCTCACACAAGACACAGCACAGAGAAAGCACTCACACACTCTCAAGATAACTTCAGGTAAAGTTACCGTTAGCTTCCAACTTGCTGTAGATGCAGAAGTATCTTGTTATAACACACACACACACACACACACACACACACACACACACACACAGATAGGGTTCATGGGTGTTATGGCCAGAGGACACCTAGCTTGATTGTCTTTTTAATGTCCTTAAAACACCAGGCTGTTACGTACTGTGTGGTCCAGCACACACAAACACACACACACACACACACTCTAACACAACCACACTCGCAACACACACACACACACACATGCACACACTCATACACACACACCTTATGCATATAGTGGAATCAAAACAAATCTACTATAATTCTCACAGTCAGCCTCTGTGTATGTGTATGTGTATGTGTATGTGTATGTGTGTGTGTGTGTGTGTGTGTGTGTGTGTGTGTGTGTGTGTGTGTGTGTGTGTGTCTGTGTGTGTGCGCGCACGTGCGCGTGTGTGTGCTTGTGTGTGTGTGTATGCGCACGTGCTCACCCGACCAGAAAATAAAGCCTTATTGAGGATGAAATGGGATTTTTAATTGGCTGAGCCTCGGCCTAATAGCACCACGACCGCTGTTACAATGTCACACATATACACACACATGCACACATACACGCACAGGCAAGTGTGCACATTAACCTAGCCCTGTGTGTCAGAGTCTATTGATCCAACTGTTTAGTCAAAATAGAGCATAATGCTATCAAAGATACCCCCTAAACTAATTAACACACACACATGCACGCTCGCACACTCTCACTGACTCAGACACACACACTCACTGAAACACACACACACACACACACACATAAACACCCTGCATGCATGGACCCAAACACACACACACACACACACCACATATCCATGGACAAACACACACACACATACTCACACATACACACACACACACACACACACACACACACACACACACACACAGGTTTTGACATATTCATTCTCCCAAGGTGCACTCATTGGAATAATGCATGTTTCCTAGTGTGCAACTTTTCGAATTTCAAACACAGACATACATAGGCACACACACACAGATGCACAAATGCACACAGACACACACACACACACACACACACACACAAACACAGTGATGGGCTGTTAAAAGGTTTGGTCCATGTCTGACAGAAGCTCTAAGAGTCCAGCATCGATTTTCTCTCTTTGGACTAAGTGACAGCATGTGTGTGTGTGTGTCTGTGTGTGTGTGTGTGTGTGTGTGTGTGTGTGTGTGTGTGTGTGTGTGTGTGTGTGTGTGTGTGTGTGTGTGTGTGTGTGTGTGTGTGTGTGTGTGTGTGTGTGTGTGTGTGTGTGTGTGTGTGTGTGTGTGTGTGCCTGCCTGCTTGTGCATGTCCGTGTTTATTTTGAAGGGTTTCAACAGTTATAAAGGTCTTGCGGTGCTGTCTGTCTGTCTATCCACATATCTTTCTGTCCATTTATATAAATGTCAGTCTATCCATCTATCCATCTGTCTGTCTGGATAGTACTTTATTATGGGATGGGAGATTTGGTAATAGCTCTCTCTGTCGGTATGTCTGTCCCACCATGTACTTGTAGAGCTAGAAACAAAAAGAGATACATTATGTGTTTATAATAAGAGAAGGACGGATGGAAGAATGAATAATACATATCATCACTGATTCATATGTCCCTCTGGCCAATTTAATATAACAATGAGAAGTTGGCACTGTCTACCAGATTAGATACCCTACACTCTGACATCAATTCCCTGTCATTTTGAGATTTAAAAACCATGTAGGAGAGATTATAAGAATGGACAATCCATGTTTTAAACATAAAACATAAAGCTTAAAACATAAACAGCTAAATATTGATTGACAGCCATTGCGGTCAATGATAAGCCATCACGAGAGTAGGAGGTTGACATTATCAAATAACTCTGGTTGGTTCCATCTACGGTCTGCTGTAGAGAGAGAGAAAGAGTGGAAGAAAACATGAGAGAGAGAAAGGGAGAGAGAGAGAGAGAGACAATACAAGAGAAAACAATTCTATCAAAATGCCCTCCCGATTTGTCATTGAACGTCACAAACTAAGAACCGCTGAGTCTCTTGCCACTACAAATGATATTAATTGATCACCTCTTCCTTGGCATTAATATAAAGGCTATTTTCTAATATAAGAGAATATTGCTTCAAACGTATGTTGTAGAATGTTGAGGTCTCAGCTCTACTCTCATAATTCTGGAAAGTTTGACCATTGACATAATTTTGTTTATTCATTATTTTATTATTTTATTAATGTACAGCAA
>JACYXH010000249.1:6152648-6170148 GCA_026745465.1 Lota lota
AATGTAATACATTAAGTCAGGCTGCAGTATAAAGTATACTCTCCCTATAGGTGAATCTCTATCGTCCTCACTTTCTCTCTATCATTCTCTCTCTCTCTCTCACTCTGTCTCTGTTTTTCTTTCTCTCTCTGTCCCCTTTTCTCTTCGCGTCCCTCTGTATTTCTCTCACTAACTCTGTTCTCTCTCTTCATTTATTTATCTTCCTCTCTCCTCTCGCTCTATTTCTATCCTACCTCTCCCTACCTCTCTCAGGTTTTGACTGGAGTCTCCACTTTAAATGGGAGCAGCTGTCTACAGAGCAACGGGCTGCTAGAACTGATCCTACTGAACCAATCAGGTAACACACACACACACACAAACACAGACACACACACACACACATTCAACTCCACACCACACACACGCACATGCACACACTCAGTCACATATAAACATATATACATATTTTAAATAACACACACTGAATGTATATTTGTCTGTATATCTCTGACTATACATGCTGTGTGAAGCATTACAATTTAAGTGTGGGCTTCATCTCTACAACTAGTTTGTTCTAGTCTGGCTGCATACCTCACCGTGGGAGGCATCCCTTGCTTTATACAGCGTGCTGCACTACTCTAATTACTACATTTAATACTTGGGGTGGGGGAGTGGGTGAGAGAGAGAGTGAGAGAGAGAGAGAGACAGAGAGAGAGAGTGTGTGTTTGTAGTGTGTGTGTGTGTGTGGTGTGTGTGAGAGAAAGTGTGAGAGAGAGAGCGTGTGTGTGTGTGTGTGTGTGTGAGAGAGACAGCGTGAGAGAGAGAGTGTGTGTGTGAGAGAGAGAGTGTGTGTGTGTGTGTGTGTGTGTGTGTGTGTGTGTGTGTGAGAGAGAGAGACAGCGTGAGAGAGAGCGTGTGTGTGAGAGAGAGGGAGACTGCGTTTGCAATTAGCATGTGTGAATATATATATGTGTCGTTCCCAATGTTCGTTAGTCGCTGATCATTAGAGGAATAGGGCTTGGGTCCAAAATAGAAAGAAATGTAGTTAAAATAAAGTGTGTAAACATGAATATAGATGTGCATTGCCTGTGTGGAGATAAACACACACGCACACATACACGTCATAGACAAGTCACACACACACATGCACACAAACAACAGTACACCAGAATAGCTGAGAGTTGTGTGTTCCCAAAAAAAGGAGAAACAGATTTTGGATGAAAAACAAGCGCTTCCTCCTCCTCAGGGTGGGGTGCTGGTTTAACTCTGTCGGTTCAGACCGACCGGGTGGAGTTTATCTCACGAACACGGAGCCAAACATTAACAGATGGTGTGTGAGTGTGTGTGTGTGAGTGTGATTGAAGAGTTTGTTTATCAGTGTGTCTGTCAATATGTCAAAATATCAGAATAGTGTCTGATATTTGTGTCTATCTATCGATATATATATATATATTACTAGAATATTTATCTACGTAGACTATCTGTGTGTATGTCTTTCCGTCTGTCCGTCTGTCCGTCTGTACCTACCAGTATTTAAACACACTCTCTTTCTCTCATCGCTCTCTATATCTCACCTGCTCTCTCTCTCTCTCTCTCTCTCTCTCTCTCTCTCTCTCTCTCTCTCTCTCTCTCTCTCTCTCTCTCTCTCTCTCTCTCTCTCTCTCTCTCTCTCTCTCTCTCTCTCTCCAAACCACAATAAATACAAATAAGCATTAGTAATGTATTAATGCATATTCTTTGAGGTATACAGCACACACTCACATGCTAAGTGTTTCTGGGTGATGATGAGATATGTGATGATTCATCGTGGCCTCCAGTTATTTACGGATTTGTTCAATTACAAGTATGTTTGTGTGTGTGTGTGTGTGTGTGTGTGTCTGTGAGTGTGTGAGTGTATTTGCATATTTCCTTAGTTTGTGTATGTTATGTGTGTGAGCATAGTTTATGCCACCGCGTTTCTGGATGTTTGTGTGAACACAAGGTGTGTTCATGTTTTCCTGGACATGTGTGTGCATGTTTTTCAGTGTGTGTATGATGCGTGTGTGAGCATAGTTCCATATTTTTTAGTGTGTGTGTTTGTGTGTGTGTGTGTGTGTGTGATTCATACATGTGCCACTGTCCACATGACGTGGCACAATGGAGCAGTGCTGTGAGTGGGGGTCCGTCTGGTGGCTGCGTGTCCACCCTCCACACCATCTGGCTGGGCTGCAGCCGGCTAGCTGGCCAGGGCAGCACCTGGACGCTGTTAGCACTTAGCACTTAGCTTTGTTTACCAAGTCCTCCAAGAGCCCACTGTCTCTCCACTTATCCATCTGTCACTTCGCCACGCTGCTGTAGGCCTGCTGCATGGACCACTAGCACACAGAGTCACACATACACACACACACACACACACACATACACACACACACACACACACAGGCTCACACACACACACACAAACACACAGAGGCTCACACACACATATACATACAGAGGCTCACACATACACACACACGCATACACACACACACACACACACACACACACACACACACACACACACACACACACACATATAAATACATACCCACAGGCAATTAAGGACCAACAATTATCTTAACTTGTTTTCTTTTGGAGGATTAAGGAAGTAGCTACCCTCTCTACTGCTGTTTTTTTTGTTTTTGTTTTTTGTTGCATTACAGATTAGTGTAGAATCTGACAGATTAAACTATGTTAGATTACATTCGATTAGAGTAGTCCAAAGAAAAGGTTAGAAAGAGTTAGATTAGTCTGTTACATTACATTTGGTCATCTCATATGATATCAGATTAGTTTAGTTTAGTTTAGATTAGTTATATGAGTTTGATTATATTAAATTAGTTAGATTATAATATATTACATTAGTTAAATTAGATTGATTACATTAGATAAATTAGATTATTATAGATTCGATTAGTTAAATTAGTTATTTTAGATGAGTTAGATATTAATAGATTACATCAATTAGATGATTTAGATTATATTAGATGAGTTACATTATAATATATTAGATTAGCTAGATAAATTTGAGTTAGGGTAAAATGACTCTTGATTGTAAATTGTAATTTGTAAGTGAGTTAGATATTACATAAATTAGATTATATATATATAAAACTAGACTAGTTAGATGAGATACATTATATAAAATGATATCAATTATAATATATCAGATTAGTTAGATCAATTAGAGTAGTAGAATTATATTAAATTAGTTTGATTATAAAATGAGTATGATTATATTAGATGAGTTAGAGTATAATATATTCGATGAGTTAGATAAATTACATTATATTCAATGAGTTCGATTATAATAGATCAGATTAGTTAGATGAGTTAAATTATATTAGACGAGTTGGATAATAATAGATTAGATGAGATATATTATATTAGTTAGATTATAATAGATTAGATGGGTTTGATTATAATACATGAGTTAGATAATATTACATTTGATTAGTAGCCTTAACTGTGTGCTGCAGGAGATGAGCATCCAGTAGTCAGACATTTGTGAAACAATGAAGGTTAAAACTCGAAATAACCTCTCTACTCGCTCTCTCTGTAACACATTCTCTCTCACAGTCTCTCTCTATTTCACTATCTGTCTCGCTCACTCTCTATCTCACTCTCTCTCTCTCCCTGGTCTCCTACTTTAAAACTCTCTGCTTTCCTCTCTAAACGTGACAGGACTCCCATCATCGCGGGCGGGCTCTTTGTGATTGATAGGTCTTGGTTCAATCACCTTGGGAAATACGACACAGCCATGGACATCTGGGGCGGGGAGAACTTTGGTGAGTCTCTGTGATTGGAGGATGTCTGAGTGTCAGCTGTCTGCTGGATGTCTGTTCCATTTTGTCCGGTGTTTATGTATGTGTTTTAATATCCATAGAAATATATGTATTTCTATAAATGCATATAAACAACAAATAGCTTTGTTTTTTTCCCCTTATTTTCCCTCTGTATTTTGTCTAGCACACTTAAATTCAATACAAGACAAAGAATCAAAGATAAATAATCAATGAGGATTGTCACGAACTTCCATCACTTTTCTGGTAGCTGAGAGAACACAACAAAATAACAGAACGAGAGAGCAGAATGAAATAACGACAACCAGAGAGAATAGATTATTTGTCGCCCAGGAAAAGGAACATCCATTTCCCCCGTAATGTCCTGCTTTCAGCCAGTGGTGTTGTGATCACTGGGTGGGATGTTATAAGTTGCTGATTCATGCCCTGCTTCTGTCTCTCTGATAAAAGCCCCCTCACTCTTGGTAAAGTGCGTTGCATGAACTTTACTTCTCACAGCACACACAGCACATCCCCAGAGTGTGTTTGTTTGTGGGTGTGTGTGTGGGTGTGTGTGTGTGTGTGTGTTCATGTGCTCTTTCCTTATTGTGTGCCGTTGTATTTAAGTGTGTATATACTTCCTACATGTGCGTGTTTGTGAGTGCTTTCTGATGCATGTGAGTGTGTTTGTGTGTGTGCGTGTGTGTGTGTGCATGCATGGGTTTGTGTATGTATGGGTGATAATTATCATGCCATTTCTTTCTTGTCTATGAGATATTATTGTGTGTCTCTTTTTTTGGTATGTTTTTGCTTCTGTGTGTGTGTGTTTGCTACATGTGTTTGTGTGTGTTTTCTGATGCAATTATATCTGTGTGTGTGTGTGTGTGTGTGTGTGTGTGTGTGTTTGATGTGTGCTTTTCTGGTTCGGTGTTAGATTTGGGTGCATCTGTGTGTGTGAGGATATTTGTGGATTAGCAGGTTTTTGTTGTGTGTGTGTGTATGTGTGTTGTGTGTGTGTGTGTCCGCAATTACACTCTACACGTGTGTGTTTGCGAGTAGATGGGCCCTTTTTACGAACACACATTCCTATAATTGTACAATTGTTTGCATTTTGTGCCTTTTACAATGCATATGTAGACCAGCGTGCACGTGTGGACTAACCATGCACACTCATGCACATGTGCGTGCACCTTCTCTACATATTTAACCACCTGCAACTTTTTTATGACTCTTCAGTCGTCCATCTGTTTGTATTAGAAAACCTTGATGGAACGATGACCCCACCTTATTTGCTGAAAATATCTCATAACTTCGTTGTCGCTGGGTAACAGCCAATCACGCATCGCTTGATTGGCTTGTTTGATTGTTTCCTAAATCAAAGGGAGGCACTGGGGGCGTTCTGGCATAAGAGAGCCTTGCCGATGCTGTTGTTGGTTCAGAGGATCGATAAAGAAACAATCCATCTCTCCTTCTTGTCTCGCTCTCATCCTCTCTCTCTCTCTCCCCCCATCTCTTAGCCTCTCCTTCTTACTCTCACTCTTTTCTTCTCTCTCTCTTCCTTTCTTTCTCTTTCTCCCTCTCTCTCGCTCAGCCAACACCTGCTTAAACTTTCTATATAAACACACACAAACATATAGTCTACTTCGCTTACTTTTCTTTCTTTGCTTCTCATTGTGTGTGTGTGTGTGTGTCTGTGTGTGTGATTATATCTCTCAGTATACAACTGAAGTTCCTCTACTATTTAGCTCCTACTCTGCCCCCTCCCTCTATCACAGTCCAACATCTCTTGTCTCCGTAGCCAGGTTCCTCTCCCTCACTTCCCACCTCTCCTCTCCTCCCCCTCTCGCCCCCTCCCTCTGTTCTATCTATACTGTTCTTTCTTTCTTCTCATCCCCCTCTCCCTCCCTCCCTCCACTCTGTCTATCCTGTTCTCCCTCTGTTCTCATCTCCCTCTAACGTCTTCTCTCTCTCTCTCCGCTACACCTCTCTCTCCCTCTTTCTCTCTCCACCTGTATACCTCTTTCTCTCTCCTCTGTTCAACTGGATGATTTCCAGCTCCTCTGCTCTCTCGTGAACCGTTCTGCTGCTAAAACAGGAAGTAAAGAATTTGACTGAACTCTCTCTTTGCTTTCTCCCTTTCTCCCTTTCTCCCTTGCTCTCTCTCTCTCTCTCTCTCTCTCTCTCTCTCTCTCTCTCTTGCTCTCCCTCTCTCCTTCTCCCTCTTTCCCTGATGCCCTTCAGGCTAACTGTGAACTGCCAAAATCACAAAGAGTAACACACAAGCACACACATGTGCACACACATACACGAGTGCGCGCACATAAACACACACAGCAAATTCTTTAATTTCTTTCCCTAGCGTGTGTTCTGAAATATTAACCATGGTGCCATGGTAACCAGCCATGCAAGCCTTATGCTGTTTCTCTCACACATGCACCCGGACGCATGTAAGCACACACACACAGACACACACGTATGTAAACACACAAACTCACACACACACACACACGCACACACACAAAAACCAACACACACATACACAAACACGCACACAGACACTCACACAGACACTCACACATAAAAGATGGAGTGTAGTCCACTAGAGGGTAATTAATATTCAGTGAGTTTTGGTCTAAAGCTAATGGACCAGGAGGTCGGAAAAAAGTTAGAAGATTAAGTTAAAAAAAAACAATGAAAGTTCGAAGTATAAACTAATGTTTCTTCTCCTGTTATGTGTATATCTGTATCTGTATCTGTACACATGTGTGTGTGTGTGTTTATTTTTGTGTCCTTGTGACAGTCTCTCTAACTAAAGTGTGTGTGCGTGTGTGTGTATGCCTTTGTGTGTGTTTGTCTGCGTGTGAATATGCGTGTGTGTCTGTCTGCGTGTGTTTGCGCGTGTGTTTTCGTGCATGTGTGCGTGTGTGTGTGTGGGCCTGAATATGCCTGTTTGTGCGCGTGTGTGTGCGTGCATTTGTGTGTGTGTGTGTGTATGTGCGTGGGTGTGTGCGTGTGTGCATTTGTGTGTGTGTGTGTGTGTGTATGGGCGTGCGTGCTCGTGTGTGTGTGTATGTGTGCAGAGATCTCCTTCAGGGTGTGGCAATGTGGGGGCAGCCTGGAGATCCTGCCTTGCAGCAGAGTGGGTCACGTCTTCAGGAAGAAACACCCCTATGTGTTCCCAGAGGGGAACGCCAACACATACATCAAGTAAGACTACACACATGCACGCACGGACACACACACACACACACACATACACACAAACACACACACACACACACATGCATACCTCAAGTGACCCCTCCTACCCCCCTCACACACACAAGTAAAACCCCACCCCCCCCACAGACACACACTCACCTTAAGTAACCCCCCCCTCCACACACACACACACACACACACACACACACGAGCGCTTTACGCTACATGTAAGACCCAACACACACACCTTGCATACTGGTGATACAATAATACACACTCACACCTTACAAAACTTCAATACGTACATCAAGTTAAGAAACAACACACACTCACACTTCTCACACATTACACAACCACAGCCTGGCTCTGCTCTAGTCGTCTCGGGTCTTGATGTACCGGTGTTACCATGATAACATAGAACCATCCAAAGATCTTCCATACTCTACCATTGTAGTGCCATAGCACCATTGTCATTCCTCTACATATGGTGCCACAGTCAAACTATCGAAGGGAGAGAACACACTCATTTGGTAACGTACAATAGTAGATATAGAGGTAGTAGATATGGCACTATGGTGGACCATGGTACGCACAACGTAGTAAATGCTAAATGGTTATGGTAAAAGGATCTGTGCTGAGGCTTGTACTATAGACTGCTACTATGGCCACTATGTCAAGGTATCAAAATATTTAAAGGTAGGCGATTTATTCTAGAAGCATTTTTTGTCATATTTGTTGAAATTACCTTTATCCCGACAGTAATCAATAAATCAAATTCTCTGACAACAAAACCATAAAGATCTGGTAAATGTTGCTGTTGCAAGTCTATAATAAGCCCTTCCAATCATTTCATTCTGCCTGAATGAAATGATTGAATTACCTGTCTACCTACCTACCTGCGCGCACTCTGGTCGTGCTCTCACTGTGCATGACCGGAGTCTTCCACAAGGCTAGGCAGATCTATTACTGCCGCTTGCGAGCTAGTCATCTGTTTTGGGGGAGTGCCTTTGGAGGGAGGCCTGAAGGGAAGGGTGGGATTTTTTCAAAATCTTTCCAATTCTAGATGAATCTGGCTGGTTTATCCAAATTGCCTACCCTTCCTTTGATACATAATTTAGTAATTTGGCAGATACTTTTTTTCCAATGCGACTTACATTCGATTTGTAGAAGCCTGTCATTGAGCAGCAGGTAAGGCCCTATAGGGCATTGTGCTCCAGGACACCTGCAGGTTAGGCTGAGGACCTCAGGGATCGAACCCAGTACCTGTGATCCGGGGAGTGAATCAACCTCACCACTACACTATCCTTTCTACACCATCCGTGCTATTTTCAGACCTGCACCGTGTTGGAGGCATACTGCAAACGTAGTCCTTAGATGAGCTTCCTGTAAGATGTGTTTATGTAATGTTAGAGCTTTGAGAAGTTTAGATGCTGGTGCTGAAGCTGGGATCCAGCGACCCTGAAGGTGTTTTTGTTCACAGACGATTTGGTTTAAGTGAGCTCGTTGTGTCACACGAACCATGGAGGAGAGGATCATACGCACACATGCGCACACAGACAAACACATACACGCACGCACACATCACGTTTGTGTTGATAGAATAGCTAAAGAGCTATTCTAAGGGCTATGTTATTCAGAGTTAGTTGGTTGTTTTATACTATCTCACTGACTGGCTGGTTGGTTGGCTGGCTGACTGGCTGACTGGATGTCTAGGTGACTGACTGGCTCACTTGCTTACTGAGAAAGATTGAATTTGCCAGCATACACTAAGCCTGTGATTGTATTAATCACAGATATTAATAGGAAATGTTGTCACACCAGATTCGGGCTGGAAGACTTTTGCCTCGACGTAATATTATCCTCTTAGGATAAGCCATTTTCGGCACTCTGCTTGTAGTTAACGTTGTTTACAGTCAAGCCCAGTAATCCATTAATAGGACTGATATACCTCGGTTGCTCCGTATAAATCCACTTATAAACCCTCCAATCAGATGGAGACTAATTGGTTCCATAATTAATTGCCTGGTAATGTTCTCTGTTCTAGTGCAAGGGGTACAAGGTGGGTATGTAGGTAGGTGGATGGATGGGATGGGTGGATGAGTGGGTAAGTATGTAGGTAGGTTGATGGATGGGTGGATGGCTAAGTATATAGGTAGGGGGATGGATGGGTGGATGGGTGGGTAAGTATGTAGGTAGGTGGATGGATGGGTGGATGAGTGGGTAAGTATGTAGGTAGGTTGATGGATGGGTGGATGGGTAAGTATGTAGGTAGGTGGATGGATGGGTGGATGGCTAAGTATATAGGTAGGGGGATGGATGGGTGGATGGGTGGGTAAGTATGTAGGTAGGTGGATGGATGGGTGGATGGGCAGGTAAGTATGTAGGTGGATGGATGGGTGGATATTTGGGTGGAAGATGGGTGAATTGATGGATGGGTGGGGGGGGTAGTTAGGAATGTAGGGTATATGTATGAATAGATTATAACGGCAAATAAAAATCCCAATCAATCACTGCTTACAGCGATTGATTGGTAACGGTGGTCGACCGTTACCCCGGCAACAGATGTGCTTCCCGGTTAGATTAGGACTCCCGGAATCTTCCCACACACCGGTAGACCCAAATGTTTACGATCAACACATGTCCCTGAAGAAAGCTGCCTGCTGTGTAAATGTGTTGCTGGTCCCAGCTAATTAACTCCAGCCTCTCCAAACTCAACGTTATGAATACGCTAAATGAAAAAAACGTGGAAGGAGGAAAAAAAGAACCACAACAACAGCATCCTGTTCAGTAATTTGATTACAGCCATTATGCTGCACTGACCTCCACCACCTCCACCACCACCTCCTCCACCACCACCTCCACCACCACCTCCTCCTCCACCACCACCTCCACCACCTCCACCACCACCACCACCTCCTCCACCACCACCTCCACCACCACCACCTGTAGTGTCTTGCCATGTTGCTGTGACCTTGTGCACAGTTGTGTGTGTGTGTGTCTGTGTGTGTGTGTGTACATGTTTGTATGTTTATTGTGTATACAGGTGTATGTGTACATGTTTGTACAAGTGTGTGTGTGTGTGTGTGTGTGTGTGTGTGGCGCACGCACGTGCAAGCGTCGTTCATCCATGATTCCTTAATAATGTTGAGGGAAATTGAACGTACACGACTAAAAACATAAACCAGATTGTTACAGGTTGTGAATCAGTCAATAGTGAGCGAGGTATTGGGTCATGAATAATATATCCGTACCATTGCTTAGGGCTCATTCAGACCAAAGCAGGCGTTGCGGCGAAAGCGCCAGTCAACCATTCATTTGAATGGGAGTGATGCGTTTAAGCTGCTGTGGTGGGGGCCGCATGGGGTTGCGGAAAGAAAACGCAGCGGCCCGCAGCAAAAAGTTGAAACAGCAAAAACATTTGGAGAAATGCAACCCGACGTTGCGGTGGCCGATGACGTAAGCCGGCGATCAGACCGGAAGACACCCGCGGGAAGAACAACCTTGTTTATCATTAACAAGTAACAGTAACGTTAGCATTGTAGCACACCGCTGTTTACCAAGTAACTGTGAAGATGGAAGAGAGACTGATCGCTGACTCTTTGTCGGCGCGTTGTCCTTTCTAGAGCTGACCAACCCTGCCATGTAGGAGTGGTTTGAGTTCACAACATGATGTCACACAAATGGGCCATGAAGTGACGCCTGATTTGGTCTGAATGAGCCTTTGACTGAATAAGAAATACTACAACTACCCTGTCACACCAGTACTACTTCAAGTTGTGTTGTACTAACTTAAGGTCCTGTCTGTGCACATATAATTGTGGGTTGTGTGTGTGTGTGTGTGTGTGTGTGTGTGTGTGTGTGTATGTGTGTATGTGTATGTATGTGTGTGTGTGTGTGTGTATGTGTGTGGCCCCTGTGTGTGTCTGTGTGTGTGTGGGGCCGATAATATGAGGTTCCTGTCGCGCTAACAAGAGAGAGTTCAGGGCTCTGCTCTGCTAATAGCTTATTACCTCTCTGAGGCAGAGAAAGAGAGAGATAGAGAGAGGGAGATAGAGGAAGACATAGACCTGGAGAGAGAGAGAGAGATTGATGAAGAAAGAGAGAAAGGTGGTGGGGTGGGGAGCTAGAGAAAATAATTTAAACACATAGGCGTATTTCAGGCACATTCGAGAGAGAGGGAGAGGGAGCAATATACATACAGAGATACAGAGAGATAGAGAGGTGGAAAAGGGGTAGATACAAAGAGAGAGTGTGAGATGGAGAGAGAGTTAGCAAGATAGTGCCAGATAGAGAATGGGGGGAGATACAGAGAGAAACACAGACTGAAAGCAAATGAAGAAACAGTTCGATAAAGAGTTCAGAGATGTCAAACCAACCGACCAAACTAGAGAGAATCTAAATCAGCCATAAAAGCTCTCCACACTGAGCGAGTCCCTGGTTTGCTGTCCATGGTCCTGAAGGTTCTCCCGAGAGATGTGACCTCTTCAGGAGGTTATAACCCTGGATCTATGTGGGTCGGCTGCACAGACCCCTGTGTGTGGGTGTGTTTTGCAGCTCGTACCTCATGAGCTCCAAGAAAGAAAAAGTCTGAATCACAGTTAGTGTTTGTGTTCTTTTTTTTTTTCGTTGAACAAATATAACGAGGAGTATTCTGCACTTCCAGGCTTCTAAAACTGGCCAGCCATGCCAAACACGACACGATTAAATTTAAATTTAAATATAGCGGATGCTTTTTATCCAAAAATCCACTTCCAAGGAAAGGCTCAACACAATTGAAGCGTACAACCGGTGCTGGTAGAGTTTCTGGGCTTGCAGGACCTCGTTTTCAAACATCTCCAGGAGAGCGTAATATGGAATCAATGTTGCATTCAGGCTGCTGCTAATTATGTTGATATCGGCAGTTTTTGGTAAGTACTGAACCGAATTGTGTAAATTAGTCACTGGGACTATATCTGGTGTGTATCTGTGGGCTTGTGCATGTGCGTGTGTGTGTGTATGCGTGTGTGTGTGTGAAGTTGTACAGGATGCAGGTGTTTAGTCATGTACCTTAGTGGTACAATTAAGCCGTTATGTTCTGCTACATCGTTAGCATCACTCGTTAAGACATTTCTGCATTCACTTCCGGATTTGGAACATTTATCTATGTATTATTTTGTTAATGTGCCATATAAATGTGTTTTTTCTGTATTCTTCATCCTGCAGTACGGGTTGTAGAGTCTTCTTCAAGCATTTCACCTGAAAGAGAAACACACAGAGGAGAGACAGGAAAGAAAATAGATGAGAGTGAGAGAGAGAGAAACATACAGGGGATTAAAGAGAGAATGAGAGAGAGCGAAGAATGTGTCGAGTTCATACATAATGAGTTGTTTATAATTGAAATAGGAGATGAAAAATCAAGAGAAAGAAAAAGACCTAGCTGAAGGGAACATACAGACAGTCAGACTAGAGGTGGACAGACAGACAGGCAGACAAGAGGTGGACAGAAGAGAGACAAATAAGAGGTGCAGACGGACAGTCAAGAGGTGGACATGCAGACAGACAGACAGGCAGGCTGGTAGGCAGGCAGACAGACAGTCAGACAGACAGACAGGCAAGAGGTGGACAGATCGACACAAACAGATATGCAAGAGGCATACAGACAGACAGACAGACAGACAGACAGACAGACAGACAGGCAGACTGGTAAGCGGACAGGCTGACGGACTGACTAGATAGAGTGTAAAGATAGATGTTCAGTGAGAAGGTAGCTACATACACACTTTATCAGCCTCTATCAATATCTGACCTGACCTTTGACCTCTCCTACACGTCCCTATGGTAACAGAGAGTAGAGAGACAGCGCGTAGTCTCCCTATTACATGGTGAACACGCACACACACTCACGGCTGGTGTGTGTGTATGTTTGCGTGTGTGTGTGTGTTGAGCATGTTCACATTTAAATAAAAGAGATTATGGGAAAACAGAAGGACGACTGGAAAGACTAGGAGAAACAGCATTTACAAAAATATACTACAGACAGACAGACAGAGAGACAGCAAGACACACATGAAGACAGGTAAATGGTTGAATGTGATAGTTGATAACGCATAACCAAGTATATGTGTTTGTGTGTGTGTGTGTGTGTGTGAGCATGTGTTTGTGTGAGCATGTGTGTGTGTGTGTGTGTGTGTGTGTGTGTGTGTGTGTGTGTGTGTGTAGAAACACACGGCGTACAGCGGAGGTGTGGCTGGATGAGTTTCGTCTATTCTACTACTCGGCTCGTCCCGCCGCACGGGGGAAATCCTACGGAGAGTAAGTCTCACACACATGAACACACATTAATACACATTAACACACACACATGTACACACTAACGCACACACACACGCACATGCAAACATACACAGGCGGGCAAATACACACACACACCCATAACACAAATTGTTACTGGCCCTTAAACACCAGTTTGAAAGGAGGGCCCAAATAGTGTTCGTTTTTTTGAGTGCCAGCATCCAATGAGGAGAGGGCGCAGTCGGCCGCCTTGAGAAGAAACGCTGCACCCAGCGTTTTTCAGAGCGCTCCACCTTTTTTGTGCGCCCACTCTCGCTTCTAGTTAAAAATATCTCAACCTTTCAGAAAGCCGCTGGTGTCATCACTGCCACTCCTTTTCAGGCAACCAATCATATATAAGATGGGGCGGGACTCGTCACCCTTTTGAACAAGAAAATGGAGGAGAAACTTTTTCTTGCCGTGTCTGTCGATCCGGAACTTTATGATATTTAAAAAAAAAGATAACAAAAAGGAAACTATGTGACGCTGATCTATCATACAACGGCGCTTGGTGATATGTTGTCATTGAAAAAGAAAAACCTGTAGTGTTTTATTTTCCTCACCGATCAAGCGCTTAATCCCAGCGCTCCCCAGCGACCTTCCAGCACTTTTCTGCTTGAAAAGAACACTATGTGGACACAGGCCCAATGACTCACTTATTTATTATCCATGATTCTAAACTGCCTCCCTGTCTCTCTGTCTGTCTGTCTGTCTGTCTCTCCACCTGTCTGGCTGTTTGCCTGTCTGTCTCTCCAGTATCCGTGGGCGTGTGGAACTGCGTAAGAAGCTACAGTGTAAATCATTCAAATGGTACCTGGACAACGTGTACCCTGAGCTCAAGTAAGTGTGTGTGTTTGTGTTTGTGTGTGTGTGTGTGTGTGTGTGTGTGTGTGTGTGTGTGTGTGTGTGTGTGTGTGTGTGTGTGTGTGTGTGTGTGTGTGTGTGTGTGTGTGTGTGTGTGAGGGCCGATCAAAGACAAATCATTGTCTTTGTGTCTTGTGTTCCTGTCTGTCTCTTTTCTGATTGGCTGAGCTCCCTGAGGGATCCTGTCACAATGAGGACAGATTGCACACACACACACACACACACACGTACACACACACACACGCACACCCACACCAAACTCACACACGCACACACAAACGTATCTCCACGTGAACCGTTAATGATAAAAGCACGTGCACGCACACAAATTGGCACACAGGCACATTTTAAGCACCAATTTATCTATTGGGTGTTAATCCCTGAGAATGGAATTAACAGCCAAGCTCTCCTGAGACGACAGACCTGACCCTTTCAACACTGAATAACCTCCAACGGATTATTAGGAGAGAGAGAGAGAGAGAGAGAGAGAGAGAGAGAGAGAGAGAGAGAGAGAGAGAGAGAGAGAGAGAGAGAGAGAGAGAGAGAGAGAGAGAGAGAGAGAGAGAGAGAGAGAGAGAGAGAGAGAGAGAGAAATAGAGAGAGGCAGAGAGAGAGAGAGAGACAGACAGAGAGAGAGAGACAGACAGAGAGAGAGAGAGAGAGAGAAATAGAGAGAGGCAGAGAGAGAGAGAGAGAGACAGACAGAGAGAGAGAGAGAGAGAGCTAGGCTTTTGATTGTGACATGGCATTATCTCAGGCTTGTCTTAAATGAGGTAATTTAAATGAGAATAGAGGAGAGGAGGTTTTATCAGACGATGAGATTGGCGAGCAAACTTTTTGAAATAATTAGTCCAAGAAAGAAAAGTGAAGTGGACTTTTTTTTTTTGGTCAGAAAGAAAATCTGCTGATCTTCTAATAGTTTAAACTGTGTCTGCAGTTTACTCTGCAAAACAGAGATTTTTGATGAATTGATCAGATATCTACGGCCCTATGGGTTTTATATTGGTCTGTTTTCTTAGTCATTTTTAGGTTTATCACTTTATTTGTCTAGCTTAAATGCTTCTTATCCAACTTTCTTGTTCTTCATCTGTCCATCTGTCTGTCCATCTTTAAATAACCCAACTCCAATCAAGAACACAGAACTACAGTCTTTAACTACAACATATTTACTTTTCTATTCTATTCAATTCTATCATACAGGTTTCTAGGAAATTGTCTTCTGTTGAACTGATGTGTTGTATATGTTCTGTTGTAGTATATTCTGCTCTACTCTGCTCTACTCTACTCTACTCTAATGGGCTCTACTGGGTGGTCCCCCAGGGTCCCTGACGACTCTGACTCCCAGTCTGGGGTGATACGCCAGAGGCAGAACTGCCTGGAGGCCCAGCGTCCGGAGGGCCAGGACCTGCCAGCCCTGTCCCTGGGGCCCTGCATCAGCTCCAAGGACGTCCCAGCTACCCACCAGGTGGGTCAGCCGTCACTGAGGCTTCACCTCATTCACACTACGGCACCATGTGACTCGTCCTGGACGTATGGTACAGAGAGCAGGTTAAGCCGTGCGGCGTCTTAAGAAAGTGAAGACAGGATCCTCATTGAGTGTCAGTGTCCCTGGAGTTATAACAGGAGATTTGCTAGACCTCACACAGATAGTGAGTCTCTTATTAAAAAAAGGTTTCAGTTTGACCCGAGATAAGACAAAGACTGGAGCTGAATTGCAGGGTTTTAATCCAGGCTTCAGGTGGATAGTCGGACCCTGAGTGTAATAATTATATTAGACGTGTAGCTCAGAGAGAGGTGTTTTATTACAGCGAGACCGTCTGGGAGTGCAGGAGATTAAGATACACTTAGTATATAAGTCTCCAAGTTAGACAAGAGTAGCCTGGCACAACATTTCATCCAACATGGTCAATTCAATTCAATTCAATAAAAATTTAATTCAATTTCACATTCCTCGGATCGCACACTCCCTTCCTCCGTTTTCTCCCTTCTTTTGACCCCCTCTCAGCCTCTTCTTCATTCTCAATCCATATTTTCTTTCCTCTTTCTTACCTCTCCCTCTGTCTATCTCACCTCCTCATCCCCTCTCTTTCTTTATTTCCCCTCTCTCCATCTCCCTATGTCTCCCTCCTTCACTTCCTTTTTCTTCACCTACTTTCTCATTCTCTCTCCCCGCAACCTCCCTCTCTTGCTCTCCCTCTCTGCCTCTCTCACTCTCTTTCTACCTCTCTCTCTTCCTCACTTTTTCTCCTTCTATCTCTCTCCTACACTCCCCCTTTCTCCCCCCCTCTTCATCATTCTCTCTCCTCTTTTTCTTCCACTCCCTCCCTCTTCCTTTCTCCCTCTCTCTCCCTTTCTCCCTATATCTCTCTCCTACACTATATTCTCTCCCTGCCCTCCCCCCTCCCCCTGTGCCTCTCTGGGATTGGTCATTAGTAGATGTAAATCAGGTCCCGTTTAGGGACTTGTGTCATCAAAGTGAGACATAATAAGGTTACATTTCTGTGTATGTGTGTGTATGTATGTGTGTGTGTGTGTGTAAGAATGTGTGTGTGTGTCGGTGTTGATGTGTGTGTGTATGCATATTAACTTGTGCTTAAGTGTGTTCATTTGTCAGTATGTCCGCGTGTCTGGTGTGTGTGTGTGTGGGGGTGTTTGTGTGTGTGTGTGTGTGTAGTCAGTATGTGTGTGTTTTTTAGTGTCCATGTGTAAGGAAACGTGCTGTGCACTGCTTGTGTGTGGGCTGCGTGCGTGTGCGTACAGCGCGTGTCTGTCTGTACGTGGGTGTGTGTATGTGCACTCTTTCTCTCTGTACTATAATTAATACCCACAGGATTCTCATTATTTCCTGTTTAGAGACAGAGTGCAGTTCCATGCTGATATCTCCTCTAATAACCAGCCAGAGGGGGCGTAGGGGCGGGAGGAGAGGAGGGAGGGAGGGGCGGGGGAGGAGGGAGGGAGTGGGGGAGCAGGGGGGACAAGGGAGGGAGCAAGGGGGAGTGAGCAGGGGGGGAGCATGGTGGAGAAGGGAGGGAGCAGAGGGGTAGAGAAGGAGGGATGGGGCAGAGGAGGGAAGGGGAAAGGGGGGAAGGGAGGGGGGAAGGGAGGGGGAGATGAGGGTAGGCGCATTAGGAGGGGGGGGGGGGGGGGATGGAAGCAGTGTGACGCTACCTGATGATGAAAGTTCCAATATCATAGATGCCTTTGGGCAACGCAGTAAATATCAACCCATCACCAGGTCCCAGTTTCCAACAGTAGGAGACTGTGGTTGTACTGGGCAGTGACTCATTAGAATATAAAGAAGGTTTAAGTGACTAATGGTATGCGTGATGAGGTCATCTTGAGTA